>CAHIKZ030001224.1:4922500-5092500 GCA_903632075.3 Acanthosepion pharaonis
TATATATATATATATATATATATATATATAAAATATCATTTCATCCCAAACAAGTTGAAAGGAATGAAAGAGAAAACTGAGAATAAGCAGGATTGAGGAAAGGACAAAAATAAAAATGAATAGTGTTCAGATAACACACACACACCTACACATGTATTCTTGTAGTTTCATCATTTCACTGCAAGCAAGGCAAAAAAGACATGAGAGGTTACTGAGTGTGAAAAAATAAGAGAAACATTATTTAGGAGCAAGAAAAATGAAAGAGAAATTGAGAAGACCATAGATAATGATTAACACTGCATTTAAATTTTTGAAGATCAGAGTTGGCTGGAAATGATGGAGCCCAAAGATTTCCACAAGTAACAAGTGCAAGAGAAGAAACTGTTAGCATAGAACTTACAGTTGTATCTAATAGAAAATTAATCTGAACAATTATGGAAGTATTTATAGAAAAGGTACAGGGAAGATATGTTATGGGAAAGTGACTGAAGCTGTTTTTTGTTTTTTTTTCTTTTTGGCTTTTTGTTTTTGTTCTTTTTGGGTTTTTTTCTTTCTTTTCTATTTTTTGGGGTTTCTGTTTTTTTCTTTTTTTTGTGGGGTGTGTTTTGGTTTTTGTTGTTTTGGGGTTTTTCTTTGGTTCTTTTTTGGGTTTTTTTGTTGGTTTTTTGGGTTTTTTTTCTTTTGGTTTTTGCGGGGAGGAGGGGTTGGGTATTTTTTGGGGGTGGTTTTGGGTTTGGGGGGGCATTGGTTTTTTTTTTTTTTTTTTAGCCGTGGGTTTTAAGTTTGTCTGAAGATATTAAATGTTGGTGGTTTCTTTTGTCTAATTATGGTGTCTTGAATTTTTAGTTTTACATGCCGTGACTGCTAAATAGTATTTTGATATTATCTACCAATATTAGTCTTCTGTCTGTAGTTTTATTTTGATTGTAATATGATGATCAATGCATACATAAATTGCTTAAAGTTTCAGTGACAAATCAATCTGAGAATGTCTGCTGCATATATGACAAATGTAAAACTTTAATATTTAAGAACATAATTCATTTTTCACATGAGGCTTACAGCCTTATCACATTAAAACATCAATTCCTGTTTGATTACCAAAGTTAGGCAATGGTGAGACTGGTCAATACCTAGATTGATGACTGCTTGTGAATACCAGGCTCTGTAAACTTCAATGTGCAGGTAGTGTAATGATAATGGCGTAGAATTGGAAATTCCAGTTGGGTTTATAAAATTAATTCATTTCAAATACTATTGGGAAAGGTATGAATCTGCTTATTCTCCCCCTAGCTGTGGGTTAATTAGTAAAACTTGTATGACAAAATCATATCCCCCTCTCAAATCCTTAAAATCTAAAAATATTTTCTGGCTTTAAATAACTTGCAAAGTGTTTAAATTTCACCTTGTAATATTATGCTAACAATTCAACATAAATTTCTATTTTGCATGACACAAGTATGATCCTTAGTGTTAACATTTACACACAGCCTGACGGTGTAGCTGTGTGTTCACCTTTAGGCCCAACTTTATCCAATTTCTACATGTCTCAACTAGAATAAAATGTTAATTTTGCCTAACCTATGAGATAGATTTATTTTAGCATATTAAATCAAAAAACATGTATTGAGCCCTTTTGAAATTAAATGTTATGAACTTTTGGAATTGTACTTTTTGTTTTTATCTTTTCTGGATATATATATATATGATATATGCAAATGAGAAAAACTGTTTTACACTTATGAACTCAATACATTAATAATAAAAAGTCCCTTGACATTTTAGTCGATGCCAATAATCATAATTCTATTGCATCAAAATATATATATTCTAATAATTACACATATGCCTACATTTCTTTTACAATACAACTTAGCTTCATGATTTTCCCATTCATCAGGTACAAAAAGTTATGAACTGTTCAATGTTTTTTTTGTTTTTTAAACCAAGTTGTGCTGTAAACATAGGTATGTGTAATTATTAATATATACTTTTTAGCTCTGTTTTGTCTACACCATTGATGAAATAGTTATTTACTCACCTGTATGTAATCCCTCACATATATGGTTGATCTTGTATATATATAAAACAAAAAATACAAGGCAGAGAATAAGATAAGAGCTAAGATTGAGAGAAGACCAGATGCATGAGATAATGGATAATTCTAGTTGTCAACACTAATTGAATTATGGGTCCAGCTTAGTATATAAAATTTATTCCTGCAGATGCCTTATGGAGTATATGATTGTCACCATACAGCTTATGCTGTGTAACAATTCAACTTTTATAGAGTAGTGTTGCTAGCCCCATACTAAACTTGCCAGTTTTGAATTCAGTTCTTCTAAACTGGTTGCCAACCAAGGCTACAGAGCTCAGTCTATTCTGCATTTTTACTGATAGTTATGGGAAAAGTGGATTTGTTCCATTTTCAGTTGAATTCACATGAAAGGAACAAACCTCCAATAATATATTCAGCTGCACTTAATGACCAGGTTATATTCTAATGAATTGGTTACTAAGTGAGAATTTACCTGACCACCAAAGCTGACAAAATGGCAAAGGAATTGCTGAACATATCCCTCTCAAATGTAAAGATTCCACACACCGACTTCTTACCCACCATAAACAAGACCATTAATGAAAAATGGCAGCAATTATGGAAAGACTGTCAAAACAACAAATTACACAACATCCAACCAATGATTAGTGAAAAACATGAAAGTTCCAGAAAGATAAGGAGAGCGAGGAAATGGTTCTAGTCGGGCTCCATATAAGACACGCATACATAACACACCAACATCTACTAAAAAATGAGGAACTGCCAATATGTGTCTCATGCCAGGAACCAGACACTGTCAAAGATATACGACTAAATTCCTATAACTTTCAGCAAATAAGACTCTGTAATTTTCTTATACTGTATACCAATCCATATTGGCATACAAGGAAATGGAAAAGCTGACAAAATGGCAAAGGACTCACTTTACATGTCCCTCTCTAATGTAAACTTTCCACACACTGATTTCTGACCCCCCCATCACCAAACGGGACCATTTAAGAAAAATGGCAGCAATTATGGGACAACTGACAAAACAACAAATTACACAACATCCAACCAATGATTAGTGAAAAACATCAAAGTTCCAGAAAAATAAGGAGAGAGGAAATGGTTCTAGTCAGACTCCATATAAGACACACACATATTACCCACAAATATCTAAAAAATGAGAAACTGCCATTATGTGTCCCATGCTAGGAACCAGACACTGTTAAAGATATACCACTAAATTCAGCAAACATGAAATAAATACTACAAATCCAATAACTTGAAGGACCTATTTGAAAATACTGATCCAAGTGACATAAATTTCATTAAAAAAATTGTGCTCTACAGAAAAATATAAAAAAAAAAACTCTTTACTAAACCTGCTTACATTTTTTTTTTTTTTTTTTTTTTTCAATCAATTTTATACAATCTACAATTTAAAAAAAAAACAAAAAAAAAACCTCAGGAATTTTCCCCCTATACAATCACCTGCTCCCAAAAGAAACCACCTTCCGCATTAAATGATCGTCCTGGGTAAGACACAAACTACATCCGACAGGAGGGCCTCTGATCAGGCAGTTTTGAGGAGCATGGAACCATCTCTTAATTGCTGGTGTTCCCAGGTCCACCCTTATCCAAGGTGGTAGCACCTGTTAGGGTCCCAGCTATGGGCAAATGATTAACCCCCTAAACACTATGAAAGTGTAAAAATAGGTTTTAATACCAGCAATAAATTTTTTGAGGAAAATTATTACCAGGAATACATTATTACCAGCAATACATTTTCGATGAAAAAAAAAAAAAAAAAAAAATTACCAGCAATAAAAATCTTTTCAGCATTAAATAACCCCTTGTGGTTGATATGCCATGAAACAAAATGAACCAAACCAAACCTGAGTTGATATGCTGTAAACTAATCAATTGTCTTGCCACCATTTCATGCATAGTGTCTGTTTAATGGTTCCATATTAACCTGCTTCAAATCATTTGAATGCCATTTTTGCACCAATTGTATTTCTAAATGTTTATATAATACATTAGTATATTGAACCATAAATGTAAGAAATATAAAACATGAACATAATAAACATAAACAGACATAATAAATAAACATAATAAATGTAATATAGTAGTATACTGAACTATAAACATAATAAATTCAAAAACCGGTTTGATATTCTGTACATTTACTTCAGTTTGTATATAGTAAATATGGTAGGAGTAAATATTTTTAGTTTTCATTTTATTTATTCTTTTAACCTTATTTTGAAGCAAGGAAATCAATTCATGCAACCAAAAATAACAGCTGATTGTAAGTCTGAGATGGTCGAACAGTTAAGTGACAAGTGGCTGTATATAGGATCTTGACTGCAGGGTAAGAGCAAGTTGCTGGTTGTATACCGATTTCATGTACAAAAGTTACTGTGATCTTATACTAGACTCAGCTTAAAGAATTACTGTAATATAATGGTTATGCTGCAACAAAAATTGTGATCTTGTGCCAGACTAAGCCCAGCTTCCCATTTCTCACATTATATAGCTTACTTTGGTCTGTCTGAAAGCCAATGAGCGTAGGAAGATTGTGATGCACCAATCTGGCTTTTATATTGGTTCAGCCTCAGCTGACAAAACTGTTTTAGTGTAAAAAGTAGTAATACCTTGAAAATCGGTATTTGAAATTCTGGATTTTACTAGGGCTTGAACATTAATCCCCAATACAGGTGAGAAAACTTGTAATCTTTTTCATCAAGGAAACTACTATAACAATTTAATAAACTTCCTCTTGAATAGTAATGAGGAGCCCAATGAAGATTGAGGTGGAAAATAAGCTTGCTCATTGTACTTTAATAATAGACCTACACCTTATGTAATAGTTTGATTCTGACAGTAACACTTAATTCCTGATTATTGACAGACTGATATTTCTAACACTTTCGCCCCGGCCCCTCAACTTCCAGTGTCTGACTCTCTGGGTTGAGGTGTCTACTCGGTCCTAACCGAACTTAAGGGAGTGGCCATAGGTCCCCTGAGCATTTGTAGATTATTCGATCAGTCCGCTGGTTTAATCCTGCTTCCTGCCCACGTTGATTTGTTTGATCCAGAAAGCGGAAGTGATGTCTTCCATCCATTCATGGTTGACTGAAGTTGTAGACACGGCTGGGGAGTCTGCGCTAAGAAATTTAGAATGCAGCAGCAAAAAAAAAAATTAATATCTGCAGAAAGCCGGACAAACATTGATTCAATGGTTGAATTGTTGATGTCTTTTATATAGTAGAAAAGAATAGTAGAGAAGAGAAACGGGTTACAGAAAAAAGTAAAAAAACCCAAAAAACTCATACATTGGATTCTAGACAGAGAGAGTGTATGTGATTATCTTGTTGTTAAATCATCTCAGAATGATATATGACTCTTGCGATGGAGGGATAAAGATTTCTGTGCAGGGCTTGAAGTTATAGTGGCGTTCCTCCTCCCAACGCTTGCCCAGACCAATTCTCTCTTCTCGAATTTTCTCCCGTCTGGCTTTTTCAGCATAACTACGCGTTTATATAGATAATCTCGGCTGATTATAACTGACCCTCAGCCCTACTACTTTGCATGCGATTATCATGGGGTTCTGGCTGCTTCAACCAAAATCATGTGAATTCCAAAGTTCCTTCTAGCTTACTCAGCTCTATTTCAATTTTTAATCAATAAAAATTATTTTGACCATTTCCATTGTCCACTGATGACCCAGACTCAATGGGTACAACTTCTGCTCTAGATCAGATTTCCCCATCAGTAAACAAAATGCTTTGATTTAATTTCACTGTTCAAGCCTACTCCAATTTCACTAAAAATGTGTGTGTGTGTGTGTGTGTGTGTGTTTCCCAGACTCTCTCTGTCACATATTTTATTTCCAATGCATTTTTTTAATTTAATGGCATATCAATCATTGTTGGGTTATTTAATGCTGAATTTTTTATAGGACAAAAATTATTGAATTAAGTTTATCAGTCTGGTTTCTACTTGTCAAAAGTAAACACTGTGTTTATACCAGTCTACAGTCTACCCCCAGAAGGTTCCCCCTTTGCTCTCGCTGCAAGAGAGTTCTAGAAAATGCAAAGTTGTAGCTATGCTCAATGGTCCTGAAATCATTTCCTCCACATCAGCCTGCCTTTGCCTCCATCTTTGCCTCAAATTCAACATTAGATGACAAAGGTCATCATCTTCCTGAATTCCTCTGACTCACTGAGCACAATCTCAGTAATGTTTTTATTACAGCCTGGGAAGTCCCAAGACTTACCAATCTTGACCTTAAGAAGGCCACTGCTCCAGATGGTGATTGTTCTTAAGAGTATTAACCTAGAGTTATCCATTATCTTAGCACAATTATTTAACTGGTGCTTGAAGAAGAAATCCTTTTCAAGTCTTTGGAAGGTGCCAAGTGTATTCGAGTTTTAAAAGAATGAGGGTGAATGCGTATCCCCCAACCTCACAGTATAGACCCATCAATTTCCTCATTGTCATTAGCAAATCCTTTGAAGCTATAATCAACCTCTTGAGCAACAAACAGTATGGATTTTGATCTGCCCAGTCCACTGCTGATATCTCAAATGATTACTCACCAATTTAGGCATTTGACAATGAAGATCTCCAAGAATAATCACATTCAATGTTTCAAAGGCCTTTAACATGGTGTTGTATAAAGGGTTACTGCTCAAGCCCTCTAGTACTTCCTGACGGGCTCTTCTCTGAAGGGAGTTGTTAATGGCCAGCCCTCAAAGTTGTAAGTGATGAATGCAGGCAACCCCTAAGGCTCGTTTTTCAGTTCAACCCTCTTCCTACATAAATGATCTACCTAAGAGTATGCGCCAATCATTTGTGAAGATCTATGCTGATGATACAATATGTGTGTGCCTCTGAAAACCTTGAATATCAGAGCTTGGCATCTGATTTCCTCTGACCTCACCCTAACAGTGTGTGTGTGGGGGGGATGGCTAGTCATGTTCAGTGCCTCAAAAACCAAACTAGTGACCTTTCACCATCACCAATCGGACCTAAAACTTTCACCAATGATGAATGGATGTTACCTCAGGGCGTTCCATGCCTTGAGCACTGATTGAAACTTAAATTCAGCCCAGACCTCCGCAGGAACTTGTACTGTTGTTGTAAAGCAACAACTCGACTGATAGTAGCAGAAAGGAAATGCAAGGAGGGTAAACAACAAAATAGTGTCACACATCCAACCTTCTCACAAGCAAAAAACCCTGTGCCCAGAAACAAAAACGCGCCTGCTTTATACAGCCGAGGACCGACCATAATTTGCATGCAAATGACGAGACAACAAGATTTTGCATTAACTGTCCGAGACCGCCTGGCATAAAACATGGGTGCCGCCATTTTGGTTCTTTTAACCATTGAGCAGCCGGAGTTTGCATGATGCACAGATTTGTGGGCGTTTCCGAGGTAGGCCATTTTCACAATTTTCCCCACATGTACATATGATCTCTATACAGATTGAGTACTGAGATATGTTAAAACAATTTGAAAAATTGGTGAAACTCAGCATGAGAATGGTAGAGTAGTGATAAAGACAGTGGGCAGCAAAGAGAAAACCTCAAAATCTGCTAATGTATCCAAAGTTGAATTGCAGTTGGCACTAAATTATGTGATTTCTCTTACATTTCTTTTCCCTGCAAACATAAATTGCAGTGTTCTTATATAAAACCGTTTTCCTATACTAAAGTCACTAAAGCTATTTTTTACATTAATACCTGGCAACAGAATTGACTGTTCACTGTAACAATTTCCATCCTAGCTGTTTTCATGCCTAGCTGCCCACCAAGAATGCTCTGACAACATTTAACTATTATTGACAATTGTCTTCTGAAACACTCACTAATTAACAAAAAAAAAAAAAAGTTTCTTTCCAATGAGTCTATTCAATTAACAAGCATCATCTGTTAGGCATTTCACCAAAAAATGTTTTAAGACCTTACCACCTGGCTTATTTTTTTTTTTCTTTTACTGCTTACTTGAGTTTATTGATTTGCCATTTATAGATCCACGTTTTTCTTTCCTCTTAAAGTAAGCAGGAAAAGATGGCTATCTCAAATAATTTATATACACGTACACTTTAAAAGTTTTAGATATATTATTGTGATATGACAATAAATGTAACAAAAATGTCTAGGGATTTTTGACAGTTATTATCTGTGGGGTCATTCACATCATACCAGCAGGGATAGCCTTGTATTCACAGGGATAAAAACATACAAGGAAATAATACTAAAAGCATGTTAAATTTTGAATTAAAATCATAATTTTATTTTTGTGTACTTGTGTGTGTGTTTTTTTAGTTATGTTTTTTTAGTTATGTTTTTTTAAGTTGTGTTTTTTTTGTTTTTTTTTTTTTATGTGTTTTAAGGTTACATGTAACAGGAAGAAAAACAATTTGTGTTATGACAAGCAAAATGCTGAGGAGAGGAGAAGGACATCTTGATCCTTTTGAGGATCAGTAGCAAAGAGTGACTTTTGCATTTTTTTATGCAAATTATCCTTTTCCAGACAGGAAAGGTTCTGTTGCATGCTGGGATAACTTTTATTTTTGCTTTATTTTAAACAAAGTTTTCTTGCTATTTGTTTTATATTTTATTAATATTAATAATAATGTCCCTATAGATCTACTACCAATGTTAGACTGAGGATCATATTGGATTGGATGGTTGAGCTGTTGATTATAGTGGCCTTTTTCAAATGGATTATGGTGATGATCATGACAGCATTGAGAAACTGATACCTGTACGGTAGCAAGAACTGAGTGCCTTGTTAGCGAGAAGAGGAATAAGACAAAATTTGAAATAAAATTATCTAGAGAGGCCACGTTTAAATGTAAACTGCTCAACAAACAAAATTCATAAAGTTTGTAATAAGAAAAAAAAAAGTGAACAAGACAAAAATAGTATAAAAGAAAATGATATATACAAGGCAAATTAACAGTAATAAGGCAAAAATTTCACAAACTAAGAATTGAGGTTGACTGACAAGAACAAATTTGGATAAACAAATGTAGCATTCTGACTTCAAGACAGACTGGGACTGAGTCATATGAAACAGAACCAGTCTATTGGTTAGGAGGATATTCAGACATGCATTTGTGTGTTTCTGCCTATAAATTTTGGAGGGAAAGTGCTTTGCAATCATTCTCAGTAAAAAATGGAACCAACAAATATTGTTGAAACCACAGACAGGTAAAATAAAACTGGCTTAGGAAATGCCTTATATAAGTCCATCTCTCTTTGTGTATATGGGAGAATTGACTGATGTTCACAGCTGCTGTTAAGTCCTTTGACATCTTCACCCAATGTAGTAAAGGAAGGGAATTGAATAACTGTGGTGAACTCCATGTGGGAATGTGAATAAATGCTAGTTGCTGAGAATTTATCTGACCTCATATTTTGTGCCCGGAGCGCAACTCTGAATTCTGTTTTTGCAATTTGATTTAGGTGGCAGTGTTAGTAATTGAATGATATAAATTTTAAAGGTATTTCTTTTTGTGAATTGGAAAGTGAGGCATAGAGCCATTTGCAAGAAACAATTTTTTTTTTTTTTTTTTTGTAATATTTTGCCGCCATGGTATTAACATCCAGTTTGTGATGATTTTAACATTGTGAAGAGAGATTTGTTGGATTTAAAGTAGAATGTAGCATAAATTTTGATTCAACAAAGGACAAATATGATCATTTTTTTAATTTTTTTTTTAGTTAGTCCAAGTGCTGAAGCTGAAGGCAGTTCTAATCAAGACCATGCTGAAAACCTGAATCACTGGAATTGCATCCATTACAAATAACTTTATTCAGTATTTCAGCACATTCTTTTTCAATGACTGCTATCAGTTTGTCATTTATTTTATGCACTAATCTTTCTTTTGAAGTGGTCCTATAAAAATTTCCATTAGTGTGAGGTTTTGTAAATGCAGTAGTCAATGCTATCTTTTCACCCAACCAATTAGACAAATTTTCACCAAGGTAGGCCCTTACATCATCGTAGTGATATGAAAAGTGATATCTCCCTTTAGTGGAGATAAGTCACATGGGTCACATGATCGACTGCTTAGTGACATCACTCCATACAGTGATGAAAGCATCAGTCAATTTCAGTTTATTTACAGCAGCTAAACAGAAAGGTTTCTCTCTCTAGCCTGGGCTCCCCATGTCCCAGGCAGAGGCTAAATCTACCTCCCCAGTAGCTTACAAGTTCATGCTGCTATTTCCCTTTGGGAATATATCTTTCCTAGATATAGAAAGAAACTCTAGGTTGCAGTCCGCAATTTAGAAAACCCAAGACTTACTGTTTCCCTATTTGTGGAATATGTTCTCACCTGGGCTATAGATGAACTGAGCCTTTTTTAATCTGGAGTCCTAAACATGGCTTCTCCAGACATAGGACTATCTCCACACACACACATATATATATATATATATATATATATATATATATATATATATATATATATATATATATATATATATATATATATTTGTTATAATTTAAAAAAAATAAATTATCCATTTGTTAAATGAAATAAATTATAAAAATGGTCTTAAAGTGGTCTGTTTTCCTTTAAATTAAATTATTCACTCTCACTTAACATTGAACTCTCAGAATTACATCCTCGTTGGGATTATCCATACGGATTACTAAGATTTTTGTTATATATATATATGCCTTTTTGTTTCTCTTTTCACTCTGCTTTGCTGTAAAGATATATTCTTCTCCATGTAGGACACTTGTATATATAGTTTCATGTACGTCTTAATATAAAAATCTCTCTGAAAACAAAGCATGTTTATCATTCCTTTTCCTTTCAGCCATTTTGTTCTGTCCATGAAATACAGGGTTATTATGTCAGATATAGTAATGCCTATAACTGGGCAAACACAAATCTGAGAATAAATCTGTCTTCTATAGCTCTCTCTCCCATTACATCATCATAGTCGGGATTGTCTTCATTGAGGACATGAATTAATGTGGAAATAAAACGTTTTTAATGAGTGCTACTTTCTGTTTCAAACTTAAACCTTTTGTAATCAATGGTGAGTCACATTGGTGAATTTATTTCAAATTGCTTGAAACTGACTTCAATTATCCTTGCATTTTCAACAGCACTTAAGGATAAATTCTTGAAGGAAAAAAATATTACCAGCAATAAAAATCTTTTTGCTATTGGGTAGCCCATTGCGGGTGATATGCTGTAAAACAAAACAAAAACCACCAATACATCTTTTGGTAGGGAAAAAAAATTAGCAATACATTACTGAAAAAAAAAAATTACCAGCAATAAAAATCTTGTCTGCATTAAATAACCCATTGAGGTTGATATGACATAAACCAAACCAAACTTTTGCACTTCCTTAATTAAGCATTGAAATCACAACCTCCAAGTAATTCTACACATTGAACCAATGCTTTTACCAACTAGGCCACATGTCCCAAACTGAATTGCATTCATTCTATTCAAACAAGGAAACATGCATAAATGAAGAGCTATTATTTATTAAAAGGATATATAATAGCACCTGTCAGGGTCCCAGCTATGGGCAGATAGTTAACCCCCAAGAGAGGTCAAAACACTATAAAATACCAGCAATACTTTTTTGAAAAATTATTACCAGCATTACATTTTTGAAAAAGAAAAATATTACCAGCAATAAAAATCTTTTATAAATGTAAATGACAATAGGAAAACTGTAATAGTTGCTGATGCGTTTCGTCCAATGTGGACTTTCGCAAGGCAAAAAACGAAATGAATTTATTTAAACAAAATAACTAATAACAAAAACAATGTCCTTAGCAACTGGAAGAATTTAGAGAACACTATTTTCATACTGTTAACTGAAAAATACGTCAATAACTGTCACATGTGGAGATATTGTTGTTATTGCTGTGTTGACGGATTAAACCATTTTCTTTTGATTTCACAATATTGTTGTGTACATTTGTTTGGGAGAGTAGTAATTCTGTTAAGAAAGGTGAAATAGGGAAAAAGCCTGGGCATAGATTAATATTTGGATAATATTCAATGGTGGCACTCTTGAGGATTTTCCTTCTGAGTGAGTTAGTTTTTTTTCTTTTTTTATGAGTGTAGTATTTTTAAAATCAAAATTGTGGTTGAATTTATTTCTATGTATGACTAGTGCATTAGCTGTTTTTTGTGAGGTCTCTTTTGTGCTCATAAATGCATTTTTTTAAAAATTTCTACTTGTTTCTCCAATATATTGGAAGGAACAGTTTTGGCAATTTATTTTATAAATGCCTGCTTCAGAAATATTATTGCTATTAGTGTTTGAAGATCTGAGTATATCCATAATGATTTTGGAAGTGTTTGACTATTTTAAGATTATTTAGATGGGATAGGTTATTCTGGATAGTGGACGTGACGGTTGGTAGTATTATGTATCTTTTTCACGTATTTTATTATTGCGGATTATGTTATTAGTTTTGTTTCAGTTGTATATTTTGTATGCCTTTCTTCTTGCATTGTGGATGTCACTCTGAGAAATTTTCAATAAAAATCTTGTTGGCATTAAATAACCCATTGAGTAGTAAACAGCCTAGGCATAAAGCACCATTATCTCGACAGAGCAAAAAAAATCTCTTCAGTGTCAAACATCAACAAGGCATAGCTTAAGTCAATACTTAAGTTTCACACTCTCATGACTAAGAGTTCTAGTATAGTCATCTGAAGATTGCGAGAGCATAAAGCTTAAGTAATGACTAGAGTTGTCTCATTGTGGATTGAGATATACATATATATATATATATATATGTATTTGTCTATTTTATTTTGTTTATACATTATTTTTACAGGTACAATTTAAGTATTAATTACATTTACCAGCCTGAATGTTTGAGAAGATTGTTTATAAACAGTAATTCATACTTTGCTAACCAGATGCTTCTCTGTAGCTGAATGGTACAGCACATCAGGCCAAATGACGGCTTCCAGATAGGAATACAGGTTCGATTCCTGTCAGAATTCAGGCCAGTAAATATAATTAATTAAAAATTTAAATTGTATCTATAGAAAAAAAACAAAAAAATTATGTAATGTTATGCAATGTACATGTGACGGTTACACACCTGGCCCAGGGTCGGATCCTTTGGTTACGGCGCTTAACGGTGACGTCGCTCCTCCTGGTCGCTCCTCCTGGGTCCAAGCGTGCCGCCCAACCCCTTGGTCAGATGATCACCAGCCTCGCCTTTCCGACTCGCTTCCAATACCTGGTCACTAAAGCAACTGTACCGATCTCCGGTCTGTCTACCCACGCTGTGTTTAGATCTTAGACAGACGGGACCAGCAGGGATTGGGGCCGATACAAGTTGAGTCCGACAGGGGTGGCAAAACACAAATAAAAGAGAAAATAAACTCACGAGACAAAAAGATTGCTGATGAAAAAAAATGGGTAACAACCTTTTATATCTTAATGTCCGTTACATAAAAAACAAAATTGTTCTCATTTCCCAACCCGCCTCCGTGGACTATGGCACCAAGCTTCTATCACACAACCTAAAGATTTCGAATTGCCTACTCTTTAGAATTGTGTATGTCGGAGTGTGGTTTGGTTCGACACTGGGGCTAATTTCTATCGATCATTAGTTGAGTTGATTCTTCTCTTCGACTTGAGTTGTATTTCTTCTTCTTCGTCGACTTAGGTTGGAAGTTCTCTTGTCTTCGACTTGGGCTGGAAGTTCTCTTGCCGCAACTCAGCCGCAACTCTCTGTCGTCCGAGGTGATCTCTTCTCGCTGCCGTCCGGGGCTGAACTCTTCTGTCTTCGACTTGGGCTGGAAGGATTTCTTGTCTGAGGATTCTTTTGCCCATAAAGGGGCGAGTGAATCGGGCCCGATGCCCGCGTTCAGGCTCTATCCCTGCCCAGCTGGTCCAGCTGCAACTCTCAACTCCAACTCCAACTGATTTCTGTCGACTGGGGTCCTGCTTTTATTGACGCCACCAACAAACTGGGGTGGGTCTGTCGGCGTCAGGGTTTTTCTCGATAATTCCAAAAGTCGCATTATTTTTGATTTCTCATTATCGCTATTGTTTTCACCCCTACTTCCTCACAGTGCCTTTTTGTGGGGAGGTGCACACCCATCTCTCTTAGTCTCTCGTATGTCAGGTGACCGTTTTTCGACCAATGGTTCCTGATCGGGCATTTCTTTCTCTTCTTTTCTGCAGATCACGTGACCGTTTCCGACCAATTGTTATTGATCGAACATCCTTTCTCCTCCTTTCGGGCGTGGTTACATCGTTTTGTTTTTAAAAAACAAAATCCAATTTTGCCTTTTTTCTGCACGTACGAAAAATGACAATCTTGGCTTTCTCTCACCTGGGCTCTGTCAACCAGCCCGCCGCTAATTAGTTGTGACTTCAGGAAGAATATTGTCGCCATCTGTGATCTGAGACAATCGTTTTTTTTTTTTCACCTCTTGTTTTTGGTCAGACCCGACAGTCAGAAAATCTTAATTATCTACATTGAAAATATCTTTCCCCTCGTCAATGTGGGGGTTCTAATTTTAACAGGTCAGAATCTGTATACCGTTCCACCGGTCCTCCCCTCAACCCAAAAAAGCACTTTTTCTCTGATTAAGATTTCGTTTTCATTGTTCCAAAATTTCCCTTTATCCAAATTGATAAGGTGTCTTTCTACGCAAAAAAGTAGGCTAGATGCTTTTGACCGATATCTGGTTTTCATCAAGCGGCCCGTTTTGATATCATGTCTTTTCCCTTTCTTTCTTTTTATTGTTTCTAATTCTATTCTTCCAATTGTCTTTAAAAATTCGGTCAACATGCTAGCTAAGATATCTTTCTGACTCGTGTTTTTTGTTAATGACCGCTTTTTGTATTTCTCGACCTCTCTCTTTCCCCTTCCTTCTTCTTCCCTTAGGATCGTCCAAGTACAATCTTAGTGAATTATTTTCAACTCAATTATTTTCCGTTTTAAAAAAAATCAACAACCTGTTTAGTAAACCGAGTAAGAAAAAATTAAATCATATTTCTATGAATATTTCTAATAATGCAAGGTGCCACATACATAAAGTAACTGATTCAGAGAAAAATCTATGACTAAGATCAGCTGAAAAGGCTGATCTTGTGGCAGAGGTAGTGACATTCCCAACAATTAAAGCAAAGGTGTCAAAATCTGATTTTTTTTTTTTTTTTTTTTTTTTTTAATGGTATGTAGCCCATTATCACTTGGAAGATTATTGCACAAGAATATTTAAGGGGAGGTACATTGTGTTATACCAAACTTCCAAGTGAAAAAAAGAAATTAACAAGCATGGACACTTAATGAGGAAAGGGGGGGTTGAAAAATTTGACACTAACAAGGCATATTAAATGTAAAAGGGATAGAGGGAAGCAGCCACCTGCCTGATAAACTTCTATGAATAGATGGGAGATTAGCAAAGTTAGAAAAATTGCTAAGGGCTATGACTACCAGAATGCAGTACACAAATGTAAAGCAAAAGTCATGTACCATAGGGATAATTTATTAGAAATGTAATTACACATGAAAATTTTATTTACTAGTTTTTTTGTTATGCCAGGTGTAACGGCAAAATTGTCCAAATCATGTAACAGCAAAATTGTCCATTTGTTAGACTAAGCTTTGAACCATTATATCTTAGAAATGATTAAAGATATGTTACTGGAATTCTCCAAGCTTTTTAAAGCACTATTGAACTCTACTTTGATCAATGAGAATATATAATTACTCTCTAAGCTTAACTGAAGCAAAGCTTCCGAGTAATCGGGGAAGGGGTGCAGGTATGATGATGTCACTTTTTTCTTGATAAGAATCCTGGACATAAGAATGTGGGGCTGATATAATGGATAGTGGCTTGAACTGAAAAAGGCGAGTTTGAATTCCAGTTAAGTTTAATCCATTCTTGGGAAAGCTATGTATCCCTCTCTATGGGCTAAATAGAGAGACACTCCTGCCTCAGCCTTTTGAACAGGAGTAGAGGTTTATCCGTTGTTTCATGTTTAGGATTAGGTTTCTGGTTCCTTCTAATGTCACTTTATTCTCTTTTGCTCTCAGTAGTCCCTTGTGTCTTAGTAGCATAACTGCCTTGCTTGGGGTGAATTGATTAAAAAAAAAAAAAAAAAAAATTGGGTTCTCCAGCCATGGTTGGCAACCTGTCTTGGAGAAGGATAACTCTGAATTTAGAAATTGTAGCAATTTTCCCTGACACTCAGCAATGTGGATGGGAAGAAGCAAACAAGCCAAGTGTCTTCCTTTTACTCAAAGCTGTCATTTGAAAGATTTGCATATGCTGTAAAATTATATTAATAAAATTGTTGTAATTAAAGCAGTTTGATAGGTTGAAACATTTTGGGAGACATTTATTGCGTAAACAGTATGCTATAATCTAAAATATTTTAGGATTTTATAACATACAATTGAAAAATGTCAACATTGTTTACTTGTATTTACTCTCAAGTTGTGATCAAAATTCTAAAGTAATTACCACTTTCAGGGCAGAAAATAACTTGATTTAATAAACTAAGAAATTATAAAGAACATCAACAAAACAATTTCTTATTTATAAAGACTAAATCTTTTAGTGAAATCACGCTGAAAACACTGGTTGTCGCTTAATCACCAAAGTTAGTGTCAAACCTTGTCAGTACTTAGATGATGATAGGCCTAGCAAGTTGGCAATTCATAAAATCTTGCTACTTATACTAACATAGTACCTCCATATGAGGTACTTTTACGTTGCATATGGAAGTATTTTGTTATTATAAGTAGCAAGATTCCATGTCAGTTTTTGCCATACCCGACATTGCATTCCAATTCTTGATCTTGTCAGTGTGCATTGAAAGTTAGGAAAGGACCCACTTCTGCTCAAAAGGTAACAAGATGAAAGACAAATGCCACATGAAGAACTAAGAATGTGAACTTCTGTGTTGTTCAAAGAGCTCAGCTTTGCTTCCCTACCAACTCCCTGCCCATCTACTACTCCCATTGTGATGGCTATACAAATAGACAGCACAGGAACCACGCAAGAGACAAATCCATCTCCCACCAAGCCTCATGGGTAAGATGTTAAACTACATCCGCGTCCTGGGTAAGACGTTAAAAACGTCCAGCAGCAAGGCCTCTGATCAGGAGGTTTTGAGGAGCGTGGAACCACCACTTAATTGCTGGTATTCTCAGGTCCACCCTGACCCGGGGTGGTAGCACCTGTTAGGGTCCCAGCTATGGGCAAATAGTTAACTATTACCAACAATACTTTTTTGAAAAAAATTATTACCAGCAATTCAATTTTGAAGGAAATATATTACCAGAAACAGATTTTTGACAAAACAAAATATTACCAGCAATAAAAATTTTTGTCAGCATTAAATAACCCATTGAGGTTTATATGCTGTAAAACAAAATAAAATAAACCAATCTAAACCAAAGAATACATATTCTATTCATACAAATCCATCCTAAAAATGTTGTCGGCATTAAATAACCCACTGAGGTTGATATAACCCGTGAAACAAAATAAACCAAACCAAACCATCTCCCACCAAGGGGACAGACGAGGACTTTTCCCCAATCCCAAGCATGACAGTTAATTCTTGTATAGACCAACACCCGGATTTACCATATTTCTTGTTTTGTTGCCACTTGATCTCCAAAACTAATAATTCACTCATTTACTGCCCATTCCCCTTTTTTGTGAAAGTAGATGCTGCTTAGAAGACCAAAATTCAAAAGGAACCATCTGCTGGTCAATCAAACAGAAACACTTGAGATCAAGACTGAACCACTTTTTCTCTTTCTGCGTGGGTGTCCATAGTATCACATTGTCATGATTCTGTATGTCGTTTTAAAAATCCTTAATTATAATATTACACACAGTTGCAACGACTTGTTTGGTGGCTGAGATAGTTACATATTTACCACTGGTTCTAGTGGCCAGTCTTTGTGGCCAGTTAAAAGCTTTTTTTTTTTTTTTTTTTTTTTTTTTTAAGGCAAGACGGCATCCCCACCCAACTTACAAGCTCCATTTTATTTCTTTGTGTTTTATTTGAAGTTTAATAAATATTCAAATGAATTTGCCTCTTAAAAGAAATAACACTTCTCTTTGTCATTTCATGTTTTTAACTATGTTTTATGTCTGCTGCAATAAATGTTTCCCTCTTATTGACCATACAGATGTCAATGTGCCAGAAGTGGTTAACTGTTGAAATTCTGGGAATTGACAACTTCATTTAAAAATGATAAATTGGTTAAATTCTGAATGGAATTCTCTTAAATCATGAAACTGGTTTTTAAATTTTTTTTTTTTAAAGATGGAACAATTTTATTGCTACTTAATTTGTGACAGATTAATAAATAGAATTGTCAGAAAATTGTTTTCTTGTTCACTATCATTTTTAAAATGAAAAAAATAAAACAAATTCCCATACATCAAACTAAAGTGAAAAGTTGCTAACTAATTTTACTTTGGAACTATTGTTTTACCTTGGGGGTAAATTTCATTAATCAATATTTATCTATTTTGACTGAATTGAGGCAAAAATTCTGTTAACTAATATTTGAGCTTTGTTTTATTTTGTGAGAAGATTGATTGGAAAATAACTTAAATTTTAATTGCAAACATTTCTTTTCTCACTTTATATTGCCAGTAATTTCAATTAAGTTGCATATGATATCAAACTTTGTGTAAATTGTTATTAATGAGACAGGTTGACTGTACAAGAAACCCTTAAAAAATAAAAAAAAGATCAATAAACATATTGTAGAGATGTGCTGAGGTAAGTTTTCAATGAGGTGTTCGGATTTCATTTCAAATTTTACACACTCATTCCATCAGAAACCTGGTCTGCTCCCGGCCTGGGTATGATGATAAACTATATCCATGTCCTGGTTAAGATGATAAATTATGTCCAATAGCAAGGTTTCTGATCAGGAGGTTTTGAGGAGCATAGAACAACCTCTTAATTGCTAGTGTTCCCAGGTGGTAGTGCCTGTTAGGGTCCCAGCTATGGGTAAATAGTTAACCCCCAAACTGGGGTCAAAACACTATGAAAGTGCAGAAATAGGTTTTAGGACCAGAAATAAGTTGTAAAAAAAAATTTACTAGCAATAAATTTTTGAAGAAAAATTATTACCAGCAATACATTTTTGAAAAAAAAAATATTACCAGCAATAAAAATTGAGGTTGATATGTAAAATGAAACAAACGGATCTGTTCTGTCATTGGGTTCACACTCCTGCTTTGTCTTTTGAAGAGTAAAGGTTTATTCCTTGTTTCCAGTTTAGGATTGAGTTTCTGTTTTCTTCTAAAGCATTCTCTTTCACTTCAGTCTTAGTGGCATAATCACCTTGCTTGGGGAGAACTGATTAAAAAATATAAAGTAAAACAAAAGGCCCTCTCATCTTGATTGTACACACACACACACACACACACACACACACTTTCCACTTTTGAATTCTTATACTTTTTAGTAATTTCATCTAAGAAAGGCACCAAAGCCACAAAGACATGGGGGGGGTAACTGTGTGTAAGAATATAAGAAAATGTCTATCCCAAATCTATTTTACATATTTATAAGTCTACCATTCATTCTTGCTTTAAATATTCCCACCCTGTATGGTCTGGTGCTCCTGCTATCTTATTTAGAGATCCTTGATGAAATCCAAAAAAGAATCTGGCCAGGCATCTCAGCTCCAGTCACTTTCCTCACCAATGTAATGTAGATTCCCTGTGCTTTTTCTATGAATACTTTCATGGTAATTGTTCTGATGAACTCTTTGGTACCTAAACTATGAATTTAAGGGCAGTACTAGATTGGCAGCAAAGTCTTGTTATTTTACAGTTGAAATGGATAGATATAACTATAAGTTACAGGCTAAAAGTTTCTTTTCTCGCACTTCTTGCATGTGGAGTTCTGTTCTGGCATTTTGCTTTTCAATCAACTTTGGTCTTCAAAAATTTAAATGCAATGTCGATCATTATCTTCTGTCTTTGTAATTTGTTCTTTTATTATTATTTTTCTTTAAATTAAATTATTCGCTCTCACTTAACATTGAGCTCTCAGGATTTCATCCTCCTTGAGATCATCCATACAGATTACCAAAATTTTAATTATTTTAATATATATATATATATATATATATATATATATATATATATATATAAAGAGCAGCCAAAGAACTTAATGACCTTCTAAGCTGTATTTATGATGTCCAGTACTGATATCTATTATGGACAGGGAAGGTTAGTGAGATAGAGCCTGTCAAAATTGGGGATGAGGAAAGGGTAAAGCCTCCAAATTTATATTCTACATCTTGATATGGAAGAGGCAGGGGGATAGATATTATTTTCCAAAATGATGTCAAAGGTGAGACTTGCCTTTTTCTGGCAATAATGTTTTTCATTTTTTGTTTAGCATGATATAGTGAACCAACTTTCTTAGCAGCAGACCTAGAAATTGATTCATTATTATCTTTCCACTCTGTCAGCAGCAAACCTTAGCCAAAGAAGATGCAATGAGTCCCTCCCTTCAGGAGGTTAGCATCTTCCATACTGATGGAAGGCAAAAAGGGGTCTCTAACGTGACTAAAAAGAGTAGTCTCGTTTTGGCAGCATTAAAATTAACTCCATTCTTTCTTTTCTTTTTTTGAATAGTTTAACTCCCAGCCTTCCTTTTTTTTTTTTTTTTTTTTTTTTTGACAAATTAAACTAGTATCCATAACTTCATTCTTAACTGTTTCTGGCTGCTGGGTCTTTTTATATAGTCTTACTGAGGTGAAAGCTTAATGTGTAGTGCACCCAATGAGAATTGAGGTAATTTCCCAGAATTGATTCTTTAACATAATATATTGACCCAAACATTGGGAAGGGATATTTTTTTTTTTTTTTTTTTTTTTTTTTTTTTTTTTTTAAGCTAATCACCCCAAGCAAGGCAGGAAGCCACTAGCATGCAAGGGGTTAGAGAGTTGGAGCGAGAGCAAATAGGAGTGATAGAGGAAAGGATGAAGAGAAGGATAAGGGATAGATCAGGGCATTGGAGACTTCGATTGACATTACATTTGAATAGTTGGAGATTGGAGATAGCTACCAGGGAAACAAAAGGGGAGGGAGTTCCACAGGCGAGAAGTGCGAGACTTGAAGCTATTGGAGTAGAAGAGTTACATTTAATAGTTTTGATATTGAGAGGGGGAGAGTGAGATGCCAGCCGAGTTGAACGTTTAAATTTATTAAGTCTGGGAACCAGTGAAAGCAGCTTATTAGAGCAGTTACCGTGAAAGTATTTGTAAAAAAAGACAGAGGGAGGCAACAGCACATCTCTGAGAGTGACTGCATACAAGATGCCAGATCAGATAGTTCAAATTTCTAGGGTATATGATGAGGAAAGAAGGCTTGGGAAATTTGATACTCACAGGACAGACTGAAGGCAAGAAGCACAGAGGAAAATGCATGATCTACCTAGAAAGCTGGATGGCAGAATAAGTTTTTGGAGAGATAACAAAAAGACAAAATTTATTAAGAGCTACAAAGGAGAGGAAATTGTGGAGAGCCATGATTGATAACATCCTGAAGGGACACAGCACATCAAAGATGCTTTTCATAAAATGGTTATTTCAAACATTTGATCATTAATAATCATTTCATGACTGTTTTACAACACTTATCTGCAAATTGACAATAGCTGACACAACTTCATCCAAAAATACCATTATATCTTATATTACTTTTGTATATAACCAACCATTATACTGCTGTTGTATCAATTAGAAGTGAAAAGTACAACTTATTTGGGTGATGTCTCCCAGTAAAACCAATCAATGACAAAATTCTGGCTGTCCTGGGTAAGAAACTACATCCAACAGCAAGGCCTCTGATCAGGTTTTGAGGAGTGTGGAAACATCTCTTAATTTCTGTCATTCCCAGGTCCACCCTGACCTGGAGTGGTAGCACCTGCTAGGGTCCAGGCTATGGGCAAATAGTTAACACCCAAACTTGGGTCAAAATACTATGAAAGTATAAAAATAGGTTTTAACACCAGAAATGCTTTGTAAAAAAAAAAAAAAATCATTACCAGCAATAATTTTTTGAAGGAAAAAATTATTACAAGCAATACTTTAAAAAAAAAAATATTACCAACTATACATTTTTGAAAAAAAAAATATTAACAACAATACTTTTTTAGAGACGAAAAAATATTGCCAGCAATAAAAACTGCGGTTGACATGCCTGTGGTGAACAGTCCTGTAGAAGCAAGTGAGACAGAGTGGCTTGCATCTGGTGCATAGAAAAATAATGGTCTTACCTTAATGTGCTGCACATGTCATTGGCAAGTGTGCTCCATGAAAATGGCATTACTCTCCCATCTAGCAATTCTAGCAGTATGTGCAGTAACAAGGGTTTTTGTACAGTTTGGCATGCTTCCACCAATAGCAAGTCGTGTGCTGATTGGTCGAACTGGAGGACGCTATTTGCCTGGGTGACTGATTGGTTGGTTGACCATGGTGTTGGCCTGATAAGAGGACTGAAGCAGTGAAAACGGGAGGAAAGGACATATTTACGTTTAGAAGTGTTCAGAAAGCAAGAACAGCGGATTGACTAGCGGTATCTTAATTTTTTACAAGTGATGTCGTAGTAATAGACTCATTTAAACTACATAGCCATAAACCAAACCAAAATTCTGGCAACAGAAATGAAAGAAACACTATTCCAAATTTAATAACACAAAGTTCCTCTCGAGATGTAGACGTTCTTAGCACTCTATATCACCTTGTCTTTTGTTGCTCTAAATAAGTCTTTAACCATTACCATATCACTTTGTTCCAATTCTAGAATCCAGTAGCAAAAACTTGGTAGGTTGCTTATTGTTTCCCACTGTTTGTCTTGCTTTCAATATATACTGTGAGTGTCAAATTCTTCAAGCCTTCTTTCCTGGAGAATGGGACCTGTAAGCAATGAAAGTTTTCAGGAAAATGTAAACAAAAATAATCACATATGTAGAATCAAAAAGAGACATAATGAAGGTTTGGAAAATTTGACACTCACAGGGCATATTGAAGGACAGTGAGAGAAGTGTAATCTACCTAAAGAGCTTGTGTAAATGAATGACAGAACAGTGAATGGGAGAAACAGTAAAAAGACAATTTGTGCTGGAAAGAATAGGAAGTTGTAGAGACCCATGATCACTCTTTGTGCTTGGATGAATGAAGTCAATGATTACTGCTGTGAAAAATGTTCATACAGAAAAAGTAGCCGAAGTGAATAAGTAACATCTGCAAATTCTAAGAGATCTATCAGGTCATCCCATAAGTTCTGCCCGAATTTTGAATAAAGAAAACAAGTGACCAAATGTTACATTTAATTATAGATTCAATCAACAATGTATTTTCCCTGATTATCTGAGTTCCTACCATCTATTAACAAGCTTACTAATTCCAGTACTGTAAAATTCTTTTGGCTTTGATTCAAAGAACTCACAAATGTCAGTTTTAAGCTGTTTCTTCCAAATGAGTCTGTAAGCTATGAAAAAGATGGTAGTCTGAATCAGGAAAATAAGATGGATGAGGAATTTTCTCCCAACCAAGTTCTTCGATCTTTTGTGACGTGATTCTTGCTGTGTGGGGTCGCGCATTGTCCTGATGAAACATCACCTCTTTTTGATTTACTAGAGCAGGTCTTTTTTTCCTCAAAGCTTGGTTCAAATGCTCTAATTGCTGACAGTATATTTGAGCATTAATTTTTGCATTAGGTGGTAAGAACTCAAAGTAGATTATTCCTTGGTGATCCCACCAGATTGAAAGAAGAACCTTTTAGCCATGAAGTTCCCTTCTCGGCTGTGGCTGAGATCCTTCCCCTTTACCAAACCACTGTCTACGACACCTAACATTTCGATAAAAGATCCATTTTTCATTGCCTGTCACAAGTATATCCAAAAAAGGTGAAACAAGTTGGCGAGAATGGAGAGAAGAGCAGATGTCAACTTGGGATTTGAGGTTGTTTTCAGATAATTCATGAGGCACCCATTTTCCAAGTTTAGTAACTTTTCCAAGTTGTTGACGATGAATAGTTGTATGGTTTGAACTGAGAACCAATGCCAATTCCTCAACTGATAAAGCAGGATTTTCTTCAAGGGCTGCTTCAAGAAGCTTTTCATCAAACTCAACTGGGCGTCCAGTTTGATCTTCATCTTCAAGGGTGAAATCTCTACCTCTGTATTTTGCAAACCATCTTCTGCAAGTTCTTTCATTCCTCTCCATAAACTGAGTGAATGTTTCTAGCCGCTTCGGCTGCTGAGTTTTCTTTCTTGAACTCATAAAGCATTATGTGCCTCATATGATTCTTGGGTACTTTCATGTTAGCAGGGTTTTAATCAAACAAAATTTAATTTTATTGTTCTCAGAAATAAAGTTTGATCAGTTTAAATGCATCTAAACATAAAAATAATGTTCAGCTCCATTAGACATTATAAAATACTCTTTAAATTTCGTGCATTTTAACAAAAAGTTAAAATTCGGACAGAACTTATGGGATGACCTGATAATTAGTGAATTTAACCTAAAACATGTAAAGAAAGAATAAGAACAGGGAAAGAATAAGGTGAATGTGGACCACTCCAAGAATAAGGTGAATGTGGACCACTTTAAGCAGATGTAAATGATGAGCAGGCTAGGCTCTGTGCAAAATTGTTAAAGAACTTCTGTGTTTGTCTGAGATGAGGTATTGTCATAATTGTTTAGAATGTGGTCCTCATCTTTATTGTCATGTTCACGTCAGTTTGAAATTCCAATCAAGTGAAGAAGGTTGGAGAGTACAACAGCCAAAATGTTGTGAACATGACAATAAAGATAAGCACAACAGTCTGAACAATGTAAATTGTTAAAAAAATTGTTCACATATTTACTCGGACAGTTATAGTTTCTTTTTCTTGTCATACACTACACCAACATTATCCTTCAGGCAACGTGTTGGCCAAAAGGAGTCCTGAAGGTAAAAAATGTCTTCATGTTTTTTGTTTTTAATCAGTGTTTGTTATATCTATCTACATTCAAAGTGCAACTTAAACTTTCACAGTTCTATCAACTCATCAGGCATGAATTATTACTTTTGATTTCTAGTTATTTATCCACATTAATATATATATATATATATATATATATATATATATCATTTCCGTTGAGTTGACCGATTAAATAGGTCAATGCCTGATCCTTACACCCCTCCTTCCTCAATATTAAGTATTATAATAAAAAGAAATAACAAAATAAATTTTAAAACTCTCCCTTCCCTGTCTAAACTTGACCATGTCTCTCACACCATTCCTCACCACCTTCTATGTCAACTTGCATAAGCTTATTAGTATCCGTCAAAAGTGTAAATTTTAAATTCATTTATCATTTTACGTTTTGAAAGTGAAGTCTGAAGATCCAGAGAAAAATAAAATTCTCTGAAATAAATTATTACAAATGGAGCCTTAAAGTGGTCTGTTTTTCTTTTAAATTATTCACTCTGACTTAACATTGAGCTCTCGGGATTTCATTCTCCTCAGGCTTATCCATATGGATTACCAGGATTTTCACCTTATTGATAGATGAGTGAAAAGACAGGCAAGTATTGAATGCTCTTGGAGACCAGTGAGTGAGTGACATCCAACCTAAATGAGTAATTCTGAAATGGTATTTGAATTAATCTCTAGTAATTTTAAATAGGTGTGAACAGGGTTCTCTTGTGGGTGTATGTGTGTCTGTCTTGTCTCAGCCCTGTATAATTTCTTGATCTCATTTCAAAATTAAGAATCAAAACTGAAAATAGTTATCAAGGAGTTCAAGCAAAGTTGTTTTTCTCCTCAACATCAGACATTTTTTTCCCAAAGTTTAATTGACATTAGTTTTTGTAAATCTGAAGCCAAAAAATTCCATTAAGTTATTTCTGAGAATGCTTTTTGAAGTTGGCAAAAGGAAGAACTTTTTATTTTTTTCCTTTTTGAAGAAACTTTCCATCTTGTCATTGAAGTGAATTTTAGTTAATTGCAAATAATAAAAAAAAAAATCTAACAGATGAAGAGCCTGTGATGTAAAATCATAAAGTTACTTTGCTTGTTGCAATATTTTAAAGATTGATTGAAATTAATGTAATTTAAACCATATTCAGTATATATAGTTCTGAGAACATGAAACTAAATTTATACTCTAATATTTTAAGACATTTTTTATGTTTATACATTCTTTTTATAGATACAAATATTTAAGTAAATGCTCTTTTTATAATAAACAGTATTAACAACATTTACTGGTCTGAATGTTTGAGAAATTTTCATAGAAAATACGCATCCTCCGACAGGAATCAAACCTGTATCCTATACGAAACCATCATATAGCCTGATGTGCTTTTATCAATTGAGCCACAGAGGAGTGTTTTGGTTAGTAGATACAAATATATGAGAGAAAATCATGGAGAATTGTAGTTTAAGAACAGTAAAATTGACCTTGCTAACCGAAATGCTCCTTTGTGGCTCAATCGGTAAGGCACGTTAGGCTATATGATGGTTCCATATAGGATACAAGTTTGATTCCTGTCAGAGTACACATATTTTCTATGAAAATTTCACGGACATTCAGGCCGGCAAATGTTGTTAATACTATTTATTATAAACATAGTATTTACTTAAATATTTTTATCTATAAAAAGAATGTATAAACATAAAAAATGTCTCAAAAAAATTGTCAGACTTTGTCTATTTCATAATGTGTGACATCTTACTAATATATATATATATATATATATATATATATATATATATATATATATATATATAGTGTCATCCACACACTAATTGTTTCATTAGTGTGGCTAGACATCCTATTGCTTCAAGCTGGGATTGAAACCTAGCTGATTTGGTATCAGTCAAAGACTCTACCCCTAAGCCATTGGCACACTGCATTGATAAAGGTGAATTTAGACATTTATTTTTAGACAAATATGTGACAGGAGGTGTGTGTGTGTGTGTTCCAATCTTGGTATGAATGACTGCAAAATACTTTTACCTCTCCAATTTATAAGCAGAAGTACACACACATGCTGGGATTTCTTCCTAGCCGATAAAACGGGCCAGTTCTCAGTTTCATGTGACTCAGTCCCAGTCTGTCTTGTCTTGAAGCCAGAATGCTACATTTGCTTATCCAAACTTGCCCTACTGTGTCAATGCCAATTCTCTGTTTGAACTAATTGTCTTGCATATATTGTTTGCTTGCTCATTTTTTGCCCTGTTCTTTTCTTTTTCTTATTGCTTATTTCAAAATCTGTCAATTCTGTTTGTTGGGCACTTCTTTCATTTATTTTATATTCATCCATGGCCACTCCTGTATATGTCATAAATAGTTTCCACTGTGTTTATCAATCTGATTTCATTGAAATAAAGTATTACATTTTATTCAATTATATTTACTATTATTTGTAACGATTTTTTATCAGTGAACATTTTGATGGCTTATGTAAAATTCTGCACATTTTGATATGAAAAAGGCTTTGAATCAGGTTTTCACTGGAGAAAGATTCTTCCATCAAAGCATTTTAGTTGTCTAAAAAAGTAATAATCAATTTGTGGAAGGTCAAGTAAATATACTGTAGAACAGTTTCAAAATATTTGGCTGTGTTATTCTTGCTATGTGTGGATTTACATGGCGGAGAACATTTTTCCATTCATCCACTGTGTATGCTGCCACTGCCATGCGAAACCCAAGGTATGTTAGTTTAGAATAAATTTGAAGAACACTATCACATATAAGTAGCTAGACTAATAAATTTGTCGTTACAATTGGTTCCCAAAAAACAAAACATATGACTCGTTTATATATATATATATATATATATACACACACACCAGCCTGTCCTGGGTATGACAAACTACATATGTGTCTTTGGTAAGACTATAAACTATGTCCAACAGCAAGGCCTCTGATCAGGGCCAGCAGTATATATGCTAATTTTATATATCATGTATGATGTTACCCCCTTAAAATTAGCTTCAAAATTAGGTCTTCAATAGTCACATGATACGTGAGTATTTACAGTAATTTAATGCATCATAGACCTTCCTTTTATGTTTCTTTTAAATTTTCTCTTAAATTTAGTCCGTATTTCTTAACATCTTTTTTCTAAATAAATAACATTTGTTCAAATCTCCTTTAGATTCGATAATGAATTTCTATTTTAAAATTTGATGCTAATTTGGCTAGAGTAAATGAATATATAGTTTGGTCAACAGTGTAGCCAGGGCCTGCAGTACATACACTAATTTTATATCTTGCATATGATGCAGCCTACTTAAAATTGGTAACAAAATTAGGTCTTCAAAGCATAAAAAGTTATCGCTCCTGTATCAAGGAATTATACATCCCATAATATTAAGTACTGTTGAAAGATACATTTTTTGGTATTCTAGATATTTATGTTCTATTCTTTTTCTTTTCCAATTAAGTCTATCTTTAATACTCTCATCAGCCTTGATATAATGGCCATACCAACTTTTACCTTTGGCTGTTTCTCTCCCTAATTGATAATGGCCATTATATGAATTGTGTGTCTATGGTGGTCTGGAAATTATCGGTCAGGGATGAGCTGTAGAGGTTATTTTATGGCAATGTCTGTTCCCACCATATATTGCTATATTTGGTTTGGGTGCATGTTGGCTTTGTGTAATGATAATGCAGAGTGTTGATAAATACAAAATAAATCTTTATATAACACAATATAATAATACCAGAAGGATAAGGTGAAAGTTAGTTTCAAGAGTTCAAGGGTAAAAGTCCTGGCAATACTAGAGAGATCATCTGAGGAGGAAGTAAATACACACACACACACTAATGTATGTAATGTATGTTATATATGTATGTAAAATGTTTTTTTCTCTACACAGTAATAACCATGTTTCAAAAATGGAAGCTAAAATCTTCAAATTTAATTTTGTAATTAAATTGGAAGTCTTTAGCTTCCATTTTTGAAACATGGTTATTACTGTGTAGAGAAAAACATTTTAAATCAGTTAATTTATATTTATGCTCTGTAAGTTTACATTGTTCACTGTTTTATAAAAATAAAGAATAAGAACACTGTGTTATATATCTTACGGTTCTTTCTATATATATATATATATATATATATAAAACATAATTGCTCATCCTATAAACTTTGAATGAGTAATTCTGTGATGTCAGTGAATACACGTCGCTTTCGTAATGCTTGTTGCAGTAGAGACTTCTTGTAATCGCAGAAACAACTATAGTAACGCTGATGAACAATACTGGTGTCAGACGCCTTTGAATAGCATTTGCACTAATAGTACTTGCTCAATAATACTCTCTCAGATAGTAATCCATATAGAATAGAGAAATAGTATAGTGAATAGAGTAGAGAATAGCGGCCCTTATAGAGGATAGAATAGAAATGGCAATCCCAATAGTAATAGGGGATAAAATAGAAGTGGTGATGGTTTAGACATCCCACTACTTCCTACTTATGCATTTCCTCTATGGTCACGTGATCCCATTAATTCAATAATGGGATTGCCTGCATTTGTTCACTGGTGATCTATGTTCAAACTCAAGTGTCGGCAGTGACATTTTATTCCTACATAACAAATAACCTAAAAGCGACTTACATGAATATAAGCTCAAATTATTTTTTTCCTTATGTGAATACCTCAAGTCTTCAGTGTTCACTTTATTCAAATATGTTATTACTGAATTTTATTCAACTTAATTCTTATCTGCTTAGATATAATATCACTTGTCCTGATATACAAAATTCATAACTTTTGTCTCCCTTTTGTATCGAAGACTAACGAAAGCATCTCTTATGTCCCACTGTCTACTGCAATGTTGACTCCTGTTTCGTTGATGTGCAACTACACTGGGCCCAGTTTCATAGACTAGTGTCAAAATCCTTACCGCTGAGTGGATACTAAATGTTTAATCTGGATTTCTACAACTCTGCTAGATGATTTACATTTTTTTTTTTTTTTTTTTTCCCCACAAGCATAAATGTTTTGTTTTTACTTTTGCTTAAATAGTTCAACTTCATAAATCTAACTTTGTTGCATTTCCAACTTGTCTGGACTTTTCATTATTCTGGAAGTGATGTCACTTAACAACTAATTAACGTCTGGCTCTCCTGAAACCTATGACACTAAAATGATTCCTGCAATGTACCAGGAGAAATCTTTAGCTTTTACATTTTAAGGTTTTTTAAATATTTTTATATATATATATATATATATATATATATATATTTTATATATATATTTTTTTTCTGGTGACTGCATTATCGATAAAATGTTTAGGCCAACCCTCTCTACATGATGATCCAGTAGGTGAAACGTAGCTCTTTAGCTACACACACACAGGGGTATGTGTGTGTGTGTATGCATGTATTCAAATGTAGTAGCTACCTCCTTATAATATCGGTGAAGGTATCTTTGTTTTCAATTATAGCAACGGATTGCTTAAAAAGATGATGAAAGAAACGGTATACATTTTAAAATGTAGCCGTATGGATTAGTCCTGCAAATGGCATATTTCATCTCTGGGTATGCTGCGATGACAGCAGCATCAGAGAATGGACAACATTTTATTTATCAGCTCTGGTTTTGGTTGATTTTTCATCTAGTTACATACACATCAATAGATATGCTTCAAAAAGTATTGCTTTGATTCTCATTGGCTCACAGCCTTATATCCTGGTTATGGAAGCTTTCTGATTGGTTGGTCAAACTTTGGTTTTGTGGCCTGGTGATTTTGAATATACATATATTTTTAGAGATAGTAAAATGTTGGTTTCCTTGTTATTCACTTCTTTTCTTAATCTTCATTATGAAAACTTCCTAATTTGGTTGGATAAATTATGACTTTGTAGCCTGGCAATTCTGATTTAACAACTATTTTTAGAGATGGTGAAAGTATGGTTGTGTTATCATTTATTTTTATTTCTTTCTCTATCCATACACATCTATGCTGACAATCTGTAATACAACATATTGGATTAACCTAGAGGGAATAAATGGCTGTAACATCAGAGGACATCATCAACTGCCTGATGATTATACAGTTAACTTATAGAAATCTTTAGTTGTGGCTGACCATTATGACAATATTATATTGAAAGTACTATCTGGGCTCTGCCTCCAGGCATATAGCACTGTTGTCTGTCATGACAACACTACTTTTGGAATGATTTAAAGTGGAAAAGTGTTTTATTGACTTGTTAGATAGGCTTCTTCAGATCAGAATGAAAGAAATATGTTTCCATGTGTGATTCTATATTAAACCCTTAATACTTTTTTCTACTAAACTGGCCTCCATTGGTTGGGATGAAAGAATAAAACTGTGATATTTCTTTTGTTCTGATCTGAGGAAAGCTATCTAATGATGTTGAAATGTGTCAAGTCAATAAGTTTTCCACTTTGTTTAATTTACCAAACTTTTGGATTCTAGATGCTGTTCACACACACACACACACACACACACACACACACACACACACACATTTTTAGAGAATATAATTTCCACAGGGAGCTCTCTAACCAACAACATTCCTCAGAAGATTTAGTCCCCCTTTGTCTATTCCTTGTCTGACTGAAAAAGCACACAGGCTTGTCCAAAAATTCAGACTTCAAAATATTTCTCTTTGTGTTTTAATTTAGTTAAAATGATATGTAATCAATCTTATTGCCAATATTGTTATCATTTTGTTGGCTTTTTATTCTTCAAATTTCTGGCCTATTAAATTTGTATATAAGAAGTACATGTGGACCATCTTTCGTTTTAATTATATAGTTAGATAAGGAAATGTTCAATAAACCATATGGATTATAACAAGGGGAATGTAATCCATAGTGCTCAATGTAAAAACAGCAAATATTAGTTAAATTAAAAAAACAGACAACCTTAAGGGTCCATAGATTATATTTTATTTCCCCAGGAATGGGATTTTTTCCTGGTTCCTCAGATTACATTTTCAAGTATAAAAGGAAATGGTTTAAATATTTTTTGAGGGGTAGTTTTAAGTTGATGTAAAGTGATAGAGGGGGGGAGGAGGACGATGACTGGGATGGAGATACATACACACACACACACACACACACACTACAAGTAATTGATCCATTGGTATATAATCTGGGCGGATTCAAGTAATATTAATTATTAAAACTGATCCAGAGTTTGATGTATTAGAGCATATGTATTTTTTTTATTTTATTTTATTTTTTTTTTTTTACAGTAAAAAAACTGAGGTAATTTTTTTTTTTTTTTTTTTTTTTTTTTTTGTGTAAAAAAAAAAAAAAATATATATATATATATATAATGTGAGAAAATAACAAATCAAGCTTGCACCAATGAAAATTACATAAATTATTTCTTAACTTGATATAAAAGAAAAACAAGAAATTAAACAGTCAATTGCTGATTATCTTCTGGTGAGTGGACAGAGCAATTGCTGGAGTGTCCATCTACAAAACTCATGTCAAGATGATGAAAATGTCAATCAGTTAAGTGACAAATTATATATATATATATATATATATATATATATATATATAACTGCTGAGGTCACTGATAGTCTTCAAGACTTCAGTGTTTGGGATTAAATTGCTCCAATGTACCTAGAAAATTGTTGCAGAAGCAGTAATGGGAAAAGACTTCAATGAGGTGCATTTGATAGTATGCAGGTATACAGCCTGAGATTGGGTGGCATGACAGCTTCAGAGAATTTGAATTTGGTGTCCTTTCTTAGGTCATTGTTGGTTCAGACACACTTTACAAAACTTTTGCCAGTCAGTTGTTAAATTGTTTGGTGAAGGTAGGTAAAGTTTTGAGTTGTTTTCTGCTTGGTCAAACCAATAGAGAAGGCGTAGGTGGTACATTTTATTTTTAAATAAAAGCCATTGCAACAGCTAAATAAGCAGTTGGGTTGCAAAGTAAACCAACCTTCAAGTTTTGAACTTGAATTCAGTGCCCAAGAGTCTGTCTGACATGGACAATGCTTGGCCAATTAGGCAACCAAGGCCAATCAGCAAATATTCACATTTAGTCATATAGCTACATTTTTCTTCATATAACATGTTTTGTCCTCTGAAAAGACTTCATCAGCCTAAAGTAATGTTCTTATTGATGGAATTATGCATGTAAAGAGCAGTTAGAATTATACACTGAGGGGAAATATAAAAATACTAAATTTTAACATTTCTGGCATCTGACGTGTATAAACACACAGCTCAATCACATTCAGTTTTCCAATATTTCTATATAATTCTATCAATAAGAACATTAGTCTGATGACATCTTTTTAGAAAAAATTATTTTCTATGGCTCATCAATCTTTTGCAGGTTATTTAAAGCCAGAAAATACTTTTAGATTGTAAGAATAATCTTTTTTAGCGTTAGTAATGGTTTAGTGACACAAGTGTTACTAATTAACTCATAGCTATGCAGAAAGGAGGTCAGTTCATACCAAATCAGAATTTGATAAACTATAAAGTGGGGGATCAATTCTATATTACAATAACTATATAAACTGATCCCACACTTTGTGGCCACATTAGTTTCTATACATTTGTATTCTAGAGAATATAAATAAGTCTAAAACATACGTCTATATAGCTAATCAGTATTTCATTGAATAATTTTCTATGGCTCATCGACCACTTGCAGGTTATTTTAAAATATTTCTAGAGTATAAGTGCTTTTTTTTTATTTTTGGGATGATAATGATTTACTGATACAAGTCTTACTAATTAGCTGGGGGAGAAAAGGTGGCACCATGGTTATTAGTATGTATGAGAATATATCAAACGAAACTGAAATTAGAACTCTGTTACACCACCTGTACATCTAAGCTAACAGCATCTTGTATTCACAAATGGTCTCCCATCTAGGTACTGACCAGGCTCAACATTGCTTAACTTTGGTAATTGCACTGGAACTGGTTTTTGAAAATTATGTCTGTAAGCCTTTTTTATAAAAAATGTTAAATAGAATTTTTTGAATATTTTTTTTTTCCATTTAACTAACATTGTTCTAACATAGAAATTTATATATTCTTTTCACTCATTTTTTTTTCTAAATGTTTCACACAATACAAACCCCAAGAGCCACTCAAATTAGAGGGTTACTGAATGAGGTTGTTGTATAAATTTAAGGTTAGGAGTACAGATTATATGGATATGTAGGTAAGATAAATAAAATTGAAGTTAAGATTGTAGCGATTGGAGAAGCATCCTCTCAAATGTTTGTTCCACAAAATATCGTCTCTCAGGAAGAAACTGTCACTAGAGAACATCTCATCACATTTACCATGTAAATAGCGATAGATTAGTGAGAGGCTTGCAATGTTTTTTTCTATGGGGAATGGCTTTGTAGGGTGGGAAATAATTAATCACTCACAAGGCTATTTAGATACTTCTTAACTTTGTTAAGACTGGAAAGTGAGGACTGGGCCGATATGATAGCGGCACTTCATTTTTGATCTAACCTGGCACATGTAAAGACGCAGCATGTCAGGTGTCTTGTACATTCTGGAGAGGTACAAGGACCCAAGAATTTTTCCAGCATCTTTAGTAATGGATCATATATATGAATTTCACTTGAGGTCTCGGATGAATCTGATGCCCAGTAGGTATTCAAGGCAAAGAGCCTCTTTAAGAGTACAAGCATTCATCATGAGAGACAAAAGTGTAATCTTTAAGTTTTGGGCATACAAAAAAAGGAGTGTTAAAAGGGCAGTTTTTCCCTTTACACTGCTATTATTTTAACTACCTTCACTCCTCAGCAATGTTTACTTTAAAAAGCAATGATTATAATTTTAATGAAGCCTAAACATATGAAAGTGAATTTATACATTTTCTTTGTTCTGGAGATTTGACAACAAAAATAATTTCACAAAATATTTGTTTACACTTTCGTAGCTTAAATGAGTCTCTAGTACTAAGACGTCACTCGTACAATTCAAGGTACCGCTGGTTCAATCCACTGTTCTTGCTTTCTGCACACTTCAAAACATAAATCCATCTTTTTTCCCGTTCTCACTGCTTCAGCCCTCTATTATCAGGCCAACACTGTGATCAACCAACCAATCGGCGTTCTTCGCTTTTATTCTCAGTTACCCAGATAAATAGCCTCCTCCAGTTTCTTGTCCTGGGTATGATGATAAACTGCATCTGCATCCTGGGTATGATGATAAACTACATCCAACAGCAAGGCGTCTGATCAGGAGGTTTTGAGGAGTGTGGAAACACCTCTTAATTGCTGGTGTTCCCAGGTCCACCCTGACCAGGGGCGATAGCACCTGTTAGAGTCCCAGCTATGGGCAAATAGTTGACCCCACAACCTGACTCAAAACACCATGAAAGTGTAAAAATAGATTTTAACACCAGAAATACTTTTAAAAAAAATTAGTATCAGCAATAAATATTTGAAAAAAGAAAATATTACCAAAAATAAAAATCTTGTCAGTATTAAATAACCCATTGAGGTTAATATGCCACAAAACAAAAATCAAACTATACATTTTTTAAAAAAAGGAAATTTTGTCGGCATTAAATAACCCATTGTGGTTGATATGCCTAAAACAAACCAAACCAAATCCTCCCGTTTGACCAATCAGCACATGACTTTCTATTGGTCAAAGCATGCCAAACTGTACAAAAACCCTCATTACCACACATACTGCTGGAATGGCTAGACATGAGAGTAATGCCATTTTCAAGGAGCAAACTTGCCAATGCCATGTGCCACATGTTGAGGTAAGAACCTTATTTTCCTTTGCACCAAATGCAAGCCACTCTGGCTTGCTTCCTTTGTTCATCACAACTTTGTAGCTCAAATTTTACATTCTGTTGGTGGATTAGAACAATTCTTGAAGGAAAAAAAATTCTTGTACTTTCACTGCTGTTTTTTTCTCTAACGCAATTATGTACTATAAAATCTAGTATCAACCATCGCATTAAATCTGTAAATTTAATTACAACTGTAAGATCTTGCCTACGAACTTTGTGTATTAAAGTCTCCAAACTAAAACTCTGGCCCACATCCAGGAATCATCCCAAGATTTTTTTCCTATTTGTCAGATTTATCTTCTGTTTAGATTAGTATCCAAAATTTATCATAGCGGGCTGCTTATATCCGAGAGTGGCTAGCCAATCTCTGTTGCAGACCCCTACTCAGGTGCATTTGTTTGTTCAACACCCACAGAGCCCACCTGTGGTTTATGTGTGAAAAACGGGCGGGACGCCTTCTTGTGAACCTGAAATGACCGCCTTCTTGCGAACCTGAAATAAATGCTTTACGACAGCAAACGGCACCCACAACTGCTGCCGACGAACGGACGACCGACCGCAACGGCTTTTGTCACTCAAAAAAAGACACCAAATGACTCGCGCATCTTCTTGTAGTCCTCAGTCGAGTCCATTATGGTACTCCAAGGTGTGCCCCGCGAAAATACACACACGCAGTTCGAGGACGCTTCCGCGCATGCTTGTTACACTCTTCCCTAATCTTGAGATCACACAAATGGCAATGTGGGGCAGGCCGTTTCTGCCTGGTGCTCTGTCTCAGTGGTATGGTCTCAAGCGCTTCCTCAGTGGTGCTCCTTTCAGACATCTCACTGAGCTCATCCCGCATAGGTTCATCAGGCGCGCTACTCTCTGAGGTGTGTTCTTCCTGTGATTTTATATATACCATCAGGGCTTCATCATCATCTGAAGAACTAACGTGGTCACTGACAGAATAATTCTTCCTGCAAGCTGGATGTTCATCTTTTATGTGGCGTGGTATTCCATCAACAGAAACGGAGCGTGGACTATTAATTTGTGTCACCGTACCTTTGTTGAACTGTGTTGTACACTTTCTGTGCAGATTTATCACCCAGACAGTCTCTCCTACCGTATAAGGATTGGCAACTGTGTCATCACGCACCAAAGCTGCGTCGATACCCTTAATGCAGACCCTGTAGGTGTAGGTTGCATTCACCGGTGCAGTTGAAGTTGTTTTATTATCCTTTGGGGTAACGTTATGCCAATATACAGCTTCCAAAACTGAACAACGTGTTCTCGTCACAATGCGCTTTATTGTACGATGGGATCTCTCAACTATACCATTCCCCGATGATACGTGGGCATAGCAAAATCATATTTGTACATTCCACATCTTTACAAAAGTGGCAAACCTCTCTTCACAAAATGCTGCGCCATTATCTGTAAGCAGCTCAATTGGCAGCCCTCTTTCACAAAACACTACTTACAACTGCTTGATGATGCTAGCAGAGTCTTGGCGGTGCAAGGGCTTCCAAATGACAAAACGACTGGGGTCACAATTTATCAGCGTCAGGTATAGTTGATGTCCGAAATGGGTTACATCCATCGCAACTGTACTTGAGCAACATCTCGCTCTTCAGCCACAGTGCACATAGGTTCTCTGGGTTCGTTTAACCACCGCTGCGGTACTCTAGTAAGTTGGTCAGCTTGATTGTTGCACAACTTGATAAGCTCTACATCAATGTCCAGCTCGTATTCTAAGGCCAACTCTTGGGGTGTGGCTAGCCGACGTCTGATTAGCATCTCAGAGGCTGCCTTGGTGCACACTCTCGTTCGTCCAGACAGGGTGTCAGCTACCCAGCAATGCACACATGCTGAGTCTGTCCGTAAATGAATGGTTTTAGCCTTCCATTGTAATGCAAGGTTGACACCTCACAACATAGCATCGAGCTCAGCCAAGTTGATGTGCTTGTCTTCATGCACTGGTCGGAGACAGCTTGCATCTTCTGCCACGGCGCCATTACTCTCCACAACCACACCGGTGGCTAAGGAGCTTGCATCTACCTACACGATTACATTTTGTTCACTGATACACCAGTCACCTTTCACTGGATCATCCTGGGCTAGTCTCTTAAAAATGTCATTGATCATCTGGGCTAGAAAAGGGTCCTGCACTTCATCATCTCATCCAGTGGTAACAGTGTTTGCCCTCCGTTTCACAAATGCTGTGGTGACACGTAACCAACCGAATACCAGAAAATGACCAGTCAACTTCCTGCACAGCAAGAAGACAATTCAGTGGGTAAGTTTAACGGGGACTACCGGAAGTTCACATTCACAATGCCATCGCAGTTTTCCTTGCTCCTCCCAGACATGCAATCCCAGTACGCATGTGCCAATTCTTAGCCACTCTGGGGTCTTACTTGACAGACCAAACTGCTCCAAATGTTCCTTGATGTGGACCACAGAACACACACTCTCATTTACAAAAACGCCATCAATATAAGAGGAGGAGGCTGCGTTGACTATCTCATCCTGGCTCAAGACGATATTAACAATGGCCCGCATGATTAAAGGGGCAACATTGAGCTTAAATCCTAAGCAGGTTAGACAATACCATTGTTCCTTAATCTCCACTGTTTGGAATGGTCAAAGGGACTTGTCAATGTGTACCTGCAGATAGGCCCGGCATAGGTCCAGCACTGCAGCATTTGGTCCTTGCTGACGCCATTCCCATAATTTTTGAGAACAAACATCTGTGTTGGCTGCATACGTGTCAACGTACTCACTGAGTTCCTGATAGTCCATAACAGGCCGAACCTTCTGTTTGTTTTCCTGCAGAATGGTCATGAGGGGGATTAAACCCTTTGGGGGTCCGAGTTTCTCCTCCAGGTAAGGAAGCAGCCAGCTGTTATCTATCCAAATCTGGAGTTTTCAATCATACTCCTCCCAAATTTTTGCGGGAGCTGGATATTCTGCCAGTCTATTTCTTAACGTACCCAGAGGTTGGTTGCCAGCCCATTTCCAAGATGCGGTCCACTTCCGAGTGGTCTCATCGAATTCTACTTTAAAATCGGGCTCGGTAATGGTGATGGCAGCAACGACTGGTTCGACACACTGCGGAAACTTCACCTCACCGGCGCCAGTTACAGATATTCCTCCCAACTGTTTGATGGCATCTAGTCTGAGCAGCAAGTCGAATCCAAGCAGGTCTTCATCTATGACTAGGACTTCCATAGCGATGGACGGTTTTGCACCAACGCTAACTTGTACCACTCTGATTATACAGCAGTCAAGTGCGCCTCCGTCTACTGTAAGCATGCGTGTTGATTTTCTTGTCCATGACTTGCAGACTAGTGACTGTGCGCATCCTGTATCCACCAGAGTTGTACGTGGTATTCCCTTGATGCGAACTGTCACTACAGGCAATGCACCATTTACAAGGGTTTTAGGGAGGAGATTGGCACTGAATTCTCGCCCACTTGCTCGTTTTCCCGGACAACATCAAGCAATGTGCCTCTGTCGATTACATCGATAGCAAGTGATGGTCCTTCGGTGCTTGGTACCAGCACCTTTGGATGGTTCATGGCCCAAGAGACAATCACTCGCCCTATGATTGGGTCCATCACATTTATAGCACCTTGTGTGCACATCTGTTTCCTTCAACTGTGCAGCCACTGCGGCCAGCTCCATGGAACCAGTGCACTTCTTGAAAATAGCGCGAGCTCGTGCCAGCACATGTGACAAATCCAGGTCTTCCATCCGGGATGACACTCTTAAAAGCTCCTCTGCATGCTCAGGCAATCCAACAACGAATGCACACTGCAAACACTTTTCTGATACACCACCAAACAGAACCGTGAGTCGGCGCAGTTCTGCTAAAAAGTCTCCCCTGGCTGAAGGCAATGTGCTGCAAACTGCTTCCACGCGGAGAAGTGGTCTAAGGCGAAAGCCATGTATAACACTTTCTTAACGCAATTGAAGTCTGCACGCTTCTCCTCACTCAATTGTTGGTACACAGCATATGCGCCACCTGCCAAACGCATTGTGATAACACACTCAATTTGCTTCACACCACTCAACTGACATTATTAGTTCTACCTTCTCCAACCATTCCACTACCGACTGTCCAGAATCGCTTCTGTCAAACAGTGGTATCAGCTTTGGATCAAAGGCCATAATGCCGAAATAGCTTGTTTGAAAAAACGGGGAAGAAAAACTCCTTTTTGCGGAACAAAAACCACCGCCTTTTTGTGAACCTGAAACGAACGCTTTACGACAGAAAACGAGCAAATGGCACCCACGACTGCTACAGATGACCGACCGCAACAGCTTTTGTTACCTAAAAAAGATGCCAAATGACTCGCTCATCTTCTTGTAGTCCTCGGTCAAGTCCATTATTGTACTCCAATGTGTGCCCGGTGAAAACAAACACACACGTAGTTTGAGGACGCTTCCACACATGCTCGTTACAGTTTATACTCCAACTATGCTGAGAGGACTTTAGTTACCATTTCTAGAAGAGTGCATTATCTGGCATGATCAAGTGTCTGAACAAGGCCTGTATGCTAAAACCCTTGATGACTCCCTAGCACAAATATTGATAACTCCAAAATAGTTTCATCTACTAAGTTTCAATCATAAGGCTTGGGTTAATCCTTGGTATCATTTTTCAGACACCTTTCCAACAGTGCCACATGCTGTGATCACCTCATCCAGGCAGATGACCTAAAGAGGTTTCCTTTCTGACAAATCAACCATGGTGAGATTTGAACTTGGGTTCCATAGTTGGAAAGCAAACATTTTAACCCCTCAGCCACATGTCCATACAAGTTAGTATCTACATGAAGCTTTACATCTCTAACTTGAAAATTTTTTTTTTTAAATCTGTTCTTATGAAAGTGAAAAAATGTCTTAACAATTCAAGATGGAATTAAGGAAATCTGGGATTGCAAGGAAAGGATTATGATTTTATCTCTAAGAACCATTACTAAGAAGAGATCTTATGTAGAGACTCTGTAAAACCATGGTAATGATATCCCTGCTACTACTTTATGGCCATATCACATTGAAATACCAGTTTTCATCAAATCACTGAAGTTAAGCAACATCAAGTCTGTTCAGTATCTAGACGGGTGACCTCTTGGAAATACCAGGTGATGTTTATACCCAAATACCTTTTTGGGAAAGGCATGAATCCATAATTTCTCTTCAAGCTATGGGCTAAGGAGTAGGACTTATATCTGAAAATTACCTAAAAAAAAAAAAAATTCAATATTCACTTGCAAAAAAAAAAAATTCTTGCAATCCAAGACTGTTTGGCTTTAAATGATCTACAAAGGGTTGATAAACCATAAAAAGTAAATCAAATTAAATCCCTACTTCTTTTACTATAGTAATATCATTCCTTGCCTTAAATCTTTCAAACTGGTTTGTGTCTTTCAGTTTATTGATTTTATTTCTTTGTTATCTCTCATCAGTTTTGATTGTGCATTAAATGTTGCTTTTTTTTTCTCCCACTTTGGCCAACCAGCCAAGAAAAAAAAGTCACACTTCTCTTTTTCTTGTTTCTAAGAAAGCCAAAAACTTTGGATGGCTGCCAGTTTACTCAAAGTAATTACTACTCATCCCACACAGACATCAGTTGTTATACCATAAAGAACTTATATTATTTTAGAAGCAGATAAAAAAAAAAAGATTTATTTTTTTTCAGTTCATCAATTTTACTGGCAACTTTACTCCTTCATAAAGAAACGTTGCCAAATTTGTGACCATCTCATAAATGCCAACCCTACAAGTTTTTCTGAAGATTCCTGCAACTTTAAACTTGGAAGGCTTTTTGCAGAAAGACATTATTTGATAGCAAATAATATCCATTTCCACCCTCCAAATTTCTTCCCATATATCCCCCAAGTCTTAGATGCAAATTTGGGATATAAACAAAAATAACGGACTCCCTCCTGATATGCGTTTGTCTCTCAGACACATATAAATGACTTGTAGCAATCAAAACTCCAAAGACAGCCTTGTTCGTCAGCAGGTTTATTGGAAACCAAAAAGGTGAATCAAGAAAAATATTAATACAAACTTGAGACTAGTTTAGTCAGAATAATAAAATAAAGAGGTGAAAAGGAATGGAAAGAAGAAATATGACAAAGAGGGGGGGGGTGAAAACTGAGACCATAACTGGAGACTAAGAGTCTAAATCAGGGGTCATCAGACTTTTTCAACCAGAGCACACACCCCCACCTTTGTTTCTCTTCCTTCCCCAGTGACATCCATTTAAAATATCTTTTGAATCTTAAAACTTGCGCTTATGTTGGCAATTAAAATGTTAACTAAAATATATCAAAGTTAAGAAATCTGGATCAGGTTCAAAATTCAACCCCCCCCCACGCTCATCAGGTTCAGAATTTTAAAAAAAAGAAAAAAATCTAGCCAATGACTTCATTTTTTTTTTTTTTTTCATTTTTTTTAAGACTTCTATTCAACAAGAATGGCTTATAGCAAATTCTTCTTTTTCCTTGGGAATAATAGTTTGCAAAAGGTTTATAACAGAACAGAGACACGTAAAATATAGGTCAACCTTTAGAATTTGTAAGATTTATCTTTTTCTTTCTTTCTTTTTTATTTGTTTACTGAATACAAGGCCTAAGAGCCACTCGGGGTAGAGGGTTACTGAATGAGGTTGAACATAGGAAATGCAGTTTATGAGGATATGTAAGAAAGATAATGTTTAACTCTATGCTTTAAGAGGTTAAGATTGTAGTGTTCTGTGAAACATCCTCTTAGGAGTCTGTGCCACAAAGTAGCGGATCATTGAAAGAAGCCATCTGAATATAACTTCCTCCTTACTAATGGAATACGAGAGGAATGGGGATAATTTGTCCCAGTCTATGTGGCACAGAGCAAGCAATTCTGCAATTCTTAATGCTGCAATAATGCAACATTGTCAGTCTCATCAAAATAAGTTAAAAGTTACTTGGATAGATTTAACTAAGAATTTTCATTCCATTGATTGTTGAGCTCAGTGCCTTTCTTTCATCTGCACTGAAGAATACAACTAGATGTACACTAATTAAAATTTACCCCAGTGTAATTCACACACCAACCCTCATTTGACTCCTTGACTATCATCGACCCCTTGGGGATTGCTTGGACTCCATTTGTTGACCCCTGGTCTAAATGGATAAAGTAGGTAGCAAGTAGTGCTTACCGAAACATTTAGTTTAGTGATAAGTCTACATAAAGGAAGTTAAATGAACTTACAGTATAACACAGTGTGCGAACAGTCAACACATGGTGGAAAAAATAAATGGATACAATGTGGCTACCTTAAATAAATGTCCAAATTATAATTTGATATTAAGAGATCAATAATGCTTAAAGAAAAAGGTTAAGAAGTTACCTACTGGCAATGTTATCATTTGCAGGTAGTTAGGAGTTTAAGAAAGTAGGAACTGAATGCTTTGAAATTGTAGTTTGTTAGACTAAACAGGAAGTTGTCAAGAAAAATTACAATCTAAAATGTACTTTGATTAAAAAGAGAACAAACAAAAGGAAAATAAAACCAGAGGTGCTGCACTTGTGTATATAGAACTCATGCGTGTTGGTGTAAGAATTTCAATCTCTATAGCCTTCGCTTCTCTTTTCTGCCTGTGTGCCACATAAAACGCACACACAGGATTTGCTTGGTAACAAAAGTAGTTGGATATTTTCACCAAGGATCCCAGTCAGTGTTCAAGCTCAAGTAAAAATGAACATTCCAAATGCTGGTTTTCCAGACAGGCAGGATTTCTCCTTTCCCCCCCACTAATTGTTCTAGTAATATACCTAGCTAATATCCAGGCAGTGGTACCATACATTAACACCCCCTCTACAGTGGCTCAAGAGAATATCTACTTGAGGTTGTCTGGTAGATCAGATTTCCAGATTACATCCAAGTTGTTCAAGGTGGCCCAGTCATTAGCCATACAAATTTTCACGTCCTTTTCAGTTGAATTTATCTCACTTTCGAGGCGTGTAAAAGGATTTAACAGATTTTATTGATTCATTTGAGACAGTTTGTATTAAGCCTTACTGGTTGAAGCCTATGAATTCAGTTTAAGAGGCATTGATATAGAGTCCAACATCATTGGCAGCATTTTCTAGATGATGTAGGAGAACTGTGGAATCAGTAATGGTGATATCTAGGTCATCTGCATGTGATACTGTGAAGCTGTTAAATGTTAATTCTAAGCAGAAAAAGTTTAAGTGCAAAATAAAATATAAACTGGAAGATAAAAAGAGAGAATGGAAGAAATTTTCCCTGGTAATATAGAAGGAAAAAAAAAGGACTCTCTGGATTGTTTCCCCTCCTATGAATTGGAACAATGCACCAAAAGTTTACATTTTTAATCTATCAAAAATCTGGCATGCAAGTAAAACAATTGGGAAATGGCTTTCTTTTTCTTGGGGAAATTAGAAAAATATATGCTATTAGTGAGAAGAAAGGCAGACTAGAATTATATTTAGAAAACAAATTCAGAAATGAAAACAGAATGAACCCACTATGAGGGTTAGGATTATGAAAATTGATTCTGTTGTAACAGGCAGGTGGTCTGATTTATGGTTTTGCTAATATGCCCATGGATGGAGAACAGTGTGTCTCTGTTGAGAATTTAGGGAAACAAATATATTTCCATTGATGAAAACAAATTGGGAAATAATTTTTATCTATCACCCAGAATGTTAAAATGAGAGGCAGTGGTCTGGTTTGTGTTCTTGCTGGACAGAGGTAATAATAGGGAATTGAGAGGGAGTCAGAGAATTGAAATTAATGACAATAAACTACACCTTTTCAACTACGCACTTTAAAAATTAGATTTGTCACAAAGACAGTTATGCCAGCCCTGAGAAGTGGGCAGATAGAATACTGATAAGGAAGAGGCATAATGTGCCATGTGTCCTATAAAGTGGATAAAGGCGTTAGTTAGATCCAGTGACAGGACCCAAAGAGTGTGAATTCAATACCTGGTTAAGTTGGTGGAGAACTTGGAGAGGGGAATTAACAGGCGATAACTGATAACTGACATCCATTAGACATGGCACGTGGAACTAGAACAGTCTACCCCAGTGAGTGAAATAAAAGGTTCAGTTCGACATTCCAACCACCTGAAGAAGGCCAGAATGTACAACAGCCGAAACGTTGTGATAAACATGGCAACAAAGATGAGGACAATAGTCCGAATAATGTAAATAATGTACATAATACCTCATCTCGGAAATATAGACAGGTTTTGAGGAGTTTGGAACTGCCTCTTGATTGCTGGTGTTCCCAGGTCTGCCTTGGTCTGGGGTGGTGGCACCTGTTGGGGTCCCAGCTGTGGGTGGGTTGTTGGCCCCGGAAATGAAGCAAGGAGCATTGTAAAAGTGTAAAAATAGGTTTTGATACCAGAAATACTTTGTAAACATTTATTACCAGAAATAAATTTTTGAAGAAAAAAAAACTATTACCAGCAATATATTTTTGAGGAAAATATTACCAGCACAATGCGTTTTTGAAAAAAAAGATTACCAGCAATACATGTGATTGTACTCAAAAATGAGTAATTGAAAAATGGTTCAAATATATATGCATACATACACACCTTTTTTTTTTTTACCAAACTGTTGCTATGAATCTATTTAAAAAATTTTGTTAAAATTAAATGACCCAGTGAGGTTGATATGCCATAAAACAACCAACCAACCAAACCTTTTTAGTTCACAGGAGTAGATTGTTCTAATTCCACATGCCATGCCTTTTTTTTCAGTTTCAGTTAATTCCCTTTAGTAACTCAACTTTCCAAGTTTTTGTTCTTTCTGCTGTGGCCAGGTATTGAACTCATAACTCTTTGGGTCAAGTCACTTGTTGAAATAAAGGGTTTGGTTTGAAATTCCACTGTATATCATCTGAAGAAGGCAGGAGCATACAACAGCTGAAATGTTGTGAATATGGTAAAGATGAAGACAAAAGACCAAATGGTGTAAATAGTTTAAATAGTTACAATAACTTATCTCAGAAATATAGACAGATCCTAAAGAAGACCAGAACATACAACGGCTAAAACGTCATGAATATGGCAATAAAGATGAGGACAACAGTCCGAATGGTGTAAATAGTTACAATACCTTATCTCAGAAATATAGACAAACATGATTCCATTTTGAAGGTTAATTATGGCCATATCATGTTGAAACACTGGTTCTTGTACAAGGTTAAGCAAGTTTGACCTTGATTAGTACCTAAATGATGACTTGTAATGAATAGCAGGTGGTGTTGGATAATGGCTCTGAATAAGAGAGTGGAGTTCCAATTCAAGTTGGGTTCATTATATTCACTTACGTGCAAATGCCTTTGAGAAAGGTATGAATCCACCTCTAGAATCTAGTGGTGAGAAAAAATGTCTAGCATGACATAATGATTCAATATAATCTTTCCACTTCACTTCAGTGGAAAACATTAGCCAACAAGTGGCAAGGAGTCACTCTTTTGAAGGTTAGCATCAGCCAAATGATGCTGATTAGGGATTTGTAGAAGTACAAGTAAAACTAACTTAAAAGTTGGATTTTGACTCCTTATTCATTCTCTTTATTTCCAAATAATGATATAAATTCTACGAATAGAAAGTGAGTTGACCTTATACTTACAAGCCACCTTTGGTGGTGTTTAAATAAGTTAGTTTATAAAAAGGCTAAACTTCATACATTGTGCTTCCTCTGAAAAAAAATCTTATTTTATTTTGAGGAAAGTAAAGGAGGTGTATGGATTCCTTAATTATGAAAAAAATTACATTAACGCATATGTAATTTTTTTTCTCCCTTTGCTATGATGAGATAACAGAATCAAAATATTTAATAAAATCTGTGCAACCAAAAAGCTGAAATATTAAAAAAAAATCTGAAGAAAATCTGGTTTCTCTTTAAACCAATAATTTTTAAACTTGGCTAAAAGGTTGATCTCATTACAAAGTATTCAGATGGTGCTTTGGAATCTAATAAAATTGTCTTGTGTGAAAATCTAAGATGTATTCAGTTGTTTTGTTTTTTTTAGCACAGACAAGAAACAACTTGTTATAAAGCATTTCAACTGAAACTTTATAAAATGCATTTTCTTAGGATGCTATGATTAGTGTAGGTCATTTTTTTTTTTATCGAACTATATTATTTCCGAATTTCTCAGATAAGGTATTTTTTTACACTAGGACTAATATCCTCTTATGTTTCAATCATTGTACCACCCTATGGCATTCTTACTATTTTTTGTTTAATCATTTCATTGCAAGCAAGGCAATAAAGCCACAAAGATACTAAAGAGTGAAAGGGTCTGAGAATAAAAAAAACATTAAGAAGGACAATAGTAATACAGGCTTTAAGGAGACAGATGATGACTGACATTGTATGAAATAAAGAGTGAGACCGGGCCAACACAGTGAACCAGTCAACACTAAATTTAGCTGCACAATCTCTGCTATTTAATAGATGTTCGCATATGGTGGAACTGTAGGTGTTCGGGATGAGTCCATTCAAAGGCAGGGTGTGGTTTCTAATTTTAGTGGGAACGTGCTGCTTTATTCTCGTGTCTAAGCACTGTGTCGTTCTCCCTATGTAGTCGGCTCCACAACTACAAACGCATTTGTAAATAATTGAATTAATTTGGTTCACCGTGTTGGTCTCACTCTTTATTTCATCTGAAGGTTCTGGAGGCACTTTACATCGGGTCCCGCAAGCCTTCTTTGTGTAAACAACGTGAGTGTTTGTTGGGACTCGTTGTCATTTGTCTCTAGTTCTTTTGCATATATATATATATATATATATATATATATATATATATATATATTCCCCCCCCCCCCCACAATTCCTTTTGTACATTTTTCTGTATTAATTTTGAATCTTCCGTTGAAGCCTGAAGAGTGGGAGTGAAACCGGTTGCTTCCCCCCTTGTTTTTTTTTTTTTTTAATATGTCTTTTAATATGTCTTGTAATATTAAATTTTATATTTTTATTTCGATCATTAAATTTTGTACATACAAAAAAATATATATATATATATATATATATATATATATATATATATATATATATATATATATATACACACATACACACACACACACCAGGTAAAAAAATCTGTGGGTAAGTAATCCAAGTAGATCCTATTAATATAAAATATTAAAACAATTTTTATTATAGAGCATATAAGTAGATTAAATTAATGGGATCCAGACAATTTACCTTATACAAATGATCCATATTTGCATTGATAAGTCTAGGGAAAAACTACGTTCCTATGGATGAAAAGATCATTGGTATGAGTTAAATCATTTGGATCTCATTAATATATTATATATATTATTCGGACTATTGTCCTCATCTGTGTTGCCATATTTATTACAATGTTTCAGCCATTGTACACTTCGGCCTTATTCAGGTGGTTGGAATGTTGAACTGAACTCTTTATTTTGCTCACTGGAATAGACTGTTCTAGTTCCACATGCCATGTCTAATGGATGTCAGTTATCTCCTGTTAATTCCCCTCTCCAAGTTCTCCACCGCCTTTGGGTCCTGTCACTGGATCAAACCAATGCCTTTATCCACTGTGCCATGTGTCCTTAAGGACAACCAACCACCTGAAGAAGGCCAGAGCGTACAATTGCCAAAATGTAATAAATATGGCAACAAAGATGAAGACAATAGTCCAAATACTGTAAATAGTGTACATAATACCTCATTTCAGAAATATATGATGTATTTTTTTTTCTCCTCAAAGTGCTACTAGTGGTGGGAAAAAAATGTATATTTATCATTAATATAAATTTTAACTTACATAACCACTGTTTTACAATCAACAGCAATGTGTGATATAGATAAGCATTTATACCTATTATACCTTGTGGGCTGTTGCCAGTCTAGAAGGATGATTGAATTCAAAGCCTACAAAGATAATAATTAAGAAACTACTTCATTATCTTTCCCAAGCAGTCCTGACAATTCACAAATAAAAAATCTATGGAGGGCCATAATTGCCAACATCCTGAGGGACATAGCATTTAAAAAAAGTCAAGTAATATGGAGTAAGTTCAGATGAAGCTATACTGGCAAGATGATATCAGGAATAACGAACAGACTGCAACAGATGCCTAGGTATTAATACATGATATCAAAGACTTGCAAGAAATTATGACATGATATCAAAGCTGAGCAGGAAATTGACATGATATCGCAATGCCTCCATGATAGTATAGAATATGAATTCAAGTTTTTTTTCTAACCTATTTGGTTCTAAGTTTTAATTCAAAGCTGATGGAAAAAAAAAAAAAAAAAAGAAAAATAAGCTCATTCATTGGTTGTACAGGTTTTCAACTTTACCAGAATTTTCAATTCAGGAACTCTTTTATTTTTATTTTATTTTATTTTTTTTTTCTCCTTGCTTTTAACAACTTTAATGTGACTATTTTTGTCAGCTTTAATGAAACCAGCTGTTGACTTTTGTGGCTGATTCCATTGTTAAACGAAAGAAGTTAAAGATAATTTAACATTGTATGTTATTGTCATTGTACAGTGAAAAACTAAAATTGGCAATTGTGGACTTTGTCTTTTCATTCTGGGTTTAACAAAGACATGTGACTTAGTAACACGTGCTAACATTCAAATGTGGTTGATGAACAAGTTTACTAGCAATGTCCAGTTCCTAACCTCTGGTAAGGTAAAAGAAATATCCAAATTTTTCTTTCTTTTTTTTTTTTTTTGTAGAAGAATAAATATTGATGGTTTTTCTTTTATGCTTAGTCTTCAATATTGCACGATTTCTTTACCCAAGGATAGGAGTGTCCTAGTTTTATTTGCAAATACAGTAAACACTCAAATTAACATTTAATGGACTTAAAGATGGGCGGAGGTACATTGATGGTGAAAGTGTGTACTAAATCTGAATATAACCTTGAAGGCTATTTTTTAAATATAAAATCTTGAATACAATATGCAATAGTGTACAATGTAAAATCATAAAGAATATCTCATTTACAGTCGATCTCTGTACTGTCACTTCCCTTTGTCTTTTCTACAAATGCTTTCATGGTAACAGTTCCTAGACTGCATGAATTTAAACATGCTACTAGGTTGGCATCTCAGTCCCACCCTTTCACTGTAGAAATGTTTAAATGTTGCCATCTCTTCTACTCCAATAGCTTCATGTCTCACACTTCCTCTTACTTTCTTCCTAATCTCCAAATATTCAAATGCAATGTCAATCAATATCTCCAGATGCCTTGATCTATTTCCCATCCTTCTCTTCATATTTTCCTTTATTATGCCTCTTTACTCTTGCTCCCACTCTCTGTAACCCTTTGCATGCTAGTGGCACTCCTGCCTTGCTTGGGGTGAAATGCTTAAAAAAAAAAAGTAATCCAGAAATTACATGACTTCTGCTAGGCTCTATCTTTACAAGGATCAGATCAGGTTGAAAATGGAGTACTGTTGCCATATCTGGGCTGGAGCTGCCCAATCCCACAAATTAAACGTTGCAAGCCTCTTGATATGCTATCACTATTTTCTTGGCAAATGTTCAGATGAGCTACATTCCTTAGTTCATCCTGGGTATGATGATAAACATCTGGCAGTAAGGCCTCAGATCAGGAGGTTTTGAGATGTGTAGAACCAACTCTTAACTGCAGTTGTCTCCAGGTTCATCCTGAACCAGGGTGGTAGAGCCTGTTAGGTTCCCAGCTATGGGCAAATAATTACCCCACCCCAAAAAAGAAAATCAACAGGTTATTTATAATGACCAACAATACACTTTTATAGCAAAATGACAATCAATACAATACTAAAAAGTATAAAAATACAAGCAATACATTTTTCATTAAAATGTTACCAACAATATATTTTTGTTATGAAATTACCAACAATAGATTTTATGATCTATGAACTATGTATCTAAAAAAAACTACCTTTTACCCTGAAAGCATAAAATTATGTACAAAAGATTTAGATTTCAGCATTAAATAACCCATAGAGATTGATATGCCGCTAATCAAAATAAATCAATCAACATTCCTTAGTTCCACCAGTTTAAACCTTTACAGTTAGGACTTGTCATATCTTGCACATATGGTTGAATCCACATTCCCTCATATTCCATTTGAAAGGAAGAAGTACCACCCAAAAATCTTCTTTCCCAGAACTGACTCTTAGGAGGATGCTCTTCTGATTGCCATAATCTTAACCAATTCACATCTGAAGTCATCTGTTATCTATCCTACGTATCTTCATAATATACGCTTCTTACTCACTCCTTATAATAACCAAATTCAGTAACCCTTTACCTTAGGCCTTGTATTAGGTAAACATTACTATAAAAAAAAAAGTCATTTATTGATAAGGAAAGTGGAATTGGCAAACAGTTCAAGTTTTGGTCTAGTCTGTTACATTAACTTTTCACAAATGCCTTGAGGAAAAAGCAAAAATCCAGTTTTTTTCTCTCTACTCCAAGCTATGGGTTAAATAGCATGGTAGATTGGATTCTCTAGCCTTGAGTGCCAGTCAGTTTAGATGGAATACTCTGAACTCAAAATTGCAGAGAAGGCAATGAGAAATTTCACTATCTTTCCTAAGAAGTCATAGCAATTCAGATATAAACTGTGGAGTCATGATTGCTGATGTTGTGATGGAATACAGCATTTAAAATTATTCTGTACAGTACAGTGGTTTATTAATTTTAAGAAGTTAATCAAGATCATTTCATCAACATAATTTCACTATTTACATTATTCAGACTATTGTCCTCATCTTTGTCGCCATATTACGTTTCGGCCATTGTACACTCCAGCCTTCTTCAGGTGGTTGGAATGTCAAACTGAACCTTTTATTTTGTTCACTGGGGTAGACTGTTTTAGTTCCACATACCATGTTTAATGGATGTCAGTTGTTAATTCCCCTCTGAAAGTTCTCCACTGCTTTAACTGTGTATTGAACTCACACTCTTTGGGTCCTGTCACTGGATCTAACAAATGCCTTTAGTCACTGTGCCATGTGTCCTTGAGGACATCTGTCTATGAATTTCTGGGTATTATAAACCTAATGTCTTCAATTATTTTTTTTTTACCAGTGCTCATATTCCAATTTTTGCTGTTATTATCAATTTTTCTGGCACTCCTTATTACTGGTTCCCATATTGTATTCATTTCTAGGCTGGAGTGTACAACAGCCAAAATATAATAAATGTGGTGACAAAGATGAGGACAAAAGTCCAAATAATGTAAATAGTGTATATAATACCTCATCTTAGAAATATAGACAGATAACATAATTTCCTAAATAAGATTCTTCATATTTAAATGAGACATCATACATCGTGAGATTACAATCAGGGAAGTTAGGAGGTCAGACATTATGGCTGGTGAAATCATAAAAATTATCTAACAACTATTTCTTCCAGGAGGTGTGGCAGGCAGCTGAATCTAGCTGCCACACACTTCCAGCAGCCACCCTCTCCAATCAAGGCTTGATCATGGTGTTCAGCAACTTCACATAGCCATCTGAATTGAGCCTGAGGCCCTGTTTAAAGATATAAGGTGGCATGACACCACCCTCACTGGAGACACACAAAAACCATCACAGTTTGGGGAAACTTGGTCTTAATTGCACAAGAAACATCATATGGATTGTAGGCAAGCCATCTATTGTTCTGGATGTTGTCCAGCTGGTCCAGGCAAAAATTCTTTTCATCAGAGAAAAACCAGATTGTCCCTAGTTCAACAGGATGTTTCATCTTGTTTAGGAGTTTCTTTTGGCTTTGTCAGATGATTTTCTTGGGCCTTTTCTGAAAGAAGCTGACTTTTACACCTCTTGTATAACTGGTAGTGAAGGTTCTCATTGAAGGCAAGCTTCATGATGGAAATTGAAGTACCCATTTCCTGCGCCAAAGCCCACATTCCCTTACCTGGTCTTCTCCTGCAAATGTTGGATAGTATACAGAGACAATCAGAACATCTGCCATGTTCTTTCCTACAAGCCACAGTCTCATAATCATAGTTACAGTTCCCTATTCTACTCTTTATCATTTTCATGGTGATAGCATTGAGCAGCTGCCATGATTGCAGCATTTTGATGCCCAGCATGAATCATTATGATGCAAGTAAACCTTTTCCAATATCCAGGTTGCTTCCACTCATCCATGTCAATTAATTTTGACACCTTTTAAAACTGTAGTGATTAGGTTTCACAATGCAATTCACTGTGTAATGATATTCCAAACCAATTTAAAAAAATAAAAACATTAACCTCTGTCAACTTTAACCTGAACACTGTATTATGAATCAAATATGTCATGTAAATTTCAATTTTTTTTTTTATGAGATGTTTACAGTAACTTTTTCAGAAGTATGAGGTTTCATTAATTAATTTAGAGGTTGTTTATCCTATTGCAAATGTGGATTTATTTCAGATATATAAAGATTTTTTTCTGGGTTGTTATAAACATGTGGGGAAAATAGAAATGGCTTACCTCCCAAACGCCCTCGTGTCTGTCTGGCCTGTGGTTTGAGAAAAGAAAGAAAGGGTCCAAGATGGCGTCCGTGACTTTTTAATATTCACGGTCTTGTTCAGTCTTGCAAGGTCGCGTTACATGCATGCTAACGAGGTGTGTCTGGGCTCCATAAAAGCAGGTCGCTTGGAGAAATTGGCAGAAGGGCATTACACCCGTGTTCGGTGTACATTGCTTTGCGTTGCATCGTGTCAGACGTTTTCCTATGGAAAGAGTTGCGTCCCTTACAATCCATATTGAATTTGACTCCTTTGCTCAAAAGAGAAACAAGAAAATGTACAATTGTTGAATATTAGAAATTGTAACAAAAGTGAACAGAAATATTTCAAAAAACAAATTGAAAGCATTAGCAAGATAACAAAGAAAGTTGGCTTGAAGACTGTCAAAGGTTGGCTTGAAGACCATCAAAAAAGATTTAAGTATAATAAGCAAGAAATGTGGATCAACCAGCAAGAAAATATTTGAAGAATCTGGTTTTGTAAATTTAAACTGATCGAAAAGATTCAAAATATGATGAACATTGGTAAAAAGTCATCAAAGCCAATAAACTACAACCTTTTAAATCTATATCAAAAAGAAACATGTAAGCCAGGTGAAAAAGTACATGAAAACCTATTTCTGAACAACAGTAATTTACAGTTCTTGTAGAACTACTTAGTTGGCTCTCATGGCTGGGCTATAGTTTGGGTTCCTCATGGAAATTGTCAACCAGCAAATCATTGACAATAGTGGGGAGTTGTTAATGTTTAACGTAATAACATCTGACATGGTGACACTCATCTTTTAGGTCATTTTACTATAATACAATCTCAAAAATACAAATTAAGCTCATTAATCTTTTAATTAATGTATTATGACATGACAACTGCACCTCCCTCACTTTCATTGATGCAATTTGGTCTATGATTTGTTTAGTTCATTTTATTTGGCCATATCTGGGAACTAGTGACAATAATCCCTGATCTGACCTATTGGGCAGGGAGCTTTATGCATTTCCCAAGGGGGTTCCTCTGATATAAACTCAGACAGCCTTGGTTAAAATTTTAATTCTGTTTGTCAATCACATTTTTCATACTGTAAACCATTAGGCCAACTTGCCCTTTCATTATTATCATTATAAATATCAATAATCAGATTTATTTGCCCACCCATTGTGTGAAGCAGAACATCTTTATCCCCTCCCCCACAAGGTTTTATAACTGTGATATATATATTCAATATAGGAAGGTCATTTACCTCCCACGGATATTTATAATCAGATTTATGTTCAGTAATCTTCAAAGGAAACAGTTCTATCTCATAACTTTAAACCTTTGTTTTTGTTTTGTTGTTGTTTTGTTGTTGTTGGGGATGCTATTTTGTTGCCGTTGGTGTTCTTTGACAATGCTGATTTTATTTACGACATCAGATCCCAGGCAAAATAATTCTGACCACTCAAAAATCTGACATATCTAGAATTTTTTGTAATAAAAACTAGTTTTGAGCAAAAATATTACCATGTGCAATATCAAAGTTCAGAACAGACGTTAGCCAGAAAGTTGAGATCAAAACAATTATAATAATGATGTCTGTCTGTATTTGTCTGTCTGTCTCTATTATAATATATATATATATATATATATATATATACACTGTGACTTTTTTTTAGTCTGTCCATCCACTTGACACACCCTCTAAAATAGCCATACATTGACCAACTGAAACCAAAGTTTGTGGAGTAATGCAAGCATGTAAGGGGGTACAAATTACAGTTTGTTTTACTATGGTGTATAGCTTAATATATGGGCATGTGGTTAGTGTTTGCATTCTGAGCATGAGACCTGTGTTCGAATCTCACCATGGTCGATTTGTCAGAAAAGTGACTTCCTGATGTTTATCTGACTAGAGGGGTCAATCCCAGCATACAGCACCTTTGGAAAGTGCCTGAAAACCATATCACAGGTTGACTCAAGCCTTGTGAATGAAATTGGGTAGATGGAACCCTTGGAGGGTCATTGATAGCTGTGCTAGCACAAAATCACAAGTCATCGTGGCCGAGAGTTTGAACTTGCTAGCCTTGTTCAAATTGTTGATCACGCTAGATAACACACTATTTCCCAGAAACTAACTAAGATCTGCTCAGCATAGTTGCAGTATAGCATCTGAGCAAGCGTCTGCAATAGGGATTGGCTAGTCGCACTAGTAGATGAGTATCCTCAAATACGAGTGGCCAGTTATTTATATATATATATATATATATAGCTTAGTACAATAAATTTTCATTAATTTTTTTTGAAAAAATGAAGTTTTATTACTTAACATTCAAAATACTCTCATTATTTTAAAAACAATTTAATGATTAAGATAACAAATACTTATTTAATAATGCAATATTGTTTTTTTTTTTTTTTGCATATCTTTTAAGTTTTTATATTTCATCAATTGGTCTGTGAAATTGAACAAAATATAGTTTGTAAATCTTGACAAAAAATGTTAGTGATAACTTCAACAACACTAAATACTGTGAGGATTTTAACATATGTCAGCGTGTTGCAATAAAATTCTAGTTTCTCAAATTCCGGGAAATATAGAATTTCTAACAAAACTTAAGTGTGTTTAAAAGGTAGGTAACATTGTAATCATAATCTCGTTAATCAAAATATTGTTTTTGTTCTTTCATAGTTTGAACTTTGTTTAAGAGTACAGGTAGATGATTTTCTTAAATATTTAATAAACATTTAAAGAATTTTTTTTTTTTTTTTTTTTTTTTAATGAAGCACTTAAAAAAATTAAAATTGGAAAATATTTTGCTTCATCTGTCTATATTTCTGAGATGAGGTATTATGTACATTATTTACATTATTCGGACTATTGTCCTCATCTTTATCGCTATGTTTATTACAATGTTTCGGCCGTTGTACACTCCGGCCTTCTTCAGGTGGCTGGAATGTCGAACTGAACCCTTTATTTCACTCACTGTTCTAGTTCCACATGCGATGTTTAATGGAAGTCAGTTATCAGTTATCTCCTGTTAATTCCTCTCTCCAAGTTCTCCACTGCCTTAACCGTGTATTGAACTCACACTCTCTGGGTCTTGTCATTGGATCTAACCAACGCCTTTATCCACTGTGTCATGTGTCCTTGAAGTTCAGTTCAACATTCCAACAACCCGAAAAAGGTCATTGTAATTAATATGGCAACAAAGATGAGGACAATAGTCTGAATAATGTAAATAATGTATTTTGCTTTTTATTACTCCAAACGTTTTTACTGGGTACACATGTTTGGGTCGACATCCCTGTTTTCTATTTTTTTAAATAATGAAATTAATATCAATCAGTCAAGATTGAGAAGTTCTACTAAAGAAAAATGTGCTTTTTGACAGGAATTGAACTTTTATTCTCTTTTTCCATGAGTGAAACCACTCTTAAGTGTGCCCTTACCTATAAGACCACAAGAAGCCATCATAATACAAGACTCAATTGCCTACTTAAGAAATGTAAACTTTTTCAATAGAACTTTCTTAATCTCTATCTGCTACCTTTTTATTTTGGTAGTCAAAATGTAAACATTTGTAAATGGATTTTTTAATTTATTTCATATTATGATAAATAATAAAACAATGTTTATAGTAATAAGAATGACAATTTTATAGTAAAATAAAATAATGCTTATAATAGAAATGAAGCTGGATTTTAAAAAATCCACTTAAAATTTAATATTTTTTTATATGAATGAAACAGTTGGTTGTATGTGACTTGCATGTGAAACATGCCTGGAGTATTTGCCGTTTGAAGGTCACTCTTTCATTGAAAATAACAAACTAAATTTATTAAATAGATAAGTAGTCTCTTGTTTACTGACCTCATATTCTGGCACTTGCTTTATTTAAAATCTAATGAAGTATGGAGATTTCTTTCTAATTGTTATGGTCCATGTCCTTGTACCACGGATGATAGCCCAAGGTAGAACCAATAAAGAACTTGAACGCGCATATGGAATAACACAGATATATTACAAACAGGAATATACACAGAAGTAGAAAGTGTTAGTACGAACAATCAGATTTAGTAGTAATTGTCTGAACGCGACTCTGTTCTGGACTGCCTCTGACTCGACTGACTGACTCCTGATGGACCTCACTTCAGACTGAACTCCCTGCTTCCTCTTGAGGCGCATTATTTATTACGTATGGAATAGTCCATTATGTTATTATGGGTAAGGTCTCATAACACTAATTTAGTCACAATAGACATCTCCCCACTTTGTTGAACATGTGTAGAGGTTTTTATCCCTGGGGTTTCCAGTACCTCCTGAATTCTACTTCAACTCAATACTTTTAATCCTTCTGCTTAAACTCTGAAATTTTATTTACTATTTAATTTTATTTTTTCCTCAATAGAAATAGATATGTTCACCTAACGTCCAGTTCACACTCCTCCCCAGTATTTTGAACAGGAGTGGAAGTTAATCATTTGTTTCCTGTTTAGGACAGGGTTTTTGGTTCTTTCTAAATTCTATTTTGACTCTATATTTCTAATGTCTCCATCTGAACTCTGAAATTTTATTTACAATTTAATTCCCACTCCCTCTCAATAGATTCACCTATTGTCCAGTTTTGTTTCCTCCCCAGTGTTTTGAACAGGAGTAGAGGTTTATCCATTGTTCTCTGTTTAGGATTGGGTTTCCGGTTCCTTCTAAATTCTTTTCCTTCTCTTTCACTTTCAGTAACCCCTTGGATCTTGGTGACTTTATTCTCTTGCTTGGGGTGAATTGATTAAAAAAAAAAAAAGAGAAAAATATCGTCAACAGCTAAATCAGTTTTTCTTCATCTTCTGGTGAAATGTTTTCACCTGATGCTTGCCATCAAACTAAATTTATTCTATACCTAATTTTTTTTTTACAGAAAAGTTTTTGATGTAAATGATTTTTTATTTTTTCATAGACTGTTTGACAAACAAAAAAGTGGTGTTTGATTTTAAAATTTTATTTTATAGCCAATTTAAATTTAATCAAATAAACTTAGTTATTATATTTTTTTTTCTAATGTTCCCCCAATACAAAACTCAAGAGCCACTCAAGGTAGAGGTCTAAGAAAACTGAACAGAAGATTGAGGATATGTAGGATAGATAACAATTGACACTAGACTTAATAATGTTAAGATTGTAGTGTTCAGGAAAGCATCCATGCAGGAGTCAGTTCCATAAAGTAGAAGTTCTTGGAAAGAAGCTGTTTAAGGAGGAGCTTGCCTTTACCAATGGAATAGGGGTGGGAATGAGGACAATTTAACCTTGTGGATGTAGGAAGTAGGTTTTTTATTTTAAAGGTCTGGATTAGGAGTACTAAAGAATGGAGCTCATCTGAACATTTGCCTTTGAAGTAGCAATCAACTTACAATTTTGCATCTCTGGGAAAGGTGCTTCAGTCGGGGAATAAGCCACCTCCCAATAGGGTTGCATTAAGGACCTTGAGCTTTGTCAAGGCTGGAAAGTCAGGGTTGCTCAACAGTCATGTCAACTATTGGGGCAAAAGGGAATTAATGTTGTTGACCCTGAATTTCCACCATTCAGGATGAACAGTTGTGTGGCACCTTGCATTATTAGAAATATTCATAGAAATATGATTTAATTTTTTCTTACTCGGTTTACTAAACAGGTTGTTGATTTTTTTTTAAAACGGAAAATAATTGAGTTGAAAATAATTCACTAAGATTGTACTTAGACGATCCTAAGGGAAGAAGAGGAAGAAAAAAGAGAAAAAGCAAAAAAGAGAGGTTGAGAAATACAAAAGCGGTCATTAACAAAAAACACGAAGTCAGAAAGATATCTTGGCCTGCGCGGTGGCCGAATTTTTTAAAGACGATTGGAAGAATAGAATTAGAAATAATAAGAAGAAAGAAAGGGAAAAGACATGATATCAAAACGGGCCGCTTTTGATGAAAACCAGATATCGGTCAAAACATCTGACCTACTTTTTGCGTAGAAAGACTCATTATCAATTTGGAGTAAGGGAAATTTTAAGAGCGAAATCTTAATCAGAGAAAAGGTGTTTTTGGGTTGAGGGGAGTGACCGTGGAACTATATACAGATCCTGACCTATTAAGAATTAGAAACCTACGATAATAAAGTGGGAACATTTTCAATGTAGATAATTAAGATTTTCTGACTGTCGGGTCTGACAGAGACGGAGGTGAAGGGACGATTGTCTCAGTTCACAGATAGCGCCAATATTCTTCCCTGAAGTCACATCTAATTAGCGGCGGGCTGTTTGACAGAGCCCAGGTGAGAGAAAGCCAAGATTGTCATTTTTCGTACGTGCAGAAAAGGCAAAATTGGATTTTTTTTTTAAAAACAAGAACGATGTAACCCCGCCCGAAAGGAGGAGAAAGGATGCTCGATCAATAACAATTGGTCGGAAACGATCACGTGATCTGCAGAAAAGAAGAGAAAGAAATGCCCGATCAGGAACCATTGGTCGAAAACGGTCACCTGACATACGAGAGACTAAGAGAGATGGTGTGCACCTCCCCACAAAGGGCACTGTGAGGAAGTAGGGGTGAAAACAATAGCGATAATGGGAAATCAAAAATAATGCGACTTTTGGAGTTATTGAGAAAACCCTGACGCCGACAGACCCACCCCAGTTTGTTGCGGCGTCAATAAAAGCAGGACCCCAGTCGACAGAAATCAGTTGGAGTGGAGTTGCAGCTGGACCGCGGGCAGGAAAGAGCCTGAACGCTGGCATCGGGCCCGATTCACTCGCCCCTTTGCGGGCAAGAGAATCCTCAGACAAGAAATCCTTCCACCCAAGTCGAAGACAAGAGAACTTCCAGCCCAAGCAGACGAAGAAGGAGATTGCTCGAAGGACGCCAAGAGTTGTGGCAGAGTTACGGCAGAGTTCAGCCCCGGACGGCAGCTTAGAAGAGATCACCTCGGACGACAGAGAGTTGCGGCTGAGTTGCGGCAAGAGATCCTTCCAGCCCAAGTCGAAGACAAGAGAACTTCCAGCCTAAGTCGACGAAGAAAAGAAATACAACTCAAGTCGAAGAGAAGAATCAACTGCGAATGATCGATAGAAATTAGCCCCAGTGTCGAACCAAACCACACTCCGACATACACAATTCTAAAGAGTAGGCAATTGAAATCTTTAGGCTGTGTGATAGAAGCTTGGTGCCATAGTCCACAGAGCGGGTCGGGAATTGAGAACAATTTTGTTTTTATGTAACGGACATTAAGATATAAAAGGTTGTTACCTTTTTTTTTTTTCATCAGCAATCTTTTTGTCTCGTGAGTTTATTTTCTCTGTTATTTGTGTTTTGCCACCCCCGTCGGACTCAACTTGTATCGGCCCCAATCCCTGCTGGTCCCGTCTGTCTAAGATCTAAACACAGCGTGGGTAGACAGACCGGAGATCAGTACAGTTGCTTCAGTAACCAGGTATTGGAAGCGAGTTGGGAAAGGCGAGGCTGGTGATCATCCAACCAAGGGGTTGGAGCGGCACGCTTGGAACCAGGAGGAGCGACCAGGAGGAGCGACGTCACAGTTGGCGCCGTAACCAAGGGATTCGACCCTGGGCCAGGTGTGTAACCGTCACAGTTGCACTCTCTATGATGTTCCTTGCTTTGAACATATTTGAAAATGGTGAGAGAAAAGAGATTGGTTTCTTGTACTGTTCCAGAAAGTATCTGACTACTAATGCTATGCTTTATCTTTTAAAAAAGAGTCAGATCTGATACAAAAGGGGTCTTCACCAAGACCCACAGGTTTCACATGCTCACAACTTAGTTATTTCTGAACAGGTTCAGCAACACGCATGGAATTTATATAAAAGTCTCAATCTGATGAGGCTATTTAAGAGCATGACTTGTTGACTGGCGCTGCAGAATAACAAACCAAGAACTATAGCAAATAACAGAAATATCACTTAAGGACTTTCAACAGCAGCAACAGCTAAAATGGATAGCACATGTAACTTGAAGAGGAAATTATGACCTAATGAAGATGTTGATGTTCCACACTACTTCAAATAAAAGGTTAGGAAGGAAATCCCCCCTCAATAATGGGAAGTGCAATAACAGCTACTGAACTTGAGAAACCTATTTTCCTGAAAAATTGTTTTAAGTGATTTTATAAGTTTCAACTGAGAGCAGTACTGGCTACTCAGTCAATGAATGCCATAGGAAATATTCAATATTATCATTACCAATAAAAGTAGAGGTTAAGTCAGTGTACAGTGATAAAAGCTGAAACATTGTTGAATTATGCCAGGTTTAAATGCAATTAAGATTAAAGGAAAACAATGATTATTTCATTTCTTCTTAGCTTGTCAGAATTTACTGTTATGATACACTATTCATTAATTGAAACAACCTCTTTAGTTTCCTTTCTTTCACCCACTGGAGTGACGGGGTTTAACTGATTTCTATTTTTTCCTCATTTTAGGTCATTTGCAGTGATGTGCAATAATATGAATCTATTTTCAGGGTGTATGATGAAATTTGTTTGACCTTGAAAAATATTGTGTCATCCATGATTGCATCAAATTTTTATCATGCTCAGACACTATTGTCTCAACTGTTGATTAGTTGTCTTAAAATGAATGTTACTCCAAGGAAGCGGACAAAAATTGTAATGCTACATTAACACACTGGCATGCCTTACCAGTAAGCAAATCAAATATATATAGATTAGACTGAAAACTCTCCTAATTTAAACCCAGTCAAGAATCTGGTCAATCTGCAAGAAACAATTTCATGGAATGGACATAAAAACTACTAACATATGCACTGTCATGTTTCATTGGAAAAATATGAAAAAAAAAAAAAATAATAAGGGAATTATTCATTTTGTTTCAATTAATTTGTACAAGGGTGTATATTATGAGAATCATCTGAGAGTTTTGAATTTGTTTAATAAGTCCTATCCATGATATCATGGCTTGGATTAAACAGCTAGTTAGTCAATATTTGCTGAACTTAGTTGACTCGGTCAGAACACCAGAGTACCAAATGATCTGCGAGATGAACAGGCACCCAGATATTTACAAAGTATAGTTTGATGTAGTGTCACAATAAGATGAACAACCCTAACCCTGTTGAGGATAAATTTTGAATTACTACCAATGGCTTGCAAGTTGAGCTTTCTCAACAGCAGGGATATATATTCTTTCATTTAAATTATTGCATGTATTATTGGATTCAATATTTTCCAAGAATCCTTTGAGAAAATTGAAAAACAAAATTGCTTTCAAGTGTTACTTTATTACTAGCTTGTTTAATTTAACTATAAAAAAATGCCATTCTTTGTGTAATTTCGCATTTGAATTGATGTTTTCTACAACAATTGAGGATTTTTATCTAAGGAATGAACTTTATGGTTTCTTGTAAGATTTGTGCTTTTTAAATCATTAATCGTAAATCTATTCAAGAATAAGCATAAAAGAACTGTAATGATAACAAAAAAAAAGTGGAATTATCGAAACAAATGGTAATAAATGAAATTTTTTATCTCTTGTGATTTACAAGATTTGATTGTGTTATATTCCATGCTAAGGGAATAAATACTGGATAATAGAAGAAAGGTTTATTGTACACAACCAGTACAATATGAAATACAGTACAGTTTACACACAGGTCAATCTAGTAGTGAGTGCCACTAATTGGAAGGTCAGACATGCTTACGTCTTCTCTCTCTCTCTCACTCTTCCTGCAGTCTCTTTATTACTACCTATAGTGTAATCATTCATGGAGGTGACTGGTTATTCCATTACATCAACTTGGAAAGGATTTCTGCTTCAAGCACCAGCTAAATAATTGCGCTAAGATAGTGGATAACTCCAGGTTAATACCCTTAAGAACAATCACTGTCTGGAGCGGTGGCCTTCTTATGGTCAAGATTGATAAGTCTTGAGACTTCCCAGGTGGTAATAAAAAATATTACTGAGATTGTGCTGAGTGAGTCAGAGGAATTCAGGAAGAAGATGACCTTTGTCATCTAATGTTGAATTTGAGGCAAAGATCAAGGCAAAGGCAGTCTGATGAGGAGGAAATGATTTCAGGACCATTTATAATAGTAGGCACTGATGCTTTGTCTATATTCAGAATTTGGTTAGAAATCTTCCAGAACTCCCAGGATCCAATTTGTTTGCTTTCAACCTTGGCCTGGACTGCTTGAGCATAGTTACACTTTACATTTTCTAGTAGACAGGTGACATTATAGGTACTTACTACCTATAGTGTAATCATTCATGGGTGTGACTGGTTATTCCATTACATCAGATTGCTCATTCCTAGGTATTGTATATCAGTTTTGGAAGATTGAGAGTTCATTCAGGGTATGACCCAAAGTAGTAGTCTAGATAGATACATTGAGAAAATCAACATGAATATGTAATTGAGTGACATAGAATTATGGGAAAAATATTCCATGAATTATCTCATTGTAGTAGTTGAGCGTTAGTGTCTGCTCTTACTGCTGGTTTCATCACTGACAAAAGGCATTGCTGTCAATGGAAGCACTTTGGTAATGCTGTCGATGGCCAAGTTAAAGTTAATTTTACCTGCTATCAGGCCCAATGCTAATGCCAGCCTGGTTGTATTTTCGCCCATGAATGAAACTGATGTTGGTATATTTGGACAGTATTCCAGAAGTGACTCTGCAGAGGTGGACAAAAATTATGAGCTGTGGATGTTGAAGTGAGCACTTTCGTTTGAGTTAAAGAAATGGCGTTCTGACAGTACAACAGAAATAAAAAGCAACATATGAGCAGCAAACAAAAAAAATGAGTAACTAAAAAACAAAAAATAAGTTGCTTTAAAGTTGTAAGTCCCTGTTAGAGATACAAAATGTAATTATAGCAAGCCTAGCATAATTAAGATGAAGGTAAAAAGTGGAAACAACAAGAGAAAAATCATCCCAAGGATGACTATAAACTACATCCATGTCCTGTGTACGATGTTAAACTACATCCAACAGCAAGGCCTCTGATCAGGAGGTTTTGAGGAGTGTGGAATTGCCTCTTGATTGCTGGTGTTCCCAGGTTCACCTGTTAGGATCCCAGCTATGGGCAAATAGTTAAAATGGTTCACTGAGGTCAATTTGTCCTGGGTAAGACAATAAAGTACATTTGACAACAAGGCTTCTGAGTGGGGAGTTCAAGGAACATGGAACCACCACTCAATTGCTGGTGTTTCCCGGTCCACCCTGACTCTGGGTGGAAACATCTGTTAGAGTCTCAGCTATGGGCAAATAGTTGCCACCCCCAACTGGGGTGAAAATGCTGTGGAGGTGTAACAATGGGTTTTAATACCAACAATGCATTTTTTAAGGAAAAATTATTACCAGCAGTATATTTGTGGAAAAATATTACCGGTAATAAAAAATCTTGTCAGCATTAAATAACCCATTGAAAACAAAACAAACCAAAAAAAATATTTTTGGCATGAAATAACCATTTGAGGTTGATATACAATAAAACAAACCAAGACCAAGAAAAAAAGAAAGACAAAGTATATGCTAACCAGTTATTATTCCTCACTCATCAAAACTCATTCAAGAATATTGAATTTATTTTTTTGTGCACAACCAACTAAAAGAAGACCTGAAATAAAAAAAATAAATAAATAAACTGCATCAATAATATACTGAAAATGGATGTATTTTAAATACAAATCCTGTTTAGTCGCAGCAGCCATTCCTTCAGTTTGCATAAGGAAAGTTGTTTTGACTAATAAAAATGGTTTCTAGGACCTTCAGGTGATAATTTGAAGGTGACCCACATAGAACTGAGAACATGTACTCTTAATAAACTGAAGCACACTGTTTTATCTGAGGTGCTCTGTGATTGCACACCTGAATGTAACTTATACAAATTATATATATATATATATGAACTTTTCTGATGGACACCAGGACAAGATGATCAATTCTCTTTTCAAGAGGTTAGGTGGTTCTTCCTATATAGTCAGAGATTTTTTTCTTTTTCATCTTAAACTACTGAAGTTGTTTTTTTCCCATCTTTACTTTCATTTTAATTATGTCTATGTTTACTATAATTAAAGCTGTATATTTTTTTGATCATTTCACCCCAAGCAAGGCAATAAAGCCACTAACATGCTGGAATTACTGAGAGTTAAAGAAAAATCCCTAGTGAGGAGAGAAGACAACAAAAAAGGATTCAAGGAAGATGAATTTAAATTTTTGAAGATTGAAGTTGACTGGGAAGCAAGAAGCTGGAAGAGATCCACAAGTGAGAAGTGTGAGAGAAGAAACTGTTAGCATAGAACTTACAGCTACATCTAACCATTTCAGCTGTAAGATAAAACTTTTCCACCAATCAATTCACATACTCCTGGTTAAAACCAGGAGTATGTGAATCATACAACCCAAGCATGCTTTCTCTCTGTTCCAGTCAAGTATCCAAAGTTCTGTAGCTGTTTTCTGTGTTATGCAATCTGAGTGTTATATAGATCTTTCTTTAGTTTCGACTCCTGTTCTTGTCATCCTCAGTTTGATAAAGAGCAAATCTTGATAGAGGGTTATTGGTTGCTCTTAATGAGGTCTTGTAGTTGCCATGCATGTAGATTTGTTAATGAATAATTGTCATTATTTACATTATTCGGACTATTGTCCTCGTCTTTGTCGTCATATTTATTGCAACGTTTCGGTCGTTATATGCTCTGGCCTTCTTTAGATGGTTGGAATATTGAACTGAACCCTTTATTTCACTCACTGGGGTAGACTGTTCTAGTTCCACGTGCCATGTTTAATGGATGTCAGTTATGTTATCTCCTGTTAATTTCCCTCCGAAAGTTCTCCACTGCCTTGGCCGGGTATTGAACTCACACTCTTTGGGTCCTGTCACTGGATCTAACTAATGCCTTGAGACAGATACAGTAATTGTCAGTTGACACTTTACATGATGACCTTGTCTTTAATGCAGTCAGTTCTCTTAGTATCCAGCATATATCAATAACAGGTCGTTCCAAACAAGGCCAGATTCTTTAAAGATTGTTTAGTTACCTGTCCAAGAGTATCAGACTAAGATACAGGACCAGTGTGTACTACCCCAGAGCTCCTCAATCTTAAGCCTGATTGGGGGCCCCAGACAGTGCTTTGTGACACTCACTGTCTTATCAACATTTGCTTTTTTTTCTCTATCTAATCTGTATACATTACAAATTAAACTAAACGTAACTATTATTGTTTTTCCTCATGCTTAATCATGAAAAAACTCTATAAAATTCACATTTTTATCTATAATTTTGAAAGTTAAATTCAACTTTTTAACAAGAAAAATCTCGAGTTGATGTTAAAAATTGCCACAAAACATTGTTCATTTATTTAAAATAAAATGATCTGTTATGACATCTCTAACTTGTGTTTAGATACATTGTATTAATTTTCAATTCTCAGTCCTGGGTATGATGATAAACTGCATCCGCATCCAGTGTAAGACTATTAAACTACGTCCAACTGCAAGGCCTCTGATCAGGAGGTTTTGAGGAGCGTGGAAACACCTCTTAATTGCTGGTGTTCCCAGGTCCACCCTGACCCAGGGTGGTAGCACCTGTTAGGGTCTCAGCTATGGGAAAATGGTTAACCACCTCAACCTGACTCAAAACATTATGAAAGTGTAAAAATAGATTTTAATACCAGAAATACTTTTAAAAAAATTAGTATCAGCAATAAATATTTGAAAAAAGAAAATATTACCAGAAATAAAAATCTTGTCAGCATTAAATAACCCATTGAGGTTAATATGCCACAAAACAAAACAAACCAAACTATACATTTTTGAAAAAAATATTGCCACCTATACATTTCAGAAAAAATTACCAGCTGTACATATTTGGAAAAAAAAAAAAAAAAAAAAAATTTTGTCGGCATTAAATAACCCATTGTGGTTGATATGTTGTAAATCAAACCGTTTTCAATTCTGTAGTTGAATTTTTCAGAGTGAGTTTGGAGAAGAGGAGTAATATCATTGACTTATTTTTTGTAATATTTCAATGTTAAATTACATTACTGAAGAGCTTGGAATATTAAGTCACCCTGAAGAAACTTGCTGACATTAAAAGCATTTTGAATAGAAAAAAAGTTACCAATATCAACCCCAAAGTAATGGATTGAGAGAAGCTTCACTTTTTTCTTCTTTTTTTTTTCTTTTTTTCTTTTTGCAAGGCCTAAGAGCCACTCATAGTAGAGGTTTACTGAATGAGGTTGTATGATCATAGGAGGCGGTAAGAAGAGCAGATCAGGAGAACATGTAGAAAAGATATCAGTTTACTCAAGGCTTGAAAAGGTTAAGATTGTAGTGATTGGGGAAGCATTCTCTCAGGAGCCTGTTCTACAAAGTAGTGGCTCTTTGGGAGAAACTGTTTGAAAGGAATATACTTGTTACTAATTCAATGCCAAGAGACTAGTGATAATTCATCCCAGTGTATATGGCATTGTAGTTCTTAGCTGTAAAGGTTTGAACTGCTGCAACTAAGGAATGTAACTCAGAACATTTGTCATGGAAAAACGATAGATTTACAATGTTTTGTATGTGGGGATAGTGAAAAAAATAATTCAGCACCCACAAGGCCGTGTAGATGCTTTTGAATTCTATTAAAGCTGAATTGTGAGGACTAGGCAGTAGTAATCTATTTTGTGAAGCATCAGTTCATTTCATTAAAGACACAATTCAGAAATAATTTGAATTTGGGTGTATTACAGCTAAGAAGCCATGCTTAGCTAAAAACCATTTAATATAATGAAAAGAATGTTTATGTGATAAGAAATAATAAGCAAAAGTGATGTTCAGTGACAAGGAAAATTGAACTAATGGAAGAGAATCCGTCTGGAGACCAGTTAGAACCTGAAACAATCCAAGATATACGACATAGACGGAAATTCAGTGGTAGGAGTCAAATAATTTAGGGCTACATCAGAAGTGCAAGAAAGATGTTAAAAATGAAGGGAACACTAAATGATGAATAACACATTGCTTTCTTAAGGTTTCACTGAATACCAGTTTGAGCAGCATCCTGTGTAAGACGATAAACTACATCTACATTCTGGGTAAGACGATAAACTACATCTACATTCTGGGTAAGACGATAAACTACGTCCAACAGCACAGCCTCTGATCAGCAATTAAGAGTTGGTTTCATGCTCTTCAAAACCTCCTGGTGTTCCCTGGTCCACCTTGACCTGGGGTGGTAGCACCTGTTAGGGTCCAGCTCTGGGCAAATAGTTAACCCTGAAACTGAGGTAAAAAGCATTATGAAAGTTTAATACCAGAAATACTTTGTAAAACAAATTATTACCAGAAATTTTTCAAGGAAAAAAAATATTACCAGCTATACATTTTTGAGGAAAAAAATATTACCAGAAATAGATTTTTGACAAAACAAAATATTATCAGGAAAAAAAGTTGTCAGCATTAAATAACCCATTGAGGTTGATATACCGTAAAACTCAACAAACCAAACCAAGTGAATAATTTTTAAAAAACTTTTACGAAAATAAAACCATCCAAGATTGTAAATTTCCTAAAATAATTTGGTTTGTGCTCAAAAATGAGTAATTGAAAAATAGTTCAAAAATATATATATGTATACATACACACCTTTTACCAAACTATCGCTATGAATCTATTTCAAAATTTTGTTGGCATCAAATGACCCACTGAGGTTGATATGGTATAAAACAAAACAACTAGCAATACATTTTGGAAGGAAAAAATATTACCAGCAATACATTTTTGAAAATAAATATTACTAGCAATAAAAAAAAAATTTTCAGCTATAAATAACCCAATGAGGTTCACATGACATAAAACAAAACACAACTTGAGCAGGAGGAAATAAACATTCAAACATGTTAGTTTACCTTGCTATAAATAATAATGGCTCTCAACTCATATTCAAGTATGCCTATTTGCTAGGGTGGCTAGCTTGCCAATCCCTGTTGCAGACGCCTGCTCAGACATATTTTTGTTTGTTCAGAGCCCACCTTATACTGCAATTATGCTGAGCAGTTCATAGTTACAATTTCTGGGAGAGAGCACATCATCTAGTATGATGAACAAGTCTGGTACACTCAAGTCATTTTTTTTTTTTTTTTTTGTTAACAGTACAATCAGCAAACAATTCCATCTACCCAATTTCACTCACAAGGTTTGGAACAACCATTAATCTGATTTTCAGGCACTTTCCAAATGTGTACTATGCTGGGATCACCTCTCCAAGCCGATAACAAATCAAACATGGTGAGATTTGAACCCAGGTCTCATGGTAGGAAAACGACTGTTCTAACCACTCAGCCATGTGCCCTTGCTATACAGTGTATTCAACAAACAAGTTTGTTATAGTAGAAGATATTGAAGTGTTACAAAATTGGCTTGTTAAAAAGTCCTGATCTTGACTATGACAAAAGACATGACTTACCTCGGAATTCGAAACGAGCGTGAACATGTCTTGCCTGCAAAGTGATGACAAAAAGAAATATGGCCAATTTATGCATGCATATCTCGTTCAAAATGAGACGATATTTGAACACATGCAAATTTTGGCCGTATTGGAATAGCATAAAAAGCAGTGTGCCAGCAGCATGACAGAACCGGAGTCATTCAGCAGACCGTGCAATAGAGCTGGACGTACGGATTAACAGACAGACAGACAGACAGACAAAGAGGAAGTCGAAGTAGGTGCGGCTGAGTTGGTGTCTGTTTCACAACTGCCCAGTGTGACGGCTGAGAAAGGGAGGCACACAATCCATTTCCTTGAGGTGACTGAAGAAGAGGAAAAAATAGCTGGCCTGCTGGCAAGCACCGCACTGCACTTTTGGACCTCCCCTCATCACCATTTTTCTCTACATTGATATAATGACTAAGTATATTTGTGCATAAGTGAATCTAATGAACTTGACTGGACTTCAACCTCAACTCCCTAATTTCTCATTCTGAGGGCTTTTCACCCGCACATCACATCCAAGCATCGAGCACTTGGTATGTGCATGGTGTTCAGAAGAGAACCAGTGTTCTAATGTGTTATGGCCATAATCCCCATGCTTACTTATTGGCATTTTATAATGCTTCCTGTTACTATAACAACGGAATACCTCATTACTAAATGGGAGATCTTGTGTAACCAATAAATATATACTTAGTTTTTTTGTTTTTATAATGAATTTTTAACTAGTAGTTCTTTTGTCTTGTAGTCAGAAAACTAAGAAAAACTAAATATAAAACCATATTAAGAATTCATGAAGATAAAGTAATCTTTTATTGTACTTTTTTTCTTTTGTTTTTCAGATGTGTTGAATATTTTCACAAGGTCAAATCTTAACCTTTCAACAAGTTTCAGACTCATTTCTTTTTTTCTAAATTTCATTAAATCTCATGGAGTGTATTAGGAGCAAGAGAAGCAAAGCTGAAACTTAGTAACTTAAAGTTTGAGTCAATTACAATTATGATTAGGAGCCATAAATTACCTATAATTACCTGAGATATTATGATTACTTACATTATTTGGACTGTTATCTTCATTGCCATATTCAAAATGTTTCAGCCATTGTATGCTCTGGCCTTCTTCAGGTTATTAGGATTTCAAACTGAATCCTTTATTTCATCCACCAGAGTAGTTCCACATGCCATGCCTCTTCCGGATGTGTCGGTTATTTCCCTTTAACTCAACTCTCCCAGTATTCACTAGTCACTGGATCTAACTAACGTCTTTATCCACTAGGCCATGTGTCTTTGAGGAAATTTGTGAATGAATTTTTGGGATTTATAAACCTAATGTTTCATTAACCATTTTTTTTTTTTTTTTTTTTTTTTTACCAGTGCTCATATTGCAATTTTTCTGTTATTGAGATTTTTGCTGTTATTTATTGCTTTTCTTTAGCACTCTTTATTACTGTTTCCCATATTGTATTCATATCAATGCTTGGTCAGTTCAGAAGATTTTTTGAGCCTAGCATATGTGTGGTTTCCTTAAGTTTTGTATTTTCCATATCATAATTACCTTTTTTTTTTTTTTTCAAAGGACATGGCATTCAAAAAAAATTCATTATATAACAAAAAACTGTAACTATATATTTATTAGTTACATAAAATCTCCCATTTAGTAATGAGATATTCTGTTGTTATAGTAACAGGAAGCGTTATTTAATACCAATGAGTGAACACAGATTATGGGCATATCACATTGAAAAAAAAATAAGGGAAGATTTTTTTTCATGACTTCAACTGATTACTTGACACGCTGTCTCCTGTTTTTCTAATAAATGCATTGACTGAATATTTAACAGAAACGTTTTATGTTCATACTTCATTTGGCCATTATTGTTGCTTTGTCTGTTTTAGTGGCACATCAACATCTATACGTTATTTAATGCCAAAATGACACAATGTACACAATTTTTTCTTTCCTTTTTTTTTTTTTTTTTTTTTTTTTTTTTTTTTTTGGTAAGATGATAATGGTTTTAGTGATAGAAATCTTGCTAATTAACCCAGAGCTGGTGGGGAGAAGGTGGATTTATACCTTTGCCAAGAGTATTTGCACATGTGAATATAACAAACCCAACAGGAATTGGAACTTGGCTCTCTGATTAACAATTTTGAGCCATTAAAGGGAGATAACTGATACTGAAATATATGGAAGAGGCATAGCATGTGGAACTAGAACAATCTACCCCAGTGGACTAAAGGGATCGGTTCAAAATTCCAATCAGCTGAAGAAAGCTGGAGAGTACAATGGCTGAAACATTGTGAATATCGTAATGATGATGATGATAATCCAAATAATGTAATGTTCCATTGTCCTGATTTCTAGGATTTAGTTTAGATGGTATACTTGTATCTTTGTTTATTGTTGACTAGCAGTAGAGCCCGGCGTTGCCCGGGGATGTAACAGTAAGAGATAGATCAAGTATCGCCCATCATAAAGACTGAAAAATTAAATTGACAAAGATTATTGTTTAAGGTTGACGGACATGCATGTCTTAATTAGTTTTTTTTTTTTTTTTTTACGAATTGGTCAAACCCAAATTCAAACAAAACATTGTTTACAATCGTTATGAGTCTATCGATTGGTGAATAGAATTTTATTATAAACAATTGTCTTGTAAATGGAATTTTTAAAGCATTCTGAATGAAAATAAAGAAAAAGTGTGCAAGACAATAAGAAATACTACCTGCCGAAAAAAAAAAGTGGATGTTTGTTTTATCGACTGAAAAATGTAAAGAAATCCAATCCCAAATATAAACACACACACACACACACACACAACCTGGGTCTTTTAACCTAAGTCACCCAATGGAATCGCTAAAACATAGAGCATAGTCTGATGAAAAAGACGCCAAAGTTTATGAAAACAAAATTTTATCGTCAAAATGCTTATTTTTTTATGAAGAGGATAGACTAAATTTTTTTTTAATTATTTTAAAAAATTTTTCCATCTTTTTAGAATATTCTAAATTTTGATTTAAAAAACCTTGTTTCTCTTTTGTCATAACAAGGGTAGTAAATAACATAGATAATTTTTAGCGCATTTTTTTGTATTTACACACATTAATTTGGAAAATCTTGCAAAATAAAAATAATTGTCAGATGTTAATGAAACTTTCAGAAACTATTCACAGATGATCAATATTATTATAAGTACTTTTTTTTTTTTTTTATTAAAGTCATGGCAGAAAATTTTTTTTTTATATTTATTAACACCCCATAACTAATTTTATGAAAACTCTAGAAATTCGAGACCATCGGTTTTAGTGATTACAATAGTTAAAAGCACAAGGCTTTGCAAAGAATGTTTTTCATGTTTTTTTTGTTTTTTTTTTCAGCTGTGAATTGTAACATACAAAAACTCAATAAAACAAATATATTATTTAGTTTCAAATGCTTTTATTTGTTTTAATTTGTTTTTATGAATATGGACAATATTTTCTGAAAGCAAAAAAATTTTTTCAATGAAAATTGAATTTTTAATACAATTATTTCTTATTTCTTTAATTTTAAAAAAGATTTTTAAAAATGTTTAAATTGAATTTTAAAAATATTTTAACATTAGTTAAAAGCAACATCAACCTTTCAAAATGTCCATGTGAGATTATCATTGTCTAGCGCTTTGAAAATTGTATAATTTGGACCAATCAGATTAGCCATGGTAATTAAGAAATGTAATTTTTGTGTTTATAGTCGGACAGTAATTATCAAGTACGGAAGACCAACCAGAATACAATTTAGTTGCATTATTTGAGTTCAGCATTTTTCTCCGCTGTTAAGCCCTTTACTTTTTGCGAAACACGTATGGAGAAGTTAATTTGAGTTTTCAATTTCAACTGAGAAGGGTACCTACAAGTAACAGTATCATCTTATGAAATTTAACTACTGCTAAACTTTAATTTATATGATCTTATTTTTTATATTAATCTTAGTTATGATATTTTTCCATAAATGAAATATCAAAATTAATAATAAAATGAATGGAAACACAAATAACACAGTAAAATATAATAAATGTACATAAAATTATAGTATTTTATGTACTTTTGATAAAATTTCATAAGAAATGTACCTAAATTAATTAGATACCTTTTTCTTATGAAATTTAATCTCACTATTAACAGTCTTATTTTTTTAATTTCTTTTATATTTTCCATAAAGCATCGTAAACGTAAAAATGAAAGCTAAGTAAAAAAAAAAAAAAATAAAAAATTAGAGCGCTGAAAAAGTTTTCCTTAAAAGTAACATGGTAAATAATTTGTTCACTTAAATAATTTCACTTCCTTCCATCCGTAGAAAGAATTCTCCTCCCGTTAAGTTATCTAAACGTCATGAATGTGCCTTTCGTCAAGTGACGCGAAAGGTTATGACCTGCTTTGTTTTATTTTCAAATTACATTTTTTCGGCGCAGAAGCTAAGTTAAACTTGGTTCAAAATATTTTAAATAAACAGTATAATATCTGTTTTTATTAAAATCAGTTTTGAAAAAATGATAATTGACTTTTAAAAGAATATCAAAGTAAGATTTTAATCTTTTTATCAAATCGAAAAAAATGATTGAAAATTTAAAATGATTCTGTCCTTTTTTTGACCCCCAAAAAAAAACAATATATTTTTAACGAAAATTTCAGACATGCTAGGAAAGATTAAAAATGTAAAAAAATACCCCAAAAATACTTTGATCTTTCCTCTTTAATAATAATATGAACATTAGACAATAAAATTTTGTTTTCGTCAAGTTTGGCGTCTTTTTCATCATGCTATGCTCTTTTGTTTACATTTTCGTGGGTGAGTTCTCCCCCTTTCATTCTCATGATGTGTCTTAATCATGTTTTCAAATTGATTTTATTAAAAAACAACTGTATTTTTCCCATTTTCGGTCCCATTAGAACCACCACAAGGTAATTTTATGTAGTCCTGTGAAGTTTTGTTGAAATCGGCTAAAAAATGTAGGAAATTCGATCCAACATATAAACGTTACAGACACACACACACACACACACACACACACACACACAACCTGCGTTTTATAATAAGTAAGATTTCAATCCTGTTGGGGAATGAATGCAAAACACTAGCCCCACCCCTTTTATAGGCAGAATCACAGAAATACATTCTGGGATATTTTTTCCAAGCCAATAAAATAGTCTGATTTGAAGTTTCATATGACTCAGTCCCAATCCATCTTGTCAGAACACTACGTTTGCTTGTCCGAACTTGCTTTTGTCTGTCAACCCCAATTCTTAGTTTGAATTTTTTGCCATATTACTATTAATTTGCCTTACATATATTGTTTGCTTGCTTAATATTACTTTTTACCCTGTTCCTTTCTTTACTTCCTCTTGTTATTGCTTACTGAAAACTCTGTCAGTTCTGTATCTGTCTAAATTTCTGAGAATTATGTACAATTATTCGGACTATCTTTGCCACCATATTTATTACAATGTTTAGGAACTAGAAATGAGCGAAATAAAGGGTCGAGATCAACATTCCAACCACCTGAAGAAGGCCAGAGCGTACAACGGACGAAGCATAATAAATATGGTGACAAAGATGAGAACAATGGTCCAAATAGTGTGCAAAATACCTTATCTCAGAAATATAGACAGATGAAAAATGAACGAAGAACTTGGAGAGGGGAATAAACAGGAGATAACTGACATCCATTAGAACTAGAACAATCTACCCCCAGTGAGCAAAATAAAGGGTTCCGATCAATATTCCAACCTCCTGAAGAAGGATGGAGCATACAACAGCTGAAACATTGTAATAAATATGGCAACAAAGATGAGGACAATAATCTGAATAATGTAAATAGTGTTTGTCAGTTCTGTTATTTATTTTGCATTTGATCATGACTACTCACTTTACATTTATGGACTGTTTCTTATGATTAATGTTGTTGCAAGTAAACATAATTTTCTGATAAGCATACTTGAGTTGAAAATTGCTGGTTGTAACTGTAAGTTCTATGCTAATAGTTTCTTCTCACTTGTGGAACTCTTTTTCTGGCTTCCTGCTTTTCTGTCAAATATCATCTTCCAAAATTTAAATACAATGTCAATCATCATCTTCTGTCTCTTTGATTCCTGTTCTTTTATTGTCCTCTCTGTTTCTTTCACTCTCAGAAACTACTTTGCATATTAGTGGCTTTTATTACCTTGCTTAAGGTGAAAATGATTTAAAAACAAAAAAAAATGCCTAAATTATAAGAAAGTATTTTTCCTTTATTTCCAGTGTTATGCTGCAATATGAAATATTTCTGTACATGTCGGCCATCTTCCATATTTTATGAAAATCAGTCAGATGAATAGTTTCCCTTTAAACATTACATTGATATCAGAAAGTTTTAAAAGTTGTTTTACTAATAAGAATTGAACTAAAGAATTACTAAATTTTCAAGATGGCTAGCTTTTTGTTACAAGTGTAAGCAAAACTGCCTGATTGCCATATTTGACAGAGTCCCCAAACAAAATGATTTGTTATTTAAAAATGCTGTCTTCCCATGTCTGACAATAAAACAATGACCTTGAGAAAACAATGCAGTATTCAAATATAGACTAATTCTCCAACAATAGTTACTTGAAAGACAAGTCTTTATCTTCCTTTCATGTTTTTATTACACTGTTAAATTATGCAAGTCAATATTTTCCCAATAAAATTGACATGAACCAGTTGATGTTGGTAAAGTTTTCAGGATATACTTTTTTTTTATTCAAGTTCACCACCAAGCAAGGCAGCAAAGCCGCCAAGACACAAGGGGTTACTGGGTGTGAAAAATTAGAAAACATAAAAATTACTAAGAAGCAAGAATGAAAGAGTAATCAGGACAGTAGATAATGATTGACATTGCTTTTAAATTTTTGAAGATTAAATTTGACTGGAAAACACAGAGCCAGAAGAGAGTTCCACAAGCAAGAAGTGTTAGAAGCCAAACTGTTAGATGGAACTGTAAGTTCTATGCTAACTCCACTGTAAATTGATGAGACCTTGTTGCTCGTCTAATGCTGCACTTAAATAATCTTGGCCTGTGCTGAACTGAGCTCATTGTAACAATCAGCCATGAGCTATTTCGGCAGATTGAATTTCGTCTTGGACAAAATATTTAATTATCGAATAATCCCAGATTTTGGTGGTACTGGTATAAACAAATCACTTATAAAATGGATCCAACACATTGAGATAATATGTGAACTTTTGCAAGTGAATGGAAATCAAGTGAATATTGCCCATGCACCTGCAAGACAGTGCTCTCATTATATACCAGCAACTAGACAGAGAGAATTGACAGTTCTTGAACTGTGCTGAACTGGGTTCATTGCAACTATCAACCAAAAGTTTATAAAGTATAAGTGTCATAGTGAAGAGCTAAGCAAATGTTAAACACAAGTGTTGTGCCTACTCTATCTTTACCTATCCTTTCCCATCCTGGGTATAACAGTAAACTACACCAGTGTCCTGGGTAAAACAATAAACTACGTCCAACAGCAAGGCCTCTGATAAGGAGGTTTTGAGGAGCGTGGAACAACCTCTTAATTGCCAGGATTCCCAGGTTCACCTTTACCTAAGGTGGTAGCACCTGTTTGGGTCCCAGCTATGGGCAAATAGTTAACCCCCAAACTGGGGTCACAACACTATAAAAGTGTAAAAATAGGTTTTAATACCAACAATAAACTTTTTGAGGAAAAATTATTACCAGCATTAAATTTTTGAAAAAAAATATTACCAGCAATACATTTTTGAAAAAAAAAATATTAGCAGCAATAAAAATCTTGTCGGCATTAAATAGCCTGTTGAGGTTGATATGCCATAAAACAAACTAAACTTTTCCTTTCTCTAAAACCAAAAGGTGACTTTGATATATCTTTTTTTGCAAACAAACAGGAATGGGTCATTGTTTAACTAAGGTAATGGCAGAACATAACATACATGCCAACTAACTGAAGATCAAGCAGAGTTATGATGATTACTGTTTAATAGAATTGTGTGAAGAATAATTGCTATTAAATGGGCTTGTCATGTGGTTTTTTTTTTTTTTTTCGTGGCTAGAATTGTGGCATTAATCATGTTGATTGGTTACTACTGAATGTGTCTTTCTTTGAATGTAGTTTAGGGAGTTGCCTATTTAAAAGCTTTAGCTAAGAAAAGATAATACCCACAACACTTTTGAATGGTGTTGCCACACTGACTGTAATGGTTGTTATTGGATGACATTGTGACACTGATTGTGATAGATTTCAATTAACTGGGTTTGTTTCATTAATAATGGCTATTAAAATGGGATTATACCATTCATGATGAATTATATTGAATGAGATGTGAATATTCATCTGATTGGTTCCAATTGAAATGAAATGTTATATTATGATTTTTAGGCACTGGAATTTTATTATTAATCATTTAGAGTTTAAATTAAATTATATTTTAACAGTAATTATGCATTTGAATGCAATTGTGACATTAATCATAGTTCATTGCAATTCAATGGCCTTATGATGAAATCATGGCAATTGTTTGATATGGTATATGAGTGAGAAATTGTGATGATTGGTTTTTATTGAATAGTGTTCTGACACAATTCATGATTATTTGCAATTATACAGATTCATTTCATTAATCAGAAATCTTTGCTGTCAAACAGAATTATGACTTCCATTTCACGGATTGCTTGCAACTGAGTTTGTGACATTTAAACGGGATTCCGTGCTACCGAATGTCATTGGGACACTTAATCGGGATTCCTTGCTACCGAATGTCATTGGGACACTTAATCGGGATTCCTTGCTACCGAATGTCATTGGGACACTTAATCGGGATTCCTTGCTACCGAATGTCATTGGGACACTTAATCGGGATTATCAATTGAAATCAACAGAAATGATTAAAAGAAATTATCAAGATTGACTGTCTAGGATCAAATCATGTGTACTGTGCCAATAAGTAGTATTTGAATTTTCTCAAAATATACATACGCTCATAGTTTCACAGGCAATAATCCAAGTTCAGATAAGTGCAATAAGAATAGAAAGATTGAGTTGAGCCAATCTTTCAAATTTAGTGAGCATGCATGCCAAGAATATCAGCATATAAAATCCTGACTTTTTATTTGTACTTGAACACTAGCTATCAATGGTGATAAATACACTACTCTCTCAACCACAAGGTATTCATATTGCAAATACAGTTAATAGATAAGTTCCATTCTTCCATTCCACCAGTTCAGCCCATTACAACTAGGAGGCACCATGCCATTTCCACGGAGTTTTATCACTCTCATTTCCCCTATATTCCAAGGGTGCTTCCCTGAACACTACAGTCTTGATCTTTTCAAGGGCCAATCCTTATCTATCCTCCTTATCGGGTTTGTTTTCACTTCCTTCTTCCTTATCTGACATTCATATCATGTAACTCTTTCAGGAACTCTCAGCCTTGATTGACTCATGAGTATAAAAGTAAAAAAAAAAAAAGAAAAAAAAACTTAGTATCTTGTCTCTGACCAGTGCAGTGTTTGAGGTAGTTGTGAATATTTGGCATCACATAAAATCTAGCATTTCGTATGACATGTTTTTTTTTCTTTCTTTTCCTTCTGGTCATTTTTTCTTTTTCTTTTCAAGATTACCTAACATGTCATATAATTCTGAGATTTATTTGTCTCTTACACAAACTAGATGATTGGAATGATAGCTATTTTTTTTGAAAATAGAAATAATGTCTCACACACTGGTTATTGCCATTTTTTGTCTGTTATCCCATCCAACCAGAATCTGATCAAGCTTCACTAATTCACTCCAGGCCTCTCTCATTGTTGCTATTGTGACCTTGGTCAGCTGACCGACCAAACACATCAACTTCAGGCCATACCAGTCCTATCCAGATTCAAAACTGCCACACCACAAAGACATTCACACTTGCATCCACTGTATAGACAAATACAAAAAAAAAACTACATTTAAAATTGCATCCTAGGTAAGATGTTAAACTACATCCGCATCCCCGGTAAGACATTAAACTATGTCCAGCAGCAAGGCCTCTGATCAGGAGGTTTAGAGGAGTGTGGAACCACCTCTTAATTGCTGGTGTTCCCAGGTCCAACCTGACCCAAGATTGTAGCACCTGTTAGGGCCCCAACTATGGGCAAATAGTTAACTATTACCAGAAATAAAATTTTGAAGGAAATATATTACCAGAAACAGATTTTTGATAAAACAAAATATTACCAGCAATAAAAATTTTTGTCAGCATTAAATAACCCATTGAGGTTGATATGGTGTAAAACAAAATAAGCCAAACCAATCTAAACCAAAGAATACATACTCTATTCATACGAATCTATCCTAAAAATGTTGTCAGCATTAAATAACCCATTGAGGTTGAAATGCTGTTAAACAAAATAAACCAAACCAAACCAACCATTTAAAATTCTTGTCTTTTTTTTTTTTTTTCTTCAACCTTACTAGTGGTACAGTTTTTTCATTTGTTCACCTGTGCTATAATACACATTTTATAATAAGGAGGTCTTAGGTATAGATGTATATTTAAGATATTTCACCCATATTACTTTCATTATTTACATTACTTGGACTGTTGTCTTCATTTCCATATTCACAAAGTTCCTGTCCTTGTATGCTGCAGCCTTCTTCAGGTGATTGGAATTTTAAACCAAGCACTTTATTTCATCTAAAAAATTAATATACAGATATTCTCAAGGACACATGGCCTTGTGGATAAAGACATTGGTTAGTTCCAGTGACTAGACCCAAAGAGTTGAGTTCAATACCAAGCTACAGCAGTGATGAACCAAAACTTGGATAGTTGAATTAAAGGGAAATCACGGAGACATCCAGAAGAGGCATGGCACATAGAACTAGAACATTCTACCCCAGTGGTTCAAATAATGGGTTTGGTTTTAAATTTTAATTACCTGAAGAAGGCTGGAACATAAAACATCCAACATGTATATTTTGGCTTGTAATCATCTTTTGCTAGCCTAAACAGTCTGAGCAAAATTTGGAATTACTTGTACATATATCTCATATTTCTTGTACATTCACAAAAAATATTCAAATAGTGGTCATTGAGCAAAAAGATTTGCTTATTTAGCAGCTGTTTAAGGGGAGGGATCGAGATGTGATATTTTGGCCAAGTGATAAAGGAAGATGGGGGGGGGAATGAAAGGGTTGGGTGAGGAGAAATCTGGATAAAGCATCTCAAGGATACAGTTTCTAATTACTTTTGGCCGAATGGATGGACAAAGTTGGAAATAATGCTAGTAATCATAATACCTCATCTCGGAGATATAGACAGATATTTCATCCATATTGAGCTTTTTGTGGATCAGTTTTAATATTTTATATTACTAGGATCCACTTGGATCATATACCAAAGGGTTTATTACCTTTACTATATATATAGTCATTCACAGCCTGATTCACTGTATCACAGCTCATCAGTGTGGCTAGACATCTGATTGCTTCAAGCCGGTATCGAAACCCAACTGATTTAGCATCAGTCAGAGTTCCTACCCCTAAGCTATCGGCGCATGGCAGAGAAAGGGAAATTCTAACATGTTATATACAAATGTCAGCTATAATAAGAATACACACACACACATACATATATATATATATATATATGTTATTTTTAGTGTGTATGCATGTTCAAGTTAGCATCGATGTTTTTATTTTCAAATTTTTAAATGGTGAAATTAATATCAACTGGCCTAGATCGAGAAGTCCCAATAAAGAAAAATGTGCCTCTCAACAAGAATCAAATCTGTATTTCCTTTTTCCTAACCGGAAAATCAATTCTATAGATAAAGATCACTCTTACCAATTACATCATGGTAAACAATCATAACAAAACAAAACTCAATTACTTACTTGAGGCAAGCACATATTTCGCTGGGGCCTTTCAAAGTTTATGCGCACTATGTTTTCATACCCAAAATGTAAACATTTTTATTTTTTAATCGATAGTCTCCTTAATTCAACATTATTTTTTATTATGATCAATGTTATTTTTAATGGATATGCATGATTTAGTTGACATCTATTTAGTTTACTCTTTTTTTTTTTTTAATTTAGGCTACTTGACATTAATTTTCTATTTCTATATACTGTTTCCCTTACACAGGACAGGAAACTGGAGAGCCATGATTTCCAATGTCCTAAAAATTTTGTCTTTTTTTTATCTCTCCTAAACGTTCCTCTGCCATCCATTTACTCAAGTTCACTAGGTAGGTTATGCATTGTTTTCTTCTCTCCCTCTTGCCTTCAATCTGTCCTGTGAGTACCAAATTTTCCAAACCCTCTTTCCTCATATTCCCTAGAAATTTCAACTCTCCCTTTCTGATAAGTATAATTGTCATTTTTGTTTCCATTTTCTTTAAAACTTTGTTGTTACTCAGATGTTCATTCCATGGCATTCTCAGTATCCTTCTGTAGAACCATATTTCTGTTGCTTTAAGTCTCTTCTTCATCTGTGAGGAGACTATCTAGCATTCACTGATATATAGGAGGACTGATATTATGTAACAGTTCAGTAATCTTGTCTTTATTTGTAACACTATTTTCCCATTTCTTAGTACTTTGCTTAGCTTTTGGAAGGCATCTTTCACTATTCCAATGTACCTTTGGATTTTAGCATAACACTTCCCAGATATTTAAATTTTACTGTTTAAAAGTGCTCAGTGGCTCTCACAAGTGCTACTGTAATACCCTCCTGCTGCACTGCCTTTTATGGTCAATACTTTGACTATTTCAATGATGAGAAATCAAAGTTAATATTCTTTGAACATTGGTCTTCATTTTGGTTTTTATAGCCTCAATATTTTGGCCATTTTTAAAATGAGGAAATAGTTTGCATAAAATAAAGTACGTAAGATAATACAGGTATAGAGGTGGTAAATCGTCCTGGGTATGACAATAAACTATATCCGGCAGCAAGGCTTCTGATCGGAAGGTTTTGAGAAGCATGAAACCACCTCTTAATTGCTGTTGTTCCCAGGCCCACCCTGACCTGGAGTGGTAGCACCAGTTAGGGGCCTAGCTATGGGAAAATAGTTAACCCCCTCAAACTGGGGTCAAAACACTATAAAAGTATAAAAATAGATTTTTATAGTAAAAATACAGGCAATACATTTGACTCTGGACAAAAACCCTCTTTACAAAAATACATCAATAAAACCTGATCTACAAACACCGTTCTTATAAAGAATGTGTTGTATTCATATGAATCTATTCTAAAAATCATGTTGCCATTAAATAACCTATTGAGGTTGATATGCTGTAAAACAAAATAAACCAAACTAGGATAGACTATCATTTTTCACTGCTTATAAGATACTCTTATACATTAGATGCTCACCAAATTTTAAAGGAAGAAATCGGAAAAATGTTTATTCCCTGTACTCAATAGCCCTCCCCACTGTCCCCAATTTTACCAACTGACTAGCATATTTCAGCATGAAAACCTGACTAATCATGACCAAGAAGTACCAAATTTATAGTAACTATCTCGATGTGCATATTAATGTGTTGTCAGTGATGATAAACAAAAATGACTGATTCAATTGTTGGTGGGCTACTGTGTTTGCTCGACAATATTTCACATCAAGTAAGATTTAGTTAATCAAGCGAAACTATTCAGCATGTGCTGACAAAAGTGCAGTATACAGTAGTATTATTCTTAAAGCGTCTACAATAAATGCTGCTGCTTTGTGTCGAGTAGTTTAAGGAATAAGGTAGATATTAGTTAAGCAGGTGCTACTGTAGCAGAAATTGTTTTCTGTCAATATCCCAGTATCCCAACTGCATAAATAGCTTCTCTTAAAATGTTGATTTAATTTTAAAATACTAGTCTCGTTTTACTCTCAAGGGCACAGAACAGGATATAATTAGGGGAGAACATCCCAAACTTATATCTTCAGTCACTGATGTTTGATTTATAGAATGCAAGGTGATTTTTGGAGATATTTTATAGGAAAAAAAAAAAATCTTATAAGTAACAAAATATGGTATTTACAAATGATATAATTTATAGGAATAAATACTTATGAATGAAAACACTTCCTTCAACAAAGTCTTCTCTCAAAACATTAATTTTGAAACACTAAACTGGTTTTACTTTTAACAGCTCAATTTGATGTAACTGCGGATCTGACACTCACCTGACATCACCAACCTTTGATTTAGGACATGGAATGATTTTCGGTAATATTTTATAGGAAAAAAATGTATCTTATAAGCAGCAAAATATAAGTTTCAGTGTTTAACCATGGCTTATGGCTATATCATGTTGAAACACCAGTTCCCATACGATCACCAAAGTTAAGCAACATCAAGTGTGGTTAGTATCTAGATGGATGACCATTTGGGAATACCAGGTGCTGTAAATTTTATGTGCAAGTGGTATAATAAAAAATAGCTCAGAATTGTTATTCAGAGAGCAGATTTCAAAGTCCTTTTGGGTTTGTTACATTGACTTACATGCAAATACCCTTGGGAAAGGTATAAATCCACCTCTTCTCCCCCAGCTATAGGTTAATTAGTAAGACTTGTATCAATAAACTATTATCTCAAAAAAAATTTCTTACAATCTAAAAATATTTTCTGGCTTTAAATAACCTGCATAGGGTTGATAAGCCATGAAAAATTAATCAGTCAATGAAATACTGATTAGCTCCATATATAGGCATGTCATTTAGATTTATTTACATTCAGTGGAATGTAAATTTATAGAAACTACTGTGACCGTAAAGTGAGGGATCAGTTTTTATATTGATTGTTATATAGAATGGATCCCTCACTTTATAGCCACATAATTTCTTGTTTATCAAATTCAGATTAGGTATGAATCCACTTCTTTTCTCGATCAGCTATGGGTTAATTAGTAAAACTTGTATCACTAAAGCATTATTATCCCCCCCCCCCGCCCCCCAAAAAATTTCTTACAATCTAAAAATATTTTCTGGTTTTAATCAACCTGAAAAGGGGGTGATAAGCCATAGAAAACAAATCATTCCCTGAAGATATTTGCTTATTGATCAAAAGAATTCACTAGAAAAGCTGATTCCTTTGGCAGAATGTCATGACAAAATTTGTCCTTGAGTTTGAGTGAGATGTTACGATTGTCTTGCTTAATGGTCATTAAAGACTGTCTTGCATTACAAAGTTTTTTTTCTTCCTTTCTAGTTGTTTTATCTATTCCCGTAGTAATAAATGGATAGGCAATAAATTAACTTTCTATTTCTATTTAAGAGAGTCAAACTGTATTGATTTGGTATATTTATGAACATAACGACTTTTAGCAAATGTTTGAACAATTTAACAATTATTACTGAAAGTTTTTGAAATCAACATTTTAAAAAATATTTTTAATAATCAGAATTTTTTTTTTTTTTTAAGCATTTCAACCCAAGCAAGGCTGCACTGCCACTAGCATTCAAGGGGTTACAAAGAGTGGGAGCAAGAGTAAAGAGGCATGATAGAGGAAAGGATGAAGAGAAGGACAGGGAATAGATCAGGGACTCTAGAGATGTCGATTGACATTGCATTTGAATATTTGGAGATTATAGCTATCAGGGAAGCAAGTAAGAGGAAGGGAGTTCTACAGACAGGAAGTGTGAGACATGAAGCTATTGGAGGAAAAAAAACAGCTACATTTAACCATTTCAACAGTGAAAGGGTGGGAATGAGATGCCAACCTGATAGCACATTTAAATTCATGCAGTTTGGGAACTAGTGAAAGTAGCTCATCAGAGCAGTTACCATGAAATTATTTGTAGAATACACTATTTATATTCAGGCTATTGCACTCATCTTTGTTATCACATTTCAACTGTTGTGCTATCTAGACTTCATCAGGTGTATATTGATTTGGGTAGCCTACAAGGAATTCTAAACTGAACTCTTTATTTAATCTATGAGGGTAGACTGTTCTCATTTCACTGGAACTAGGGATATCTTGCCTAGTTCTTATTAGTACTTGTTATTGTTTGTCTATTTCTACTAACTCCAAGTACACACTGTATGGTCCAGAGATTGAACTCACAATTACTGCTATTGCCTGTCAAGTTTTGACTGCTGAAAAAACTTGCTGTTGTCTTTCTTTATTAACATCTCCCATATTGTATTTATTTCTATGCTAGGCCTACTAAGATGGTCCTCAAAGCCTAGCATATGCACTTATTCTTTCAGACATTTACCTCTCCAGTGTTCTTTGTCGTCCAACATTTTCACTTCATTCCACAGGGGCTGATGACTACCCTTTCTCTCCATACATGATCAGCCATGCCTGATTTCATATCACTCAATGTATCATCCTTTCTTAGCATTAATGTGATTCTTGGCATCTCATGTATTCCAGCATCCTCTCTCCTGTACCTGAAGAAAGCCAGTCAGAGACAAGTTTTTTTTCTCTTTAATGTTGTGTTTATTCTGTTGTTTAATGGGCATGTGGCTGAGTAGTTAGAATGTTTACATTTTGACCATGAGACCCCTAGTTCAAATCTTACCATAGTTGATTTGTCAGGAAGGAGACTTCCTGATGTCATCAGAATATATTGGAGGGGTCAATCCCAATGTGCAGCACCTTTGGAAAGTACTTGAAAACCATACCATGGGTTGATCCAAGTCTTGTGAGTGAAATTGGCTAGATGGAACCCTTGGGTGCCATTGATAGCTGTGCTAGCATGAAGTCACAAGTCATCATACTTGAGGGCTTGAGCATGCTGGCCTTGTTCAAATTCTTAATCAAGCTAGATAACATGCTCTTTCCCAGAAACTGTAACTAAGGTCTGCTCAGCATAGTTGCAGTATAAACTACAGGTGGGCTCTGTGGGTGTTGAATAAACACAAACATGCCAGAGCAAGTGTCTGAAATAGGGATTGGCTAGCTGCACTAGTAGATGGGTATTCTCAAATATGAGTGACCAGCTATATATACCTATTCTGTTTTTTAAATGACTAAGTAACATGGAGACAGATTGACAGGTTTTATTATTTGATGGAGAATCTTCTGTATCCTTTAAGGGTCTGGTCGATCATGGTCCTCCACAGCTTTCTATATATTGTGGCTCTTAGCAGTATTTCTCCTTTTACCAAGCCTTCTGCCTCTGTTCTGCCATTCATTCACACAAGCTCAACAGAAAGATAGCCTACTATCTTCTATCTCTCTAGCACTCAATATGGCCTTGTGAGGGTCAAGTTTTCCAAGCTCTCCTTCCTCATTATGTGTTCAAGACATTTCAGTTCTCTTTCCGATTCTGAGCATAAATATTTTTTTTGTTACCATTTTCTGTGAGACTTGCTCATTTGCTCCATTCTTGGAATTTTCAGTGTCCTTCTGAAGAACCACATTTCTATTGACGTCAGTTTTCTCTTCATCTGTGGGGACATTGTCCAGGATTCACTGTCATACAAGAGAATGGATATTGCCTAGCAATTCAGCCCTCCCTTTTTGGTTTCTAACAGAATTTTCCTGCTTCTTAGTACTATGCTTAGCTTTTGGAATGCGTCTTTTGCTAATCTAACAAATGTTCAGATTTCAGTGCCACATTTTCCCTCCTGTTAAAACACTTCCCAAATATTGAGATTTTGTACTGGTTTGACATTGACATTGCCAGTTCGTATTTCACATCTTGAACACTTACTCCTATTGACAATCTTACTTTCCATTGTCTTAATATTGATGGCTTTTCCTTTTTACTTGTTTTCCTTTACGGCCACATCATATTGAAACAGCAGTTCCTGTATGATCACCAAAGTTAAGCAATGTTAAACTTGGTCAGTACCAAGATGGGTTACCAATTGGAAATACCAGATGTACAAGTTGTCATGGATAAAGGCTTGGAATTATTAAATGGAGAACCAAGTTCCAATTCCAGTTTAGTTTGTTATATTCACTTACATGCAAATACATTTAGGAAAGCTATAAATATGCCTCTTCCCTCCCAGCTATGGGTTAATTAGTAAAACGTATCACTGAACCATTATTATCTCAAAAAAAATTTTACAATCTAAAAATATTTTCTGGTATTAAATAACCTGAAAAGGGTTGATAAACTCTAAAAAATGAATCAGTCAGTTCACTACCTTATCTAGGAGGTTCTGTAGTTTTCCTTCTGTGTTTGCCATACAAAAATAAAATTATGAATATAAATAAAATGAAGATAACACTATATTTTTAATTTATTTTAATCTGTAGTCGATCTAAGAAGGATGTGTGAATATTTAAGATTGTCCTGGAAATAAAATATGCAATATCCACAAACATAAATTATAAGAAATGGCCAAATGCTAACGATATTCAATCACGACAAAAAATACATGTTTGAAACAACAGATTAAATTTTATTTATACAATTTACAATTTCTTTGTTTGTAATGATGTGTGCAAAAGTATAGAGGAAAAGTTCTTTGCTGTTTCGAAAATGTTCATTGTCTAAAAAGTTGTCTGCCTTTGATTGAAAGGTTGAATTTAACTTAGACAAAAGATTTTTCTATGGAAGATATTAAGTGAAAAAGTTTGTTGTAGGAATTTTCCTAATCTCTCATAAAGAAAGTTTCTTTGGTGGCAATTTTGACACATAATTCCCGTGTGTATCTTTGCATGTATGAGTCTCAAAATGCGACAAAAATTTGTTTGCTGCTTCTATTTATATTTTTCTTATCAACAAAATCGGCTCTAGCGGCTTGGTAACTTGAGAAATGCGTGGGCAAATGTATTTTTTATTTTTTAGCCAATAGGATTTCTTGAAATATTTAAATTAAGGATGAATTTGAGAAAGATTTTTTATGTCAGTTGAGCCTATTTTTGCACAAATTTTGACTGTTTTGTTATGGAAATTTCTCAAAGCTTATTTTTATTTAACAACCAATGAAATTCAAGAAAATTGAAATGAGGTTTACTATAATCTGTATTAAATTTTTTTTTTTTTAATCTATTAAATTTAATCTATTTTTTCCATTATGAAAATTAAAGTATTAATACTAAAAAGGATAACACATGTAAATGAAGAAGAAAATAAAGGCTTTCCACACTATCTTAAACAAAAGGTTAGAAAGGAAACTTACATCAGTACTAGAAAAAGCAATAATAGTAGGCATGAGAAGCCTATTTCCCTGAAAAATTGTTTTAAGAGCAATATTTTGTAAATTCCAACTGAGAGTAAAACTGTAACCAATGAATGCCAAATGTTTCTTGTATAGAAACAGCTAGTCTTATCATTATCCTTAATTCATGCTTCCTACTGAGCATGTCATTCTCTGGCCCCTTATGTATCCCAGCATCCTCTGTCTCCCTCTTCTCTTGTATCCAAATAAAGCCAGTCACAGGCAGTTTTCCTCTTGCATTTGTCCTGGTCTTTTAAATAATCCAACAATATAAATTTATCATTCTTCTGTGCATTGAATATTGCTGTAATATCTCATCTGATACTCTTGCAATGTATCTTGAGATACTTGATAAAATCCCAAAATGGTTTGTAATGTTAATTATCCTAACCTGGCATCTTGATTTCAGTTTCTTTCCCATTGCTATGATGTGGCTTCCTATGATCTTTTTTTATAAATATTTTCATAGCAATTGTTCTGGACTTTCCTTCTTGGCACCTTGACCACATGAATTTAAGTATAGTACTAGATTGGCAATTAGGTCTCATCATTTTACTAAATGTAACCAGAAGTTTTATTCTAATAGTTTCTCTTTTGCAATTAATGCTTATGGCACAATCTTTAGGTTTCTTGCCTCTCTGGAACCCACAATCTTCAAAAAGTTTAAATGAATCAATCAGCATCTTCCTCCTTGAATCCCATTCCTTTATTGTTTTTTTGCCTCACTAAAATTTTGTCTTATTCTTTCACTCTCAGCAAACTCTTGTGTCTTAGTGATATGATCACCCTGCTTGGAGTGAATTGTGTGACCAATAATAGACCCGGTTGTTAATGGTGGGAACCAAATAGCAGCAAGTCTACTCAAATTTCTAGCATTATTCTAAATTTCAGTGATGTAGCCTGATTACCATAATTTTTCCTCTGAGATTATACTTTATTATTAGTATCGGTTGTCCCCAGCTATGGGTTAAATAGCAGGGTGGACTAGTCTTTTAGCCTTTGATGGAAACCCATCTAAGAATGAAAACTCTGAATTCCAAAATGTGGAAAAACCAACAGGAAACTATTCTATTATCTTTCTCAAAAATGCATGGCAGTTCACAGATAACAAAAAGGAAGCTGTGGAGAGTCATGATCACTTTTTTTTTTTTTATACAGCGATGATTAACTTACTAGCCATTACTCTCAAGAGAGGCACTTTCAGTTTTTGTTATTGTTGCTTAGTCTGGACAAGGAAAGGCAGATAGGCAACCAGTCTAGGAGACGGACATGACATTTCTCAATACAAATCGCTCAAGGTGGGTGTGAAAAACCACTTCACTATCTTTCCCAAGAAAGCATGGTAATTCATAGATAATAGAGAAAACTGTGGAAAACTGGAGAGCCATGACCACCTATGATCAGAAGAGACATGGCATTGTATTTTTGCTTTTTTCTTGATAGGAACCTGCCTAACAACATCGTGTAAATGGATGACAGAACAACATCAGGAAGGGATAATAAAAAGACAAATATTGCTAAGAGCTACAAAGGATAGGAAGTTGTAGAGAGCCATGATTATCTACATCCTAAAGAGACATGACATTTTATTTTTTGTTTTATCTAAATTAGACACAGTGAAGCTATCATAGATTTTCTTTTTCAAAATCTTTCAAATACTCTCTCGAGTTGGTGATTAAACTTAAAAATTAAGATTATTTATAGACATTATTTAGACTACCAACATGGAAGCAATCTGAAATGGACTTACCATTGTGGTCATAATTAGAAATGAAATAGTGAGGGTCTGGATTTACCAGGTTTTGCATGACTGGTTCCAACATTTAAAGTTAGATTTTTTTTTTTTGTGGGGTGGAGGGGTAACCATGGAAACAATTAACCCAACCCAGTTGGGGAAAACTGATTCACCTTACTGAATCCGGATTGTATTTATGTACTTGCTTTGTCTAGTCAAGAATCAAATAAATGACGTAATAGAATACGTCTCCAGGCAAACATGTTTTTACTTAATTATGACCAAAGCTTTTATCATTCTTTTCTGAGGTTTTCAGCTAATTATTTTGGTGAATTATTCAAACTAATATCCTTATATTTATGATTTTGGCTGTTGAGCTCTGCAGACTTCCTCGAGTATAATTTCATGTATGAGAGTCAATATCTATTTTCTTTGTTCAAAGAAACAATGTCTGTGTAAAGAAATTAAAAATTTACTTGTACAACTTTTTTTTCTTTACTAATGTTCACACAATACAAAGCCTAAGAACCACTCAAGGTAGAGTGTATGATGATGTATATGAAGTATGGAATTAAAGATATCTTGATGTATTTTTGGTTTTGGGGGTTGGGGTGAGGTTTCTTTTATTTTAGACTTTTGTCTTTGATTGTTTTTCTTTTCCTTTTCCTTTTCATTTTTCATTTTTTTTTTCTCTTTCGTTTTTCATTTTCTTTTCCTCTTTCGTTTTTCATTTTCTTTTCCTCTTTCGTTTTTGATTTTCTTTTCGACTTTTGATTTTCTTTTCCTCTTTCGACTTTTGATTTTCTTTTCCTTTTTGATTTTAAATTTTAATGATTAAATTTTTGATTTTCTTTTCCTCTTTCTGACTTTTGATTTTCTTTTCCTCTTCGTTTTTTGATTTTCTTTTCTTTTTCTTTTTGATTTTCTTTAACTTTTTTTTTTTTCTTGGTTTTTTTTTCCTCTTTGTTTTTTTTTTTGATTTTCTTTTCCTTTCGTTTTTCGACTTTTTTTTTTTTTTGATTTTCTTTTCCTCTTTCGACTTTTGATTTTCTTTTCCTCTTTCGACTTTTGATTTTCTTTTCCTCTTTCGATTTTTGATTTTCTTTTCTCTTTTTTTTTTCTTTTATTTGGTGTTTTTTTTTTTCTTCTTTTTTGGTTTTTTTTTCTTCTTTTTTTTTTTTTTTTTTTCTTTTTGGTGTTTTTTTTCTTCTTTTTTTGTTTTTTTTCTCCTCTTTTTTGCTGTTTTTTCTTTCTCCTCTTTTTTGCTGTTTTTTCTTTCTCCTCCTTTTTTTTGCTGTTTTTTCTTTCTCCTCCTCTTTTTTTTTGCTGTTTTTTCTTTCTCCTCCTCTTTTTTTTTTTTTCCTCCTTTTTTTTCCTTTTCTCCTCCTTTTTTTTGCTTTTTTTTCTCCTCTTTTTTTTTCTCTTTTTTTCCTTTTTTTTTCCTTTCTCCTCCTCTTTTTTTTTCCTTTCTCCTCCTCTTTTTTTTTCCTTTCTCCTCCTCTTTTTTTTTCCTTTCTCCTCCTCTTTTTTTTTCCTTTCTCCTCCTCTTTTTTTTTCCTTTCTCCTCCTCTTTTTTTTTTTTCCTTTTTTTTCCTCCTCTTTTTTTTCCTTTCTCCTCCTTTTTTTTTCCTTTCTCCTCCTCTTTTTTTTCTTTTCTCCTCCTCTTTTTTTTCCTTTCTCCTCCTTTTTTTTTCCTTTCTCCTCCTCTTTTTTTTTTCCTTTCTCCTCCTCTTTTTTTTTCTCCTCCTCTTTTTTTTCCTTTCTCCTCCTCTTTTTTTTTCTCCTCCTCCTTTTTTCCTCCTTTTTTTTTCCTTTTTCCTCTTTTTTTTTCCTCCTCCTCTTTTTTTTCCTTTCTCCTCCTCTTTTTTTTCCTTTTTCCTTTTTTTTTTTCCTTTTTTCCTCTTTTTTTTCCTTTCTCCTCCTCTTTTTTTCCTTTCTCCTCCTCTTTTTTTTCCTTTTTTCTCCTCCTCTTTTTTTCCTTTCTCCTCCTTTTTTTTTTTTTTTCTCCTCCTCTTTTTTTTCCTTTCTCCTTTTTTTTTCCTTTCTCTCCTCCTTTTTTTTCCTTTCTCCTCCTCTTTTTTTCCTTTTCTCCTCCTCTTTTTTTTTTCCTTTCTCCTCCTCTTTTTTTTTTCCTTTCTCCTCCTCTTTTTTTTTTCCTTTCTCCTCCTCTTTTTTTTTTCCTTTCTCCTCCTCTTTTTTTTTTTTCCTTTTTTTTTTCCTCCTCCTCTTTTTTTTCCTTTCTCCTCCTTTTTTTTTTTTTCTCCTCCTCTTTTTTTCCTTTCTCCTCCTCTTTTTTTCCTTTCTCCTCCTCTTTTTTTCCTTTCTCCTCCTCTTTTTTTTTTCCTTTCTCCTCCTCTTTTTTTTTTCCTTTCTCCTCCTCTTTTTTTTTTCCTTTCTCCTCCTCTTTTTTTTTTCCTTTCTCCTCCTCTTTTTTTTTTCCTTTTTTTTTCCTTCCTCCTCCTTTTTTTTTTTCCTCCTTTTTTTTTTCCTTTCTCCTCCTTTTTTTTTCCTTTCTCCTCCTCTTTTTTTCCCTTTCTCCTCCTCTTTTTTTTTTCCTTTCTCCTCCTCTTTTTTGGTTTACTAATATAAGATCCTAAGAGCCACTGTATAATGTTTTATGAGAACAAGTGGAGGCAAGAAGTGTAAGAAGACATCTGTTCCACATAGCAGCAATTCTTGATAAGAAGTTAATGAAATATGAAGGGCATGTTGGGTCTCAGCTGCAAAGATCAGGACTGATGGAATGAAGGAAAGTAGCTCATCAGAACATTTGCCATGAAAATAGCAAAAGGTTATCAATATTCCATCTGTGGGCTAACAAAACAGACAAGTGAGGATTGAGCATCTCCAGCCCACATATGACAGCAATACTCTATTTTGAGTCTGATCTTGCTCTTGTAAAGCTAGAATATAGCAGGGAAAGTCAGATAATTAAAGAAACGGTACAAAGAATTTTCTTTTTTTTTTTTTTTTTTTTCCTAATAATGGATCATATAAATGAGTTCCATTTGAGGTCTGGGTTGAGCATGAATTTCACTCCTAAATAAGGCTTGAGAACCATCTGCTAAAATCTTCATTTGGACAATAAGGACAAAAACATTAGTCTATATTTATTATTTAAATATTATAAGAGGGTCGTACTATTTTCCAAGGGGAGCTAGGGATTGATGATATGCCAGTGTGAGTCTTATTTCGGAGTCATGAGATATCTTAATTTCTGACTATATTTTAGGATAGTTTTATCATTTTAATTTAAAGATATAGCAAATTTTCATTTTACTTTGCTTCAATCGTCATCATCGTCTCTCTCTCTCTCTCTTTTCAGGTTGTAAATAATCATGGCTCTCCAGAATTTCCTGTCCCTTGTAACTTGAAGTAACCTCTGATTCTTTACCATCTGTCCTTATCCTGCTCAGCCATCCATTCACACAACCTCATCAGGTAGGTTACTCATCGTTTCCCTCTACTTCTTCTAAAATAGTCGTCTTTTTTCTTCTTTCTTTGTTCCTCTATGTCTTCTTTCTCTATCTCTCTCCCTTTCTCTATCTCTCTCCCTCTCTCTTTCCTCTCTCCCTCTCTCCCTTTCTCCCCTTTCTCCCTCTCTCCCCTCTCTCCCCTTTCTCCCCTTTCTCTCTCTCCCCTTTCTCTCTCCCCCTTCTCTCTCTCCCTCCCCTTTCCTTTTCTCTCTCTCTCCCTTTCCTTTTTCTCTCTTTTCTCTCTTTCTGTCTCTCTCTCTTTTCTCTCTTTCTGTCTCTTTCTCCACCTCCATCTTAAAAAAAGGACTCAGTTTGGGCTTTAAGAAAAGCCAATTAAATCACCAGTAGATGAAAATTATTTGATCTGCTGAAAATAATTGAGTTTACAATCACTTCATGAAATGTTAACAATGAAGGGTTGAGCTGATCACATTAATCTCCCATTTTGGGATATATTTACTAATTTTTACTTCTGTGTTTTTATTTTCCTTCTGCCAATGGTGTGCAGAATACAAAAATGAAAAATAAAACATTGAAATCTTTAAAAATTAGAACTTAGCATTATAGGTACGGTGTGAAATTCAAACCACCCATACCTGGTCCTAAGTAAATCAAGTATATTTTTATTCGAACAAAATTTTCAATCATTTCTGTTCCACATGTGTTTGCTGTGTCATGTAGCATTACATACATGTAGCAATGCATGCATCATCTAAAGCCTGAAAGTTGCTAATACCCAGAAAAAGGTCTTATAAATAACATACATGATTTAATGATTAAATATTGACTACATGCAAACCACATTCTAGACATTGACTAATGGTAATATTAGCCATTTCCTTACAAGGAAACATTCAGTATTCCTTGACCGAGCAACCAGTATTAGTGTTGGTTGAAATTTATAATATTTTTCTCTTGAAACAATTTTTCAGTCTGCCTTGCTATTTAACCTATAACTGGAGAGAGATGGATTCACACCCTTTCAGTCCTGAGTATAATGATCAACTACATCCAGCAGCAATGCCTCTGACTGGAAGGTTTTGTAGAGCATGGAACCACCTCTTAATTTCTGTTGTTCCTAGTTCCATTTCACCCTGACTCGGATTGGTAGCACCTGTTAGGGTCCCAGCCATAGTAAACACCCCCACAACCAAAAACAAATCACCATAAAAGTATAAAATGAATTTTTTTTATTGTAAAAATACCAGTAATACATATATATATATATAAATTTATCAATAGTACCGAGACTTATAGCAAAATTACCAACAATACCCTTTTATAGTATATATTTAGTTGAAGCTATGAAATTGTTCAAAATATTTAGATTTTGGCATTAAATAATCCATAGACATTGAAATGCCATTAAACAAAATCAACCAAGGAAACAACTAAAATGAACAAACACTTTCATGACTTTAATCCATATATCCTAATCCATTAATCCACATAATATCCTACAATTTCTTAAAGAAATCAAACTGTATTCCAAAATATAATATCAACAAAACATAAAACACGCATATTCCCATTTCTAGTAATCATGTCCACACAAACATGTATCTGCATAAAAGCTGAGTATCATCTACCATGTATTCAATTGTGAAAGCAGAATAACATATATTCATTACTTCAAAGCTCTCAAGAAAATTTCAGCATTAAATGACCTATAAGGAGCTGATATACCATTAATCAAATAATGTCTTTTCCAAGGATATTACCAAAAAGGGAAGAAAATTGAAGAGAAATTGAACACTGCATTCCTAATTCATTTTCTTCACTCCCTCTCTATTCATTCCAAATATGATGATTCCTTTCATTTGATCGATTGATACATTTTCTGGAGCAGCAATCTTTGATAGGCACAATTTACCACATACTTGAAAGTCAGTGGTGTGGTGTTGCTTCCAATGCAATTTTACTGTTATTCTCTGAGATTTATTTTCTGCAATGTCTTCCTGCTTTCTGGTGATGCTCCTCTACAGAGCACAGTCTTGGGCTGACCTTTCTTACAAGAGAAAAATAAAAAAAAAATCACAACATTGATAAGTAGTTATTTAAAAGATAAATACCGCATATAAAAAAATCTGACTTATTGTCTCATTTCTGCATTTAAAAAAATGTACAACATCATTTTTAGTTCCAACTAGTACAAAATAATAAAAATATTGACCCTAGACCTTGAATATCATGATGTTTCAATCCTTGTGCTCTCGGGCTTTCATCAGGTATATGTCAATCCAGGTATGTATGTATAGTTGGCCACTTCTATTCGACGATACCTGTCTACTAGGGCAGCTAGCCAATCCTTATTACAGACACTTGCTCAGGTGCATTTGTGTTTATTCAACACCCACAGAGCCCACCTGTGGTTTATATTGCAACTATGCTGAGCAGACCTTAGTCACAGTTTCTGGGAAAGAGTGTGTTATCTAGTGTGATCAACAATTTGAACAAGGCCAGCATGCTCAAGCCCTTGGCCACGATGACTTGTGACTTCGTGCTAGCACAGCTATTGATGTTACACAAGTCTTCTGTCTACCCAATTTTGCTCACAAGGCTTGGGTCAATCCGTGGCATGGTTTTCAGGCACTTTCTAAAGGTGCTGCATGCTGGGATCAACACCTCCAGTTCGATAACATCTCCTTCCTGACAAATTGACTATGGTTAAATTCGAACTTGGGTCTCATTGTTAGAATGTGAATGTTCTAACCACTCAGCCATTTCCCCATTGATCCAGGTTGCCTGAGGGAATTCCTACAAACAATAGCCTTATGGATTAAAGCATTAGCTTTTGAATTTGCTGACATAGTAATTATGAGTTCAATCCCTGGGCCGGGCAGTGTGTACTTGGACTCAGTGGAAACAGGTTAAGCAATAACTGAGCAGAACCAAAATATTAAGAACTGGACTTAAGCAGAGAATGAGAACAGTCTACCCTGTAGATTAAATAAAGGGTTAAATTTGTAATTCTGTGTAGGTTACCCAAATCAATATACATCTGATGAAGGTTGGAGAATACAATGGCTGAAATGTGATAACAACAACAACAAAGATGAGGACAATAGTCTGCATGTAAATCATGTAAATAACTCATCATTCCAGAAATTCAGATAGAAAATAAACCTTGAAATTTCAAGATGTGAAAAACTCCACCTTCAAAATTACTCAATGTTGCTTCTTTAAGACATGGGAAAACTATGAAAGGTATTTGTGTAATGGCTAGTATAATCAAGTTGGTAAGACTTGGCGTTAAACAATGCGATGACAAGTGTCCTACTAGAAAGAGACGAGCCAGGCCTTTGTAAGAAATTTTTTCTTAGTCAAAGGAATTTGACTACAGGATATAATTATCTCACCAGGGTTGATTACCTTTGTTTCTTATTGGATTCAAGTTGCTTACCTGTGCAGCGCAGTTTTACATCTATTAAAGTCAAAATTGTCAATCGTTATATTTCTTTATATAATTCTATATCGTCTCTCAATATGTAAAATACTTCTGTCCATATTTCTAAGATGACGTAATTATTTACTCTATTGACATTGTTTGGACTTTTTCTCTCATGTTTGTATAATTCACTTGTAAATTGTAAATAGTGTAAATATAAAACACTGTTTATCCATATACAGGTATACCTCAATTTACATCGGTAATTTGTTTTAGGAGAGGCTACTTAGATCAAATTTACGTTTCTCCAGGCTAAAACACAAATAACCATTCCCAGTTCTGTATTTTATTTATAAATGCATTTTTAATTATATATGGTCAATAAGAATCTATTTTAAGCTTACAAACAAATAAATTTTAGTTTTTAATATAGTACAGAAAAAAAAAGTTATCTAGGATGTTTTCATATTTCCTTTCTGTAGGATTTATGATTATATTAACATTTACTGTAAATATATGTATTTTAATATGATTTTATATACTTATTTATTGTACAGTAACATAATTTTATGTGCTTTTAATGCTTTTCTAGTGATATTACGACTTCTATATTCATGGAAGACAGACATAAAGTTGAATAAAATGACTTAAACTTGATTTTTATTTTTCCATATATTTTTTAACAAACGTCATAATCGAGAATGATTTAAATCAAAAAGATGTGAACCGAGGTATACCTGTATATTTTGAGTGTAACATTTTGTAGCGTACAGATACTCCACTCTGATCTGTGATTTATTTACCTCATCTTACCAGGATGTGAGACAAAGTTGATTTTAACATGTGGTGCCTATACATGGGGTACATATTTAAAAAAAAATAATAATAAAAATTAGCCCAATCCCTCTGATCACTGTTGTGGTGTTGGTATACACCAACACTTGCCCTTGAGTGCAATAAGGGAGGTGCTGCTACAGTGTTTAAATTGAACAGAACTAGACCTTTCTTAAAGCTTTTCTGTGACATGTCTGAAGGCAGAGAAACATAGTAAAGAGGAAGAGAACAGATACTATGCTCTAATCCTGTACAGGGAGTGACACTTTGATCCTAGGCAGTGCACAAAGATAATCTGACCTGAAGCAGAAGTGCTGATCTGTATGTAAATGCCATTATTTTTAATTGGTACATATATACATATATATATATATATATATATATATATATAGGGTTTCCATAAAGTTAAAAAAAAAAAAATTTATAACTTTATTTGTATTTGCAATAGAAATAATTTTTAAAAAGGATTAGAAAGAAGTAAATCTATATTTAAGGTTTTATTGAAATTTTATTTAAGTTTCCACATGTCCTTCATCATTAGCAATACAAAGGATAATATGATTTTGCAATTCATGAAAAACATTTGCCAACTGATTTACAGTAATGTCTGAAATCACATTAGTTATTTTAGCTATACTTAAAATTAGGTACATTAAACTTTATAAAATTTTTTACAGATTATTTCTATCGCAAATACAAATAAAGTTTTAAATTTTTTAAAGTGCACACTAACTTTATGGACACCCTGTATATAAGAACAATAAAATCCAAAATCACCTCATATGGAGAATAGCCTATTTCGGCAGATGAATCATCTTCCAAAATAGGCTATTACCTATATGAGGTGATTTTGGATTTTATTGTTTATTAATTATTTGCTCTGTAATAATACACCGAGCTGTTTTTGTGGATCAGTTTTAATATTTTATATTTCTAGGATCCACTTGGATTATATACCAACGGATTTATTACCTTTTAATATATATATATATGATTTGCTCTCCATTTTTTTTTTTTTTTTTTTTAAAAGGAATTCAAATACAGGCACCCACTAAAAAAAAAACATTTATAGCAATAAAGAAATAATGTCAGATAAAAATATATATATATATATATATATATATATATATATATATATATATATATATATGGGCAACATATCTTCATTCAAGCATGTTTCATTAAATAATATAGATATATTATGTTTATTTTTATAATAATGTCGATCACTGAAGAACTACTAATGGCTGCTATAAACCTGGCTAAGAATTATTGCACCATCACATACGAGAATATCAGCAGAAACCCATCCTATACCATGATGGTTCCTTACGGACCAAAAAAGGACAATCCCAACTTCTCTATAGTGATGGGTGCATTCGACTTCACAGAAGCTTGTGAGATAGTTAACATTCTACTTCTATGGATGCTCAGATGTATTTTCGATAGTGAGAACACCAGACTGTACAGGGACAACAGAGGGATCCTTCTATGTTACTCCAAGGCACAAAAAACTGGCAGGCTTAAATAACTAATCAAATTCTTTAAGGATCATGGACTTAGCATCACCACTGTCACCAATGCCAAAGTGATCAATTTCCTTGATGCTATCTTCGATCTATTCAGAGTAGTATACATGCTTTATAACAAGGAACTTTATAATTATACATATATTAGTACAGAATCTAATCACCCACTGTGTATCCTTAATAACATCCACAAATCTGTACAACATAGACTCTCCCTTAATTCCAACAGTAAAGACATCTTTGACAAATACAAAACCAAATATGTTGATGCATTAAATAAAAGTAAGCACAATGTTGAATTGAAGTAAATCCCTAACACTAGTGTGAATACCAATAGTAAGTCAAAAAATTAAAAATGAAACATTATTTGGTTCAATCCATCCTTCAACTGTAACATCAGGACCAACATCGGTAGAATCTTTCTTAGATTAGTACACAAACATTTTAGTCATAATCCCTTACTCAGAAAAAAAAACTTCAACAAGAACAACATTACGGTTAGCAGCACTAAAAACCTTGAACAATATTTAACCCAGCATAATAGTACAACCCTTAACAAATACCTAAACAGCACTAGCATGATCAAAAATGTAATTGTTGTAAAGATAATATCTGTCCCATGAATGGTAAATGCATGTATAAATGAGTTATCTATAAGGCTAGTGTCAAGCACAGTGATCAGATTAAATTTATTCTGGATCTACCACTAATAATTGAAAAAAGCAATTCTACCATCACAAAATGGCAACATAAAATATGCAAGCACCACAGAACTTTCTAAGTTTTACTGGAGTACCAAAACAGATGCCTACCTCATCTAAATTGGGAATTTGTAGCCCAAACCAAACCATTATCTGGTGGGAGGGTTGTTGCAACCTCTAACTATTAGAAAAAAAATTCATCCTCAATGATATTAACAATGATAGTGTGCTTAATAAATGGAACAAGCTAATGATAGTCTGTAAGCACAGAAAATCGTTTCTCTTAAAATACTGGAAGCCATGATAAATTCCTCTTTTTTTATTAAATTTAAAATTTTTCTTTTAAGCTTTAGGTTTCACACTGTTTATCTCCCTTTGATCTGGCAAGCATTATCAGAAACAGTATCATCTCCAGTAATAGTTTTAAATTTTAAATCTCTATTTTTTTCCTTTTATTTATTTTATTTTTACCCCTCAACCCCTTAACACTATCTGCACTTCATTTTCTGCATCTTTGTAATATTTTATTTTTGGACTACAAGCAGCATTCCTCCCATATGACATCAGTGTATTTTTATAAAAACATAAAATATACCTTGCGCCCGATGAGCTGGAAAACCAGTGAAACTTAAGTCGCACACCAAAACGTAGGTATATGTGTATTAAAATGTGTGTGTATACTAGCCTCCCATTGCAATGTTTGATGCTCAACTCCACAAGAGCACCTCTTTGTGACTGCTTGGTCTCACACTGTCTGCTGACCTGAGATGGAAGACATACATTGAATCAATAGTTTTATCTACTGCAAGGAAAATTGGTTCTGAGTCATGCCAGAAAGTTTTTCTCACTCGAGTCCATCCTTCAAATCTATAAATCAACCATTCACCCTCATATGGAATACTGCTGTCATATATAATCTCGAGCCCCTGCTGTTTGTCTTAAGGTCCTCGACAAAATCCAGAGATGGATGTGCAGTGTGGTTGGCCCTAATCTGGCACTTTGTTTACAGTCGCTCTCTCACATATGTGCTGTTGCCTAGATCTGTATTTTCTACAAATTCTTTCATGGAAACTGCTCTGAGAAGCTACTTTCACTAGTTCCCAATCTGCATGGATTTAAACGTGTTACTAGGTTGGCATCTCAGTCCCACCCTTTCATTGTCAAAATGGTTAAATGTAGCCATCTCTTCTACTCCAATAGCTTCATGTCTTACACTTCCCAGCTGTGGAACACCCTTCTTCTTACTTTCTTCCCTGATAGCTATAATCTCCAACTATTCAAACTATTTATTTGACATTTCCAGATGCCTTGATCTAATTCCCCATCCTTCTCTTCATTCTTTCCTTTATCACACCTCTTTACTCTTGCTCCCACTCTCTGTAACCCCATGTGTGCTAGTGGCACTCCTGCTTTCAGTGTCAATCCGGGTTTACAGCAACAATTGTCACCCTATACCTTCCCTGGTCACAGGGAGGCCAAGATCGACTCTTCCTCGGCATCTTCATATTGGGCTGGTCCAAGCAGGACAAAGACACACAGGAAAACCAGAGAAAAATAAAGCTTGAATAATATAAAAATATATATACTATTTTTATATCAAGTACTATGTACAATAGTTGTTTAATTGTTGTTAGGATCTAGGTGTTAGGATGCAGGTGTTTGTCGACCCAACCCACTTTCTAAATCAGAGGTGACACTTTGTTTAGTTGGTAAAATTTGCTTTGCGGATGTGGTAAAGTTTATTTAACTGACTTGGTAAGTTTAGCTCAAGGCTGATGTCAGGAGTTTCATCTTGGCAGATAGTCACATGCATTGTCTCACACCCGGTGGCTGGAACAAACTCTCGGGATGATCTCTCTCGAACTATCTTGAGGCATTTGTATTTATTGATGCATGCCCAAAACTAGTATGGGGATGGGAGGTGGCTAGGTTTCTAACATTTTCTCTACCTGTCACAAAGAACCCCTTCTCGATTTCCTGGTTTCTGGGAACTAATTTGGAAGTCTCCCTCTTTTTTTGGTGACAGTCATAGGCCTTAATCCACCCCAAAACTTCTTCCTTCTCTTCTTAGCATCTCACACTAATACCCCGCCATGGGCATGGCCAGCTCCTCCTCCTTCCTTGGTGTTTCCTCTGTGCCTGCTACTCTTCAGTGGGCATGGGCAGCTTCTCCACCTTCCTTGATTTCTCACCTGCACCCATCACTTCAACCAGCCAGCAAAGACTGATTCCAAGTTCATTAATTAAAAAGAATTATTACCTTGACAAGTGTTTGTTTTTCCTGGTCTCAGAACTGAACAAAAAATGGAGTGTCTTTTCCAAGGGAAAACCTTTATCTTTACAATATGATTTGTTATTCTTAATTCTTATCTGATTCCATCCACCTCTGGCTTTGTGGCTAGCATCATGGTGACAGTCATTCATCAAAATGTTAAAATATTGCCATGTGTTATAAAAATTAAGTCAAGAAATTATTATTTTCAAACCTGTTGCTCCTGCAGAGAAATTCTCAGTCAGTTCGTTTTTTTTTTGGCTTAATTCCTATCAACATCTTATGTTATTTTCTTAACTTTCCTCTTCTTTTGTATTTGTGTAATTTTGAATATATTCTTTCTTTTGTCTTTCTTTCTTGTCTTTTCTCTTGATAAGTAGGGTTTATTTCTTTTGCCTTTCTTTTCCTCTTCCTTTTCCTTTTGTTGATTTCTTATTTTCTTTCCTTTTATAAAAATCCTTTTTTATCTTGTCTGGAAAATTTTCCAAAAAAAGAAAATGAAGTGATGTTTCATAAATTACAGTTTTAAATATAATCATTTATTACCATCATTATTAATTACCTGAAGAGACGGTTTATTTAAATGTCAAAACAAAATGTACAATTTTGTAGTAATTACTTACATATTCTAATGTAACAGTGTATAACAAATAAATATGTATATGGGTTATATATATATATATATATATATATATATATATATATCTATATATTAGAAAGAAGAGAAGAGAGGTGCCGCAAACGTTTTTGGTTGTAATGTGGATTTATTTAGAAAAAATATTATGCTTTGTTTTACATAATTTCATGACACGTGTTTCTGGTCTCACGACCATCTTCAGGTAAAAGTGGAGATTTCCACATATTATTAAAAATAATAATAAATTTTTCTTCATGTTCAATGTTAAATATTCTCGATATGAGACATTTTCTGTTTGTGTGTTGGTAATCTGAATTTCCCTCTTGAAATGGCAATGAAGAGTTCTGCACGAAGGGTCATAAAACAATTAAGGTTGGTCCAGCGAGATGATAAATTAGTTATCGGCATTTTATCTTTTAATGTTTTACTGACCCCTATGTGCTCTTGGATCTGTTTCCATTTTGGTGTGTTTCTGTCAGCATGCGTGTATATATGTGTGCATATATTACCCCTCCATACATATACTGTTTTACTACGAGGAATTCATAAATTTATTTGTACCTATACACGCATACACACCCATACACACATACACACTATCCCACAACAAGTAATCAGTATACACACACACACATTTCCCAAGCTACATGGAACCAGTATACACACACACACACACACACACATGTACTTCTTAAGTTGTCAACATCCGCATATACATACATAAATGTATGTATACATAATATATATATATATATATATATATATATATATATATATATATATATATCCTCGTGTCTCCCGTATGTGAGTGACCTGATCACTGTATTTGGTCACCCTGTGTGCATGTTGTGTGTTTTTGTGTGTGGGGTTACGATCTATTTAGTTTGGGTTTAAATTTGTCTATTTTAGTTTGGGTTTAAATTTGTCTATAAAGTTTTTTTGTCTATATTTTTTTCTAAATAAATCCACATTACAACCAAAAACGTTTGCGGCACCTCTCTTCTCTTCTTTCTAATATACATACTTTTCTCTCGTTGGAACCACTACATTATATTTCTTTTATATATATATATATATATATATAGAGAGAGAGAGAGAGAATGGGATCAATAACAAGTGGTGATTAGCATATTGCAGTTATTTGAACTTTCTAGTTTAATGTTTTCAAAATTTCCTGGATAGGAAGAAAGAAACCATTGTGGATCTGTTGTAAGGTGTTGAATACCAATTGTATTTACAATATATAAAAGGGAAAAACTCACTTTAAAGTAATTTTTGTTTTTTATTGCAGTTTCTCAAGTACTTGTAAAATGAGAATGATCTGAAATGGATTGAACAAAGTTCTGTTATCCTCAGGTAGGAAATTCATTTTTTGAAGTATTAACAATTTTTTCTTTTGTACAAATGTCTCAAAGGAAAGGAATGAACATGAAATTTTCCGTTCTGTTTAATTATACATTGATTAATACTATGATGACATGGTTGAAAAGTGATGGTAATTCTGAACACGTCTGATTATCAGTGCACTTACTGACATCCTTTAAGGCCAAATTCTGCACTTAGTTGCCTTGATGTTACCTAACTCAACTTCCTGAGGAACCTAGTTTTTTTGGATGTTTTAAGGTGACACACAGCACAAAACTTACTTTTTTATCTCTTAGGGTTGACCAAGTACTTATTAGGGTCACAACAGATAAACTTAGATCAAAGGTTCCTAATGGATATTAAATTTGATTCAGACCATTAGTACTTTCTGGCATGATGTGACCACTGCCGTGGCTGTTTTCCATCCTGGATTCCAGCATCTTGTGTAAGCATCAAACATCAATGACAATGTCCTGTACTGAGGACAAACATCACAGCATACTAACAACCATTGCACTGCATTGTCTTGTAAGAAAATGACCCCCTTTCAATTTACAGGTAAGCTGTGACCAACCCTGAAGACAGAAATTGTATGATCCTCTTGATGAAGTTCAATGCAATAATTCAGTGAAATTCATATTGTAACAATAATGTTGGTAAATATTTTCTGGATATATTTAATCCAGAAAATATTTACCAACATCATTTGGTAAATACCAATTCTAATATGAAAACTTTAACAAAGATACAAATATTTTTCACAAGAAAGTGTTTGCACTATTTAGAGCTTGAATCATCAAAGTATTTTTCAATAAGATTAAACTGACTATTAAAGGTTTGTAAGGCAATGTGATGACAGGTTCAACATAGGGAATCAATATTTAAAGTTTCTATAGCATTGATAGTCTGTGTGCAGTAAAGAGGATATGTGTAAAGAACAGGGTAATGGATATTGCATTAGAAAGTGAAATTGGAGAGCAGAGTTCAAATTCTGGGCCGATCTGTTGCATTCACTTTCCCACTAAAGCCCTTGAACAAGGCATGAATCTGTGACTTCTCTTTGACTGTGGGTATAAAGTGCAGAGTAGACTGGGCTCTTGGCTGGTGGCCAGTCTAGGAGAAGGAAATCCAAACTGGAGAAGGCAATGAGAAACCACACGATTATCTATCCCAAGAATACATGCCAATTCAGACTTACTAAAGGAATCTGTGGAGAGTCATGATCACTTACATCAGGAAATGGTTTGGTATTTTTTAAAAATGGCATTGAAACAATTGGATCAAGAGTTGAAATTTATAATTTTGTTACTTTATACTGGAGAAGGCATATATGACTGACACTCTGTAAAAAGGGAATAATATGCCATGTAATAATATTTCTGTTTTTGTTTTGTTGTATGGTATATCAACTTCAATGGGTTATTTAATGCCAACAAGATTTTTATTGCTAGTAATATTTTTTTCCAAAAATGTATTTTGGTAAATTCTTTTTCAAAAATGCTGGTATTAACTTTTCAAAAAAATTTGCTGGTATTAAAACCTATCTTTATACTTTGATAATATTTTGACCCCCTTTGTGAGGTTAACTATTTGCCCACTGCTGGGACCCTGACAGGTGCTACCACCCTGTGTCAGGGTGGACCTGAGAACACCAGCAATTAAGAGGTGGTTCCATGCTGCTCAAAACCACCTGATCAAAGGCCTTGCTATTGGATTTAGTAGTTTATTGTCTTACCCTGGATGTGGATGTAGTTTATCGTCATACCCGGAATGGTAATATTTCTGTAATCATTGAGCATTCACATCATTAATAACTGGTAGATTTTACTGGAGATCAAGTGACAACAACTTTTAAAACACTAGCATTTTCATTCATATACTAATTCTTGATTTTCATCTGAGCTATCTTTTCCTTTTTTTTTTTTTTTAAAAGGCTCATTTTTTTTACCAATCCATGTATTCCAACAATGATGGGCACAACTGTCACAATGATATTTTTTTTGTATAGTGTAAATATTTTTAAAAAAATCATTTAAACTATCCAAAGCAAGGCAATAAAGCCACTAAGATGCAAGAGGGCTACTGTGTGAAATAATATGTAGGAAAAGAAAAACATTATTAAGGAGAGAGTACAATAAAAACAGGAATCAAAATGATGAAAGATAAAGATAACTTAAAATGTTATATAAATGCCCAGTCTACACTGCTATTTAACCCATAGCTGGAGAGAAAAGAAATGTATTCATTCCTTTCCAAAGAATATTTGTGTAAAGTGAAAGCAGCAGTTGGTAGGAACTTAAACTCTGCGCATTGATCGTTCTTTCCATGTTGATAACCACAATGCGACTTGAAATGTTGTTAATAGACTCAAAAGATTCTTTATATTGTCTCTTGAGAAATAAAAACAGGAATTAAAAAGACAAAAGATAACAATTTAATTTAAAAATGTTCTATAAATGATAAAACAAAACAGAAATTAAACTGCTTTTTAGTCTATCATGTCATGCAAAATATGGTCACACAGAGATTTTATAAGTAATTTAATTTTTTTTACAATTTTTGTTAGAATATTTGCATATTTTCTCTGAGAGCTAAATAATTGTTTTTATTTGAGAGCTATATAAATGTTTTTATTTGAGAGCTATATAAATGTTTTTTTTATATATCTTAGAGCCATATATTTTTTGAGCTGTATTTGTGGATTTGTATTTTTTTTTTTTTTTTTTTTTTTAAGTAAATGTGGAATATTTTAGAAGTTACAGAAAATATCCTACAGTTTTTCAATATTTTTTACAATATTATTAAAGTAATAATTTATAATAATATTTATAATGATATTAAATTCATCATTTGTCTGTCAAAATCGTATGACTTCAGTTCTTTATTTGCGATTATTTTTTTCCAACAATGTATAAGTGTAAAAATTTTGGGTATTTGTTCATTGAACTGAGAATAAATTAACCTTCCATAATTATTGGGTGGTTAATCATCATATTTTTTTTTATTTTAATTTTTTTTTTCTTAGTTTTGTATCTGAGCCAATCTTCTAACCTTGAATTAATCTGCTGTAGATTATTTTTTTTTTTTTCTCCAATTTCTCCGTGCATTCTGGGTGGAGTTGCTGGTTCTTATTATAAGAACAAAATGAAAACATCGAAGAGAAAATCATTGAACAATTTCTGACTTATTGGTTCAACTTATCATTTCAAAAGTACATCTACCAGACTATATAAAAAAAAAAAAAAAAACTTTCATTGTTTTACAAGGATTTAACATCACTCACCCCCTTATACACATCACTCACCCCCTTATACATACTTTCTATGTTGGAAAACAGGAACCAGAAAACTGTCAACCCGGTACCCTCAGAACAAAGATGTTGCCATTATCCACAGACATCACAAAAGATTCATGATAGCATCACTATTAAGGCCTCTGAAGAGAAAAAGAACCAGGAACCCTTTCCTAAACAGAAAACAAGGGATGAGTCCTGTTCAAAAAAGTGGGAGGAGTATGGATCAGGTAATAGGAAAGCCTATCTACAATTTTCCCATATACAAGTTATACTATTTAACCCAGAGCTGGAAGGAGTTGATAGAGTCATATATTTTCCAGGGGTATTTGTACATAAGTGAATTTAACAAACCCAATAGAAATTGGAACTCGGCTCTCTGAATTACATTACATTATACCACCTGCACATCCACAGCATAGGGAAGCTCAGCACTGTTAGTGTCGGCTCCCTGCATATGGTTGTAGAGGCCAATATATGAGCTCCCCCAAACTACCTACAGGTAAGGCAAGGGAGCCCAGATGTTGACACAATGTCAGCTGCCTGCTAATGCTCTATGGTGAAACTTTCAATCCTCTGTTGTTGATCGTCCTGGGTATGACGATAAAATACAAGGCCACTGATCAGGTTTTGAGGAGCATGGAACCACCTCTTAATTGCTGTTGTTCCCTGACCTGGGGTGGTAACACTTTTTAGGGTCCTGGCTATGGGCAAATATTTAACCCTGAAACTTTGATCAAAACACTATGAAAGTGTAAAAAAAAAAAAATTATTACCAGCAATACATTTTTGGAAAAAAAATTTACCAGCAATAAAAATTGTCGGCATTAAATAACCCATTGAGGTGTTGATATGCTGTAAAACAAACCAAACCAAACCAAACCTCTGTCGTTAAAATGTAGTGTGTATCTGACTCCTCATCATGGCATATATAGCTTTCTAGATTGGCCTGTTTGAGAGCAAAACATTCAAGGGGGTTTTTGGTGTAGTTCTTAAAGCTCCTTCATGTTTTTTTTTGTTTTTTTTTTTACCTCTGGAAGCCTATTTAGGGTCCTTCAGTTGTAATTTAGATTTAAAATCTTCTTTATTTATGGAGGAAGACAGTTCAGTATTGGAGACTTTCTTTAGAGATATAGAAAGTGGACAGAAAAAGGAACACTGCATGGTGACAGTCAGTTTCATGCTTCATTGTTGTCTTAAGAGTAAGTGGTGCTACATGACATATGTTGACATTCCACACTACTTAAAATAAAAGGTTAGTAAGGAAACCCCCATCAATACTGGAAAGGGTGATCATCTAGTGGACTTGAGAAACCTTTCTTGAAAAATTGTTTTAAGAGAGAGATTTCATAAATTTCAATCAACATTAGTACCACCTGCTTGGTCAATGAGTGCCGAATAGTTCCTTATAAGGTTTTGATTTGATTGATTCATTTTCTACAGCTTATCAACCCATTGCAGGTTATTTAATGCCACCAGTAAATGTTTTTAGATTGTAAGAATTTTTTTCCTTTCATATAATAATGGTTTAGTAATACAGGTGATACTAATTAACCCATAACTGGGGAGAGAAGTGGTGGATTCATACCTTTGCCAAGGGTATTTGCATATAAGTAAATATGATGAACCCAAATGGAGTTGGAACTCTGCTCTCTGATTTCCAATTCCAAGCCATTATCCATTACACCACCGGCACATCCAAGCCTAAAGCACATGGTAATACTAAACAGTCACCCATCTAGGTATTGATTGTGTCAATGTTTCTTAACTTCGGTGATCGTATGCAAACCATTGTTTCAAAATGATGTGGCTGTAAGAATATGACATGGTAATCCCAAGTGGTCACTCATCTACATATTGAGCAGGCTTGACTTTGCTTAACCTCAGTGATTGTATGGGAACCAGATCTTCAATGTGATGAGGCCATAAGCCCTCCTTATAAGGAAATAGCTAATATTACCATTTAGTGAGTCATCTATATAGGTCATTGGGGGATTGAGGTAAATGTGGAGAAAGAAACAAAAATTTTGTATTTCCTTAGTTTAGGTCTTTTGCTTTAGGTCAGTTATGGTCATGGCATCTAGATTGATTATTTTATTTATCTATTTATTTTTTTGATTGGCAGTACAGGCAGTACAGCCACTAAGACACAAGGGGTTACAGGATGTGGAGGAATTAGGAATAGAAACATTAGTAATAAGTAGAAAGAGAAAAGACTAATCAGGAGGACAGTAGATAGTGTCATATTAAGTGTATGGTGGCAGAACAAAGAAGAAACGATGGAGGTTTAAGAAAAAAAACAATTGTATTAACATAAAAATACAACAAATGGTAAATTGGTGTATTGTAAAAGTTGTCCACACAGGTGTACGGTAGAAGAAAGAGGGTGAGTTGTGACTTACTGTGGCGACAGTCTTTGAAGATGGAGATCACATTCCACTGAGCATTATGAATCCTGGCTGATGAGATGTCCAGTTGCCAAAGATGTCCCTTTGATGGATTTATTATGTTCTTTTCTGAGGCTCATATCAACTCCAGTTTTTATTTTGTTTCTTTAGGCAGGAGTGGGTGCTATTGGGTGGAAATTCTGGATTGTATTTTTCTTTGTGTGTGTAAGCAAAATGGAAGCTATGTGCAGAGCCGATGCGCAGTTGATGGAATTTTTAGTTCAGTCTTGGGTTTCAGAGTGTTCCTATCTGGTCAGTGGTGGAAATTTGTGTAGATGATCTGGTTTTAGGAAGGTTATAACAATAGCAATTTACATTTAAATTTTTGCTGATTTTTAATTTATTTTTAGTTTAATTAATTTATTTTTAGTTTAATTAATTTATTTATTTTGTATAGTTATTTTGGTTTTAAGTTTTGGCATTTAGAATAAATTCTATTAGTGTATAACATTTTATTTAGTCTTTTGTCTACATGAACGTGTGGTTGGTGTCTAAACCAGCTCCTTTACAAGCATTTCTGCTGCTGAAGAGGGTGGCATGTCACCCCACAAGATAAAAAAAAACAAAATCTTCCAAAGGGGTGGATGATCTTATGGAAGCTTATGACCGCACACACACATATAAGGTCAACACCCAGTGGAGACAGTCTGTTTCATGCTTAAATACAATCTTCTGGCCATGTGTGTTATATTTTGGCTCAACTATTTATATATGCTGTTTAATGGTGCATTATGGGTAATAAGGTCTGTATTATACTAACAGTTATTGAGTAGGTGGTAAAGGTTGTTTCAAGATATTCTAGAGGCTATTGATAAGAAATAACTGCATCCAAACATGGTTATTTCTAGCCATTTTAGAGTGTAGTTAACTATTTAAACTAATTATTTATAAATACAAGGCTAGGATGGGGTTTCAAGCCTTGAATGGCAACCTTACTAGAGATGGTATCTTGATAAAAACACTCAGTGTATTTGAACAACCATCACTGTCTGAATTAGGCATCAGAAAGTGCACCTAACCTTGTAAAATCTTGCCTCAAATCATTATAACAGAGATCATCTGTCAGGCAGAACCCACCTTGATAGGGGTGAGATTAATCCCAGTCCTGCCTCAACAAAACAACACAGCTATGATGATGGTAGCTATGATATGATTGTTGGTAGCATGATAGGAATTATACTTTGTGTGTGTGAGTGGATATTTAAGTTGTAAGATTGGGCTAGATTTGAAAGCCCAACATGACTGTTTGAATTTTACTTCAGTATCTGTCTATATTTCTGAGATAAGGTATTATGATTACTTGCATTATTTACATTATTCAGACTGTTACCTTCATCTTCATTGCCATTTCACAACGTTTTGGCCGTTGTATGCTCTGGCCTTCTTCAGGTGATTGGAATTTCAAACTGAAACCTTTATTTCATCTACCAGGGCAGAAAACATGTGAACAAGAAATGGTCAGTATGAGCAGTACCCTACAACATAACAACTACCTTGGGTACATGGCAGCAGCTCAAACAAACTGGGATAGAAGGGTGCAAGAGGATAACAGCCTCGGTTTACCTACCCTATGTGAAGGGATTATTGGAAAAAATGCAAAGGATCTGTGGTCCATATAACATTAGGACAATCTTCAAAAGTGGTTCAACACTTTGCAGACACCTCTTCTGAGTAAGACTCCTCTCCCCGATAGAGGAGAGCATGATTAAGGACTATGTGTATGCCATCCTGTGCAGCTGTGGTAAGAAATACAAAGGTGAAACAGGCCGCTCCCTTAAGGTAAGACTACAAGAACATTGTAAAGTGGCAACACAAGGAGAAATAGAAAAATTAGGCGTAGCTGACCACATATGGAGAAAAAAGGGGGATCACCGCCCCTTCTGGGATGAGGTTGAAATAATAGCATCACTGGAAAATAGGAAAACTTAAATCAGCACATATGCTAGTCCACAAAAATCTCCTGAGCTGACCAAGCATAGAAATGAATACAATATGGGAACCAGTAATATGGAATGCCAGAAAAAAGTGATATCAATAAAAATTGCAATATGAGCTCTGGTAAAAAATGCAATAATAATAAAAGAAAAATTGCAATATGAACACTAGTAAAAATGTAGGCTGAGACATTAGGTTTATAATTCACAAAAATTCATACACAGATATACTCAAGAATATATGGCACAGTGGTTAAATCCAGTGACTAGACCCAAAGAATTGTGAGTTCAATACCAGGCCACAGCAGTGGTGAATCAAAAACTTGGAGAGTTGATTTAAAGGGAAATAACTGAGACATCCGGAACTAAAACAATCTACCCCGGGAGACAAAATAAAGGGTTTGGTTCAAAATTCCAATCACCTGAAGAAGGCCGGAGTGTACAACAGCTGAAACATTGTGAATATGGCAATGAAGCTGAGGAGAACAGTTTGAATAATGTAATAATGCAATTTTACTACTGCAACTTTGGATGTTAGTTTTATGTTGAGCTTGGTCTACTAATGAAAATAAACTCAATTTGAAATTTAGTAGAGATTGGGCTTACAAATATACACAATTTTTTTTTTATATATATATACTTGGAACCCAGTTTTTCAGACATGTGTACCCACACACTATAGGCCTACATAATGTTTATACAAAGAAGAGCTAAAACCCTCAACCAAACTCACTTTCCAAAAATCCATATTTTCATGTTTCATTATTGAAACACTTACTTCTGATGGTCATTTGAACAGAGAACTTTTAGCAGCCTTAAGTAATTAAACTTCTCAATTTAAAATGCTTTTTTTTTTTCCTTCAAAAATATCCCCCTAAAATATATATTTATGTGACAGACAATATATGTCAGTCAAATAATGCTGAAATGTCAGCGGATTACATGATGTAACTGGCTAATCCTGCTTATCAAAGATTATCCAATGAATAGACATATTGTAGCAGTAATAGTTGTGGCAGTAGCTTTTGTAGGAGCAAAACAAAAATGAAAGTAAAATGTCAGGACTTATTTGACGTATTGACTGTAACATTAATAACTGTGTGTGATGCTAAGAGTCTCTGCTTGTCATGCAAAAATATTGATTCTTTTCGCCTGCAAATTTTGTTTATTTGAAACCCAAATAAAGTTACCAGTAAAGAGCTTATTCATACGCTGGAGTAATGGATAGCGGTTCGGATTGAGGAATCAGAGAGCCACGTTTGAATTACAGTCAAATCCATTACATTCACTTATGTGCTAATACTCTTGGGAAAGGTATGAATCTCTTTCTTCTCCGCCCAGCTATGGGTAAATAGTAAGACAGACAGGGTTCTATAGCTTTGGATGGCAACTGGTCGGCCGCAGAAAGAAATGGCAACCTAGTGCGAGAAAAAATCTACCTTATCAGTCATGTTTCGAAAGATATATGATTGCCTAAGTGTGTATCACGCATAGCACATAACTGACTGACATGCATATATAAATCCAGAAACCTCTTAACCAATTATGCAATGGTAATCTAGTCACCATTTTATATATTTAGGTATCTCTCTTGCAATATATATATATATATATATATATATATATATGTATAAAACAGCTGGTCATTTGTATTTGAGGATACCCATCTACTAGGGCAGCTAGCCAATCTCTATTGCAGACACTCACTCAGGTACATTTGTGTTTGTTCAACACCCACAGAGTCAACCTATGGTTTATACTGCAACTATACTGAGTAAACTTAGTTACAGTTTCTGGAAGAGAGCGTGTTATCTAGAATAATCAACAATCTGAACAACACCAGCACACTCAACCCCTCGGTCATGATGACTTGTGACTTTGTGTTTGCACAGCTATCGATGGCCCCAAGTGTTCCCAATTTGACTCACAAACCTTGGATCAAGTCATGGTATGGTTTTCAGGAACTTTCCAAAGATTCCGCATGCTGGGATTGTCCCCTGCTCCAGATTGATAACATTAGTACACACACACACACACACACACACACATGGGGCAATGTTTAAATTGTCAGCATTTTCTATTTTTAATTTTGCACATGAGCATTGTTTTTTCTTTTTTTATTTTATTGACTGCCATAAATTTGGATACAGTATGCTGGACTGCTTGGCATTCACACCAGAAGTTCCAATACAAACACTTCAGTGTTTAGGTGTCAATCCGAGGACAATGCAAAGGATTCAGAAAGAGTTGGATGAGTCTTATGGGGATTATGAAGGTGTTTCAAGTGATCACTAGTGATGGCAACGTTATGCTTCGATTGATCTTCATACAGAGCCTACATCAAGTGCCTTAAGAAGGTACTGCTGCCCTGGGTCAAGAGGGTGGCTGCTCAAAGACCCTGTTTAGCAACAGGACTCTGCATCATGTGACACAAGCAGGAAATTCCAGTCATGGATGTCAGATACATTCTGACCACATCAATCCTTACATTTGGCCACCTAACTCCCCAGACTGCAACCCCCTTCATTATTATGTATGGGGCACAGTTGAGTGAGATACCAATAAAACTCCTTGTAGCACTAAAGATGAACTGAAGGCAAGGCTTATAGCAGCATTCACCATCTTAAACAAGGAGACTGTCCAGAAGAGTTACAGGAGATTTTGAAGTAGTCTGGAGGCCATGCTTGAAGTCAATGTTGATTTTATTGAATAAATTTCCTCTTTAATATTTCAAGATGTTTTTGTGTAATTTTGGTAAATATATCTGTTAAAATGACATGTCAGTGTTATTTTCATTTTTGCATAATTTAGATGACAACTTATCCATCACACCCACTGTGTGTGTGTGTGTGTGTGTGTGTATATATCATACTTATTATAAAACCCAGGTTGTGTGTGTGTCTGTTCATTTATATATTGGATCGGATTTCCTACATTTTTCAACCGATTTCAACAAAACTTCACAGGACTATGTAAAATTACCTTGCAGTGGTTCTGACAGTGCCAAAAATTGGAAAAACACAATTGTTTTTGCACAAAATCAATTTGAAAACACAATTAAGAGGCATCGTAGTCGCAAGAATGAAAGGGGGACAACTCATATCGAGTTATACATATTATAAAACCTAGGTTGTATGTGCGTGTGTGTGTATGTTCATTTATATATGGGATCGGATTTCCTACATTTTTCAACCGATTTCAACAAAACTTCACTTTTTTTTTTGGCAGGTAGTGTTTCTTATTGCCTTGCACACTTTTTTCTTTATTTTTACATTCAGAATGCTTTAAAACTTCTATTTACAAGACAATTGTTTATAATAAAATTCTATTCAATCGGTAGACTCATAACGATTGAAAACAATGTTTTTGTTTGGGTTTGACCAATTCGTAAAAAAAAAAAAAAAATAAACTAATTAAGTTAGTCCGTCAACCTTAAACAATAATCTTTGTCAATTTTATTTTCCAGTCTTTATGATGGTTGATACTTGATCTATCTCTTACTGTTACATCCCCGGACAATGCCGGGCTCTACTGCTAGTGTATGTATATATATATATATATATATATATATATATATATATATTATGAAATAGATAAAGTCCAACAATTATTTTAAGACATTTTTTATAAAAAGAATGTATAAATATAAAAAATGTGTTAAAATATATATACTCCACCGTGCCTCCTTATATATGTGTGTACACTGAAGTTGAATAAGACTGATGTAGGTTTCATCAGTTGTAAATAGATTTATCCCCACCTCCCCATATGAGGTAATTTTGGATTTTCTTGAGTAATACTATTTATTTGCTCTGTTATAATAACTACACTGATCTCCTTTTGTGGATCAGTTTTAATATTTTATATTACTAGGATCCACTTGATTCCAAAAGAGAAAATAGGTTTTCTTATCCCAATTAACAAAGGTTATTTTCAAGATCAGCTCCCAGTTTTACTTTATCGAATCTATCAGACTTTATATGCAATGTTGTTTATAGACACTTAGACATGCAAGAGATACTATGGCATGGCAGGTGGCCAAACTGTGACTTACTAACCACATGCAATTTTTTAACATTTAATGAACAGTTAATGCAAATATGTTGGCTGAGCTGATTTTATCAACACAATATCAAAGGTAAATAAAAAAAAAAATGTTATAATTATTTTTGAGTCTGTCTATATTTCTGAGATGAGGTATTATGTACATTATTTACATTATTTGGACACATGTCACAGTGGATAAAGGCGTTAGTTAGATCCAGTGACAGGACCCAAAGAGTGGGAGTTCAATACCCGGTTAAGGCAATGGAGAACATTCAGAGGGGAATTAACAGGAGATAACTGATAACTGACATCCATCAAACATGGCACGTGGAACTAGAACAGTCTACCCCAGTGAGCGAAATAAAGGGTTCAGTTCGAAATTCCAACCACCTGAAGAAGGCCGGAGCATACAACGGCCAAAACGTTGTGATTAATATGGCAACAAAGATGAGGACAATAGTCCGAATAATGTAAATAATTATTTTTGAGGCATGAATGCCAACCCTTTTGGATTAAAATGTAAGGTTAGTCATTATTGTTTAAGATTGTTTCTCTCAGACAATAGAATCTAAAGAAGGTTTTTGTAACATGGTTAGTGTAGGGTTTGGTGCCTTGACCTCTGTGTCATCTGAAAAATTGTCCAAATTCAGAGGTAAGATGATAAGAGAGATGACCAAACTAAGGCGTCACAACTCATTCATCCTCGTTTATTTGTTTGCATTCAGTGTGGAAATATGATGAGAAAAGGAATGCTAAAATATTTAGTGAGAAATAAATGAGGAAAAAAAAATTGATGGTGTCTTATATACAAGCCAAACTCCAAGGCATGAACTTTGATCTCTTTGGATTAAAATGTAAGTTTAGTCATTATTTAAGTATTTTGAAATATTCCTCAAAATCAATAGAATCTAAAGGGTTTGGTTTGGTTTGGTTTGTTTTACGGCATATCAACCTCAATGGGTTATTTAATGCCGACAAAATTTTTATTGCTGGTAATGTTTTTCTTCAAAGATCTATTTCTGGAAATATTTTCCTTGAAGAAATCTATAGCTGCTCATTTTTTTTTTTTCAAAGAATGTCCAGCTGTTTCTATTGCTTGTACTTTTTTTTTTTTTTTTTTTTTTTTTTTTAACTATTGCTGATTATAATTTTTCCTTCAAAAATTATTGATGCTAATATATTTTTTTTTATTACAAAGTATTTCTGGTATTAAAACCTATTTTTACACAAGTTTGGGTGTTAACTATTTACCCATAGCCTGGACCCTAACCGGTGCTACCACCCTAGGTCAGGATGGACCTGGGAACACCAGCAATTAAGAGGTGGTTCCACGCTCCTCAAAATCTGATCAGAGGCCTTACTGTTGGACGTAGTTTATCGTCTTAGCCAGGATGCAGATGTAGTTTATTGTCATACCCAGGACGGTAAAAGATTTGGTAGGATGGATTTAACATCTTGACCTCTGACTATTCTGATATTTCTAAAACATCTCCAGTTTATCATTAAGCAAATTTGGTTTGTTTCGGTTTATTTTGTTTTACAGCATATCAACCTCAATGGGTTTTTAATACCAAAAAGATTTTTAAGATAGATTCATATGAATTGAATATATATTCTTTGTAAGAAATCAGTTTGTAGATCAGGTTTCATTGACATATTTTTGTAAAGAGTGAAATGTATTGCTGGTAATATTTTTTCAAAAATGTGTTGCTAGTATTTTTACTATAAAAATTTATTTTTATACTTTCATAGTGTTTTGACCTCAGTTTGGGGGATAACTATTTTCCTATAGCTGGGACCCTAACAGGTGCTACCATGTCAGGTCAGGGGTAAATGAACCTGGGAACAACAGCCATTAAGAGGTGGTTCCACACTTTTCAAAACCTCCCAGTCAGAGGTCATGCTGCTGGATGTAGTTGATCATCATACCCAGAACACAAGCAAATTTGGATTAAAACAAATTTTTGTCATGTTACTTAAAAATTTCCCTCTAAGTTTATCAAATTTAAAAAATGGTTTTTGGTTGTTCCTACAGGATTTAATGCCTTGACCTTTGACATTGGAAAAACTAATCAAGTTGATAATTCAAACTAGTTTGGGAACTATTTACATTATTCGGACTATTGTCCTCATCTTTGTTGCCATATTTATTACAACGTTTCAGCTGTTGTATGCTCCAGCCTTCTTCAGATGGTTGGAATGTTGAACTGAACCCTTTATTTCACTTGCTGGGGTAAACTGTTCTAGTTCCACATGCCATGTTTAATGGATGTCAGTTATCATTTATCTCCTGTTAATTCCCCTCTCCAAGTTCTCCACTGCCTTGACCGGGTATTGAACTCACACTTTTTGAAGAAGGCCAGAGCATACAATGGCCGAAATGTTGTAATAAATATGGTGACAAAGATCAGGACAATAGTTTGAATAATGTAAATAGTGTACATAATAACTCATCTCAGAAATATAGACAGTTTTGGAACTGTTATGAAATGTAATTTCTTTTGTATTTTCTCAGTTCTTCAGTAGTCATTAATCTTGCATATCATATTCTGCCTCTCCCCCTCACTGCTTCGGCACTTATATAGTCTCTATAGCTTAACTATGCTAATTAGGTAGTGTAACACCAGAGAAAATGGCCTACCTTTGGGATAAAAACAGATTTGGACTTGTCTTGCATGTAAAATAATCTCAAAAAGAAAATGGTGGCTTTCACAAGACATATATTTAAAACAGATCTTGGCTAGACTTTCATGAGAATCTCTCTTAACATTTACAAATTTAAATTGTCACTCAGTCTATAAAAAGTGCTTAAAAGAGGTTGATGTAAGTTCACTCTACTATTCTGTTGGTAGAAGATAATGGATACTGGACATTTTATTACAAGCCAGTAGAAACTAACACCAGGCAGTCATTTACATATCACTACAGAAACTGTGGAGGTCAGATGAGAAAAAAAGTGATGAAAATAATCCTTAAATACAGTGATTTATATTAATAAATTCTTAGGATTTCTTACTCTTGAGCATGCAACATACATCAGATCATGCATAAATATTTCTTTTTGGAGCCAAATTCCAACTTTTTGGAGTTTTTGGTCTTGTGATATTTTTATAGTTCTCAAACTCAGGGCAAACTGGAAACTGGATTCTTGTATATATAAAAACTTAAAAGATATGTAAAAAAACAATATTGCATTTTTATTAAATAAGTATTTGTTATTTTAATCATTAAATTGTTTTTAAAATAGGAGTATTTTGTATGTTAAATAATAAAACTTTTAATTTTTCAAAAAATATTAATGAAAATTTATTATACTAAGTTATGCCTCCTAGTAAAATCAAATGTACTTTGTACCCCCTTACTTGTTTGTACTTCTTCTCAAAATTTGCTTTTGATTCATCAATGTATGGCTATTTTAGAGGGTGTGATAGATGGACAGACTAACAGGTGTCATGGAATTTTATATATAGATTACACAGTATTAAAGAATAAATAAGATAATTTTTGATGATTTAGTGTTTGTTGTAACTTAAGGAAGGTTACTGAATAGAATAATCCCATGAAGGTTGGTAATGAACGATAATATTTAGGACAAGAACGACACATATAAGATTCACCAGTGGCACACAGTAGTAGTAGTAGTAGTCAACTGCTAGTCAAGTGAATTTCACAATGAATCTCCAACTGCAGGATATTTACCAACTGCCCCAGATGGTCAGATGTAGCACAAGGCCAAATTTAATGTGGGGTATCCGATCCCGTAGGCTCAGCCAAAAATTCCCCATAGACCCTGTATAAAACGGGGTTGGGTATCTGTTTCCTGAGATGAGACTCTGTCCTTTGACATAGCTTCATCTAAGGGTCCTCTCTGTCTAGAGGCAGAGAGTTTGACCAATATAGCTGGAGACAAATCTCCAACTGCAGACCAACATACAGTATTTACTACTGTATTTATATGAATGTGGACATACACATTATCAACCTATCCTGTGTTTAGCTTCCTTTTCTCTGATACTAAATTTGTCAATACACTGAGTTATTAAAAATTGTTTAGAATAAATCAGTTCTACATCTGAATATATGATTGATCCATACACTGAGACATTTAAAAGTTTTCAAATATATCAATTACACATTATGAATTTTTATGAAGGATTCAGCGTAGGTGCCTGATATTACTACGCATATGATAAACCTTCACTCTAAATATTTGGCATTATACCAGAACTAAATCAAGCTTACTAACTAATTATTTAGTCATATATTACTCTTAGCTTAAATAGCTGACGTCATTGATATATTTATGTTTACATGCACCCTTTCATATACAGGGTGTGATGGATAAATTGTCATCTAAATTATGCAAAAAATGAAAATAACTGACATCTCATTTTAATAGATGTATTTACCAAAAGTGCACAAAAAATATCTTGAAATACTAAAGAGTGAATTTATTCAGTAAAATCAACATTGACTTCAACTAAAGCCTCCGGACGACTTCAGAATCTCCTGCAGCTCTTCTGGACAGTCTCCTTGTTTAAGTTGATGAATGATACCATAATTTCTTGCCTTAAGTTCATCTTTGATGTTAAAAGGTGTTTTGTAGGTCTCTTGCTCAATTGTGCTCTACACATAATAATCAGGGGGTGTGCAGTCTGGTGAGTTAGGTAGTCAGATGTAAGGAGTGATGTAGTTGCAGAAATTATCTGACTGCCATGACGGGCTTCTCCTGCTTGTGTGGCATGGTGCAAATTCCTGTTGCCAGATGTAGAGTCTTTGAGCAGCAACCCTCTTGAAAAGCATAACCTCCTCAAGAGATTTGATGTAGGCCTCCATGTTGAATCTGATTCTGTAGGAAGATCAATGGAGGCATAATGTTGCCATCGCTAGTGATAACTCCAAACACCTTTATAAATCACTATTAGGCTCATGAAACTCTTTCTGAATCCTAACCATACTCAGATTGACACCCAAACACTCTGAAATGTTTGTATTGGGTGAAGCCAAGCAATACATCATACTGTTTCCAAATTTCTGTGGAGTGAGTTATATCATGGGCAATACTATATGTAGTTGACAAAATGAAAAAATAAACAACATTTGTTCAATTAAAATAGAAATTAATCTACTCATATATATTCTGTTAATACATGTAGATATTTTGAGATTAATATATATTCAAACTGATACCCCCTCCCCATCTATATTTATGGATTTTTACCTTCTTAATATGATTAAATATATTCTTTCACTTGAACAAATAATCTTATGCATACAAAAAATGCATTCTTCTTCTAGTATATATTATATATGCAGGGGGTGCTGAAAAGTTCTCAGCTCAATCCACTTTCCAGAATCTGACCAATAACAGATTATTTTTTTTTTTTACAATGAGAAATTTACAACACCTTTTTGTATTTTATTTATGTAATACATATTTAAGCAGGAAGAATTCACTGACACTCCTATATTTTTTTATGTGCCATGTCTATACAGAAGGTGGGTGGTCATGGCTCACCACAGCTTCTTAGCATTCGTAGCTCTTAGCAATGTTTGCTTTTTTTTTTACTATGCTTCCGGTTCTGTTATCCATAATTTTTTTTGTTCACCTTGTACAAGGCCTGGGGCCACTCAAGATAGAGAGTTATGATAAGAGGTAGTTCATATGGATAGGAGGGGGAAGATAATTGTTGACTCTATACTTGGACAGCTTAAGATTACAGTGATCTGGGAAACATCCTCTTGAGAGTCAGTTCCATAGGGCGGTTGTTTGTGGGAAGAAGCTGTTTGAGTGGAACTTCTCGTCAATGGAATACAGAGGGGATGTTGTCAGTTTGCTGCCATGTGAGTGGCACGGCAGGTCTGAGCCATAAAGGTCAGACCTGGTGCAACCAGGAGATGCAGTTTGTCCAAACACTTTCCATGGTGGTAGCAATAGAGCAGTGTGAGACTCACCACATCCTGCATGTGAGAGAGAGAGGTTGGAGTGTGGAAATTAATTCTTCTCCTCCCACAACGACTTGGAGATGCTTTTTTCTAGATTACTGGATGTTTCTCGCTGCCCCTCAGGCTTTCAATATGTCCCATGGGTTAAATTTTCCATCTCAAACAAGGTTCATTAAGCTCAACTGACAAGTTGTACTTCTTTCATTATATTTTCCAGTTTAAAAATAAGCTGTTGTACATCTGGATCAAATTTGCGGATAAAGTGAAGGGTCTGCAATGTAATCGATGCTGATCGGTTATCTCAACTTCAGTCACTTCCTGAATGACATGACATGGCTTCCCTCTGTCTTTTCTACAAATATTTTCATTGCAACTGCTCTCTGACAAGCTTTTTTTTTTTTTACCCTGGTGCCTAGTCAACACTGTGTAAACGATCTGAGATTGCAAAGGAAAAGTTTGTCACAGATTATTTCCACTTCACCGAGAATAAATCACTAAGTTCAGACTCGAACATCGGGGATAGAAAGAAAATGCCGAAAACTCGATTCGCAAGTACTATTTCACAAATCACAATGCATACAACCAGTCAGAAAAAGCTCCCTCGGCAGCCAAAATCACTGACTTTTTTCCCCCAAATCGAGAACACCAACAGCTTTTATCGGCCAAACGTTTTCTTTTCCATTCTTCAACAGCTGGGAGAGGATGTTCAGTAATTTGCATATCAACATACTTTATAGCGACTCCTGCGACGGACTTGTTTTTTTTTAATTCAAATATTCCATTTTCAGCATGTCATGCAGAATACGTGCCCTTTTGTTTGGTAAGTAATTTTCTTTTTCGCCACTTTTTCCGTCGTAGAATACATGCAACACGCTGTCACTTGGTTTGACGAGGTAAATCACCGTTTTCTTCGCTATACACTAGCATCTATTCTAAAAGTTTTTCTCTCACATTTCTCACCTGTGGGACTCCCTTCCAATTTCTTGCTTCCCTGATAAGTACAATCTTCAAAAATTTAAATGCAATGTCAATCACCATCTTCTGTCTTCTTGAAACTTGTCCCTTTATTGTCCTTTCCTCACTTCTCTCCAATAAAGTCTTCTCATTCTCTTTCACTCTCTGTAATTCCATCCTAGAGGCATTATTGTCTTGCTTGAGGTGATTAAAATAAAAGGATTTAAACCCAGATCTCATAGGAAGAATGATAATAATCTATACACTCAGTTATGCACTCTCTAAGCTGAGTAAATATCAGTTATCTGCTCTTGTTTTTGAACCCCCACTTCAGAAAACATTTAAAATTTTCTGAACTCCTAAATTCTGCTTCAGCTCTGTACTCCTAATGACTCTGCCTGAACTCTGTAATACTATTCAGTATTTATTTGATTTAATTTTCTTTTATTTCCTCCACTAAAAGGAGTAGATAGGCTCACCTATCGTCTGGTTTACACTCTATTCTTTTGAACAGGAGTAGACATTTATCTCTTGCTTCCTGTTTTAAGATTGAGTTTTTGGATTCTTCTAAAGTCTACTTCAGCTCTATACTCCTAATCCCTGTCCTTTCCTATGCTAATATAACTCCACACAATAACCATCTAACTTGAGTGGCTCTTGGGTTTTGGATGAATATTAGTAAAAGAAAAAAAAATTTAAATTTATCCTAGCAAACAGGAAGTTAAGCTGGGGTCCACCTGGATCAGATAAAAAAAAACTTTGTCATTTACTTATTCCTTAACTTTAAGCAAACAAACTATTTTTATCTTGTCCTTTCTCACACTATTGAAATTAGTTTCACTTGCCACTTGTTGACAAAAACATTATTTTCAATTACTCCTACTAAATGACTGTAAAAGCAGACCAGCCGACTTAGTAACTAATCTGTAATCTCTGTTCTTTTTCAGACTAGTAAGGTGTTCCTGTTTACCTATTTTCTGAATACAAATTCAATACCAAACAACCAATTAAAACTCACTGATTGTTTTTGGTACATTTAACTAAAAATTATAGCCATTTAAGTAAACTTAAAATAAACACTTTAATAATGCTCATGTATTTTCCTATTAAATACATCAGGCACACAAACAAATCCAACTTCATAAAAACAATTCTTTTAAAATGATTCTTTTAATTCTCTCAGATAGCAGTGGAAACTTGATAATTTCTTCACAAATTAAAGAAAAAAAATGACATGAAGTTTTATTGGTAAATATTGAGAATACCATGGAAAGAGCATGTGAGAAAAGAGGAAGTATTAAGGAGAACAGGAAGTACAAAGAAACAGCTGCTAACAATCAAAAAGTCTACAAGTAACAGTTTGTTACATTCCCTTTAGAAAGCTATGAATCTATCCCCCCAGCTATAGGTTAAATAGTAGGACTTGTATCTGGAAAAATCATTGTTATTCTAAAAAAAATATTAATGCAATATTCACATAAAAATTATTCTTCCTAGAAAGACGCATGGAATTTTCACGGTTTTCCTATCTTAATATTCTGAGAAATTAAGTTAATGATTGAGTAAGCTTATAGTGAGTTCTATGACAATAAAATATCTGTAGAAACTCTATCACATTGTTAAGTATTTCAGCTTAACGACTTGAACAAGATATTGTAATAAATATGAATGCAGGTCATTATTTTAAGAAATGGGTACAAACGAAAAGATTTTAAATTGACAATTTTTCTATTTCAATGAAACTGCCTTAAATACACTCATTCACTTTTTCTTTCATTTTCTCACTGAAACCAAGTAGTGTCTTTTCCTCTGATTCCATGCAATCAAAACAGAATAGTCCGTTATTTATTAGGTGTTGGCAAGAGACATTTAACACTTATCTTCCTTTATTTCTTTTTCTTTCTTTCTGGCCAAATTCCATTCTTACAAATATTTCTCTCTCAGAAGATGTTATTTTATTTAATTTATTGTAATTGGATTTTGACAATTACCTCACTTGGTTTCTATCATTCAATACATTGTTTCTGAAAAATGCTGCTTTTATCAGTCACCATTCATCTCAGGCTCTTGGCTGAGATCAAAGAGTAGTATCTGTTCTCATCAGCTTAACCTGATTCTCTTTTTATTTCCCTTCCCTCTTTTTTCTCACTGAAACCAAGTAATGTCTTTTCCCCTGTTCCTGTGTGATTAAAATGCAGAATAGTCCATTATCTATATGGCAATGACAAAAAAATAATAGTCATGCTAACAAACAAAGGGAGGGACAAGCACAGTGATAAAAGGATATGTTTCAGCTTCAAATTGTGGCACTGAGACCTCCTGGGAGTTAATCAGAAGAAAAAGGAAGAGGAAAAAGACTCCTAACTGGATGATAATTGTTGAAGTTCTCAGGAAAGTGGATTGAAAAGATGAGAAGAAAATTAAAAACAAAATGCATTAAAAAAATTGTTTTAAAATGAAATCAAGAACAGTTCCAAGGAGAATCAAACCCAAATTTAACTAGACAGAATTCGGTAAGATTAAGCAAATCAAAAACCAGCAATCCTTCCCTACTTCCTGCTGATAACAAGACAATGTATTATCAAAGATGTTTGGTCCTGAGAAAATAGAAAAACATATGTTTTTTCCAATACGTTATTGAAATGACAAGTAAATTGTTCTGGACAAAGAGCCAGGAAAACATCTGGCTCATATTGAGGGGTTGTGTTGGCCATGCAGAAAAAATATCCCTAAAAAGAATAAAGATTAAAGCCCTAAGATTAGGGATGGATTCATTTAATTTCTGTGACATTTGTTAAAAAAAATTATAGCTGACCAAGAAACACATAAACGGAGAAAGGTAATTTTTTTATTATTACTAAAGATATTTGGAATATTTTTTCTTTCCTTTTCTTTCTCACCCATGATGACTGTGAATGAGCAAAACAACCCTTGAGGTTGGCTGGCAGGGGCCATCTGGATTGTCCCTGATTATCTTAGAATGTGATCAAGTCCCTGGCTTGGAAAATCACTTAAAACAAACAGTGAGACAAGCTGATAAAGATTAATTACTGGAACTCCGCCCCCTTTGCTTCCATTGTACCAGCCTTTGGAAATGGGCTGAGGTTGGATGCTGATAAGGAGGGAGAAGGGAAAGAGAGATTAGCACCATCCATATGGATCCATGGTGTGAGATGAAAAGTGAAGGAAGTTAGAGTTAAAGGTTGGTTTGATTCCTCTGAACACTCTCAAAAGTGGGCTGAACAACCCCTAAATTTGGGAAATTATTTGAGTAAACATATTGTGAAAATATGAGATTTTAGTAAAAGGTTTATGCAAAGGGTGGGTGATAACCAAATTCCAGACCATGGTCAACCCCCACACCTGTTAGATGCAGAACTCCATATAAGCTAGAGATTTGAACAATTTAAAAAGTCCCCACACTACTGCTACTGGAATCCACAAGACCTTGTGCCAGACCTGAAGACCAGGCTGCAAACTCTAAAAGCTGATCCCAGTATCATTTGATTCTAACAGTAAGTGGGAAGGGTTAAAACTGCAGTATACAACAAATCATAGATAAACCAAATCATTGTTACATTATTAACGCAAGTGAATTCTTTATTCCAAAGAATTCTTTTTTTGTGTAGCTCCTAGCTGTCAACCTATTCTTTGCTCCAGTTTACTTCATCAGCAATCTCCTCACCCTCTGAAATCAAAAACATAATGTGGCACAGGAGAAAATTATCGTGAAGAAGACAAATGCTAGCTAGATCAAGTGGAAACGTGCTTATATAATGGTTATGTGGGTATGACAACCAGCAACAAACCAGCAATATGTTAACAAGTGAGGAGTCAGCTAGATGGTACCCACAGTGGTCTGAAGGAACCTGAAGACCACCGTGTCAATGAGAGAATTACAAAAGAACCTATAAACCATATAAAGCAAATTCATTATAATACCAAATTTGTCTATATTTCTGAGATGAGGTATTATGTACACTATTTACATTATTCAAACTATTGTCCTCATCTTTGTTGTCATATTTATTACAACATTTCGGCCGTTATACACTCCAACCTTGTTCAGTGAGCTAAATAAAGGGTTCAGTTCAACATTCCAACCACCTGAAGAAGGCCGGAGCGTACAACAGCCAAAATGTTGTACTAAATATGACGACAAAGATGAGGACAATAGTCTGAATAATTTGAATAGTGTACATAATACCTCATCTCAGAAATATAGACAGATAATGAAGGGCCTGAAACGTTGTAATAAATATGGCGACAAAGATAAGGACAATAGTCTGAATAATGTAAATAGAATACCAAATTTATATGCGATAGAAACTAAAATTGTAAAACCTGGAAAATAACAAGATCTTTCGACAAAACCTAGCAATGGCTAGATATGTCGGCCTCCCTATGACAAGACTTGGCTCCTGATGAACTTTAATCTTTCCCAAAGTTAAAATCTCCATTGAAATATCGTCAAGAAAATACAGTGCAGTATTTGATGACACTCCCAAAATAAGTTGTTGCAGAATGTTTTTAAAGTGAAAGAAACAATGAGATAAGAATGTAAGATCTCAAGGGAGTAATTTGTAGGGGACAAAAGTTGCCCTTTCCCTAGGTAAGCTCTCTTTCTTTTTTTTTTCCGAATTAAATGGGCGTTTACTTTGCATAAATATGCGTATTATTTTAGAATGTTGCATCAAGAGGAATTTTCAGATTCTTTAAAAGAACTTGACATCTGAATTGAGGAGGAGGAAGAATGTTACAAAGATCTTCCTCTGCCAATGTGGTGCAACCTTGAAATGGCAAGAAATTTGGCACCAGCAGAAAAACAAATATTGGCAGATGAACACAGCAACGCCTCAAATGTCATGCACACTTGAGAGACAGTGTCTGCATAAACATTCTATGAATCTCATTCATCTTTAGGTTCAGAGATAAACGCTGTAAGCAAACATAGGAAATAAAGACGAAAGAAAGGTTACTATTTATTGAATATTGATCTCATTTGAACTTCCAAATCTGTAAATGTTTTGGTTTTTTTTTTGTACCAAAGTTAGGACTTAAGGCTTTTAAGTATGTTTACCAAAACTACTTTAAATGATACTTTGATTTCAAATGATTTCTTTAAGTTAGGATCAAAACTTAGCTTAGTCTGACACAAGGCAACAAGTGTAAGATTCTTTATGAGTATCAAACTCCCTGCAGGTATATTAACATGAATGACAAGTTTGGTAACCACTGCTCTATGGTGAAACTTCTCACTCAATTTATTTTAAGATATTTTTTCTCTCTCCCTAAATTTTTTTTCACAACAAATGCCTAGCCAGTGAAACGGATAAAAGACTGCCTACAAGTGAAAATTACTCTCTCTCACAGGTTGAGACAACAAAGCAGAGATAGTGTGGTGAATCTATAATCAGTTCCAGTTAGTGTTAAAATGATAGCTCAGACATCCATTGACTATTTGAAGGCACATGTGGACCATGGCTCAAGATTGATGTGATTTTTTTTTTTTTTTATCAATTTGACGTTTTGATTTTTTTTATAATAGATTCAAGGAATGTTCAATCACTACTCCTGTTCCTTACCATATATTTTTTTTTTGTGATGTTGAATGGCTTCACTTGTCACTTTTGCTATGTCAAACAAAAGCCCATTATCATTTCCAAAAATTGCTCCTTATATTCAAGACATCATAGATGCCAGTACTAGTAGTAATGCCTTCCAATAATATCCACACTAGTAATACTTGTTCAAGTAGTAATCGCCAAATAATATAATGATCAGAAGAAAATCGTAATCCGTAGAGTAGAAAGAGTGAAATGTATAACAATAGTGGATAGACAAGAAGAGTAATCAGTGATCATATAGTCATCACACTACTTTCTATTTATTCTCTTCCATTGTGATCTACTTAATAATGGAATTGTCCATGTTACTCACTGTCAATCTGGTTTCAATCCAGTGTCGGCAATAACACTTACTCTTATACAACAGTTTTACTTTATAAATAATCTAATTTTACTTTATTAACTATTGCAAATAATTTTATCATAGAAATACATTGTAAATCATGAAGGCAGTCAGGAATTAAATCTAGAATTACTGATGAATAGGTATGGGTTATGTTTCTGATATAAATTCATTGCTTATGATTTGAATGTAGACATAGATTGCAAATGATGAAAAAAGAGAGAATTGTGAGAATTGCAAGTGTAAATGATAGAATAGTTCTATTGGATTTTATCTTTAATATGGATTTAATATTAATATTTTATTTTCATCATATTTATTTTATATATTCTATATAATAATTTATCTTTAATATTTGTTGTTTAATTTTATGAGTTATTCAATCGAGTATCCACGTCCATTTTAATTGTTTTGACCTGTACATTTCCAGCCATCCTCAGGCTAATACTGAATCTGATATTCAGAAAGATAACAATCAAAAGAACAGAGATGAAAGTTCTAGGCTGAATAATACATAGAAAAATATTGGTCAGAGGAAAAAACTAAAAAAAACTTGGTTTGTTACCCCAACAAGTGACATTAAACTAAACCAAAATGTGTCTTCTAAAACTTCACTGAGACTTTCATATATCATAATTTTAGATGTACATATATAGCATTAAGGTACAATATGAATATTACATTAATAGTATATCTGTATCATGTATGTAAGTATGTATGTATATATCAGGAGTGAAATGTCCATGTATGCATTACATGCCTTACATAATAATTTTGTAATAATATAATTATAATTTTGTGTAATATAAAATTAATGATTGATAATTTTCACTTATCCTCTTTGTACTTGTATTTTTTGTATTTTCCTATTTTTTAGGATGATTGTTACAAGAGATATTATTTAGGGAGTGTATTATTTAGCAAGAAAAACACAAGTAAAAACAATGAATTTACTATCTTTTTAGTAGGGGAGCATGAGAGACAGAACATAATAGTAAGTGGGCGAAAGAGAGACGATCACCAAAAAGTAGAAATTTTTTTGCTTGCATTAGAAAAGGGCATGGCTTTAGCCTTCCCTGTTTTATTATTCCTTTTATTATGAAAAAGAAAGACAGAATAGTAAAGTGGGGGAAAAGTCACAGAGAGAAAGCCACCAAAAAGCAGAAATTCTTTTGCCTGCTTTCCAACTTTATTAAGCCAACAAACATTTTTATTGCATGCAGCTGAAATCAAAGACTTGCCTATTCAAAGGACTTATAGTTGGACCGATTTAGATTAAAAATTTGTATTATTCGGTTCTGAAGAATATATAGGGAATTTCTGATAACTTTAGTGTCACATCAAAAGTTCTTTATCTTCTTTTTTTTCACTGACTTATAAAATGTTTCAACCCATGGAAAGTATTTTTGACCCCCTTTTTAAGACCTGGATTCAGTCATGTGGCCATTACTCAGAAAGTTTTTGATTAGTTCATATATGGAGTGAAAAGGAGCAACTGGCAACATCTTTTTTGTGATTAAGTGGTAAGTTTTCCACCATTTCACTGCCTTAAGATTTAATTTTAAATATTCAAAATTATTTTTTAAAGTTATATACAAAACTTTATTGATAATATTGTATATTATTTCATTAAACATGTTAAATTGTGTTAAAGGACATTTTTTTAAAAATTCACACCTATACCTAATTTTAAAATTAAATTAAAAGTATTTAAGCTTAAATTTCATGCATTAATGTTGGTGTTATTTTAAAGAAAAAAGGTTGAACTTTATCTTAAAAGAACATTTGTACAATTAAAGTAATTTAAATTAAAACCCTAATTAATTCAGTTTATGTCAAAATTACAAATTTTCACTTTTTCAGTCATCAATCTGTGGCAAAAAAGAAAGTCACCGAGAGAAAGGGTATGTTTGTTCTGTATGATATTCTAAAGACAAAATAACCAAAATAGTGTATTTATTATGAATTTGAATACATAATTGTGGCACAAGGCTAAAGTGGAATTGGGGTAAGGCTGGTCAGTACTATCTTAGACTTAATCAGACTCATGACCTATTCATTCCTTACCATTTACTAATTCACCACAATAGTACATATTCACAAGGAATCTACAAAACAACCACATGATGTAGACTTTCTCTATGTACAAATGTTTAATGTCGCTTTTTTTCTACAAAAATATATAAAAATTTCATGAATCATGAAATGAGGCAGGGGGGGAAGAACCTAAAAACAAACTAAAAATATAACAGAATCAAACACATAACAGATGTTAATAGAACCTGTCCACCCCTTCAAAATAATGAGTAACTTCTGTATTCTGCTGTTCAGCAGAATCAAGAAGCATACTCATTAATAGAGTGGGAAGGGAAAAAAAAAACAATGGAGTGGAAAACCAAAGTCTGACCCAGTCAGGATAAAAAAGGGGGGGGGAACAAAAACAAACTGGGTAGGTTAAGAATCTGGACATGAATCATAACAAAAGGGGGTGCTGGGAACAGGCTGGGAACAACCCTTACCCACATTAACTAGGTAAACAAATAGTGTCTAACTTAACTGGAGGAGGATTCACAGGAAACTGCCCCATTGCATCAAAGAGGACTTAAAAAAGAAAATCAAGGTTAGCCCCATTTACATGAACCAGACTCACCATAGTTACCCACCTTTCACTGAAATCTGTCAACAACAAATGCTTTCTATCAGTTCTGATCTTCATCTAGAGCTGATGCCCAAAGCATCTGACCAGATCATGGACAGCGTCATGGAAGTGGTCGGATGACTACCCACCAGAATATCTGAAAAACCAGGTATCTGAGTACCTAGAGCCTAAGCAGGCAATGAGTGGATATCGGGCATGGATAGATGATGGGTGGCTGATACCTTATCCAGAAAAAGAACTTGGTCTTCCAAGGGGCCTGATCCCATTAATGGCGGTGGTTCAAAAGAATAAAGGAAAGGTTCAACTGGTGTTAGATTACCATGAGCTAAACGAGCATATTGACATATACACGGCTCATGTTGATGTTTGTGCTGAAAAATTGAGAAAATGGTGGAGAAAAGACCCAATGTTTCTGTGCCTGATCTTCACGAGGCATACCTACAGATCCATGTGCATTGATCATTGTGGTCATTTCAAACTGTCATTTATAGGGGGCAGAGGTACTGCCTGTCAAGAATGGTATTTGGGCTCAATGTGGCAGTGGCTATCATGAAAGTCATTGTAGATACCATTCTGGCAAAAGATGAGTTCATTCTTCAAGACACTTCAGCCTATATTGATGACATCTATGTCAATGAAGACATGACATTTGCAATACGCGTAAGACAACATCTTGGTGATTTGGATTGCTATCCAAAGACCTAGAATGATTGGAGAACAATACCCAAGTGCTTAGATTTCAAGTTTCTGGGGAGCAGAACACCTTGTACTGGAACCAGGGGAGTGAAGTAGTGAAAGGACCTGAAGTTTTGACACAGCGAAAAAGATTTTCACAAATTAGTAGGACACTTTCCAGTGTGTGGCTGGCTCTGTATTATGATCTCCTTCATCAAACACAGAGAAACCGAGGTTACTTCTGTCTGGGACAATGAAGTAACACTCAACAACATGATTATGGATATCATTAATGGAATACTCCAAGACGACCCTGTGTGAGGCAAATGGTATCAGAGGACATGAGTTTGAAGCATGGGTCGATGTGAGCTCCCTTGCAACTGGAGCATCCTTTGAGTTAAATGGGGATGTAGTAGAGGATGCATGCTAGTTGCATCCCAAAAAACAACGTTTGGAATATAAACATAGCTGAGTTGGATGACATACTTAGGGGGTGTTAATGTAGCACTTCAATGGAAGGCAAAAAATTTGCATTTATTCACAGACTCTGCATGTATTCATGGATGGATATCTGACACTCTCACCAGAAAGGCCAGAATACAGACAAAGGCCTCATGTATGATTCTTATTCAGAGGAGGCTCAGCACATTGAAAAACCGGATCAGTGAATATGACTTATCAGTGAACATAAAGCTGGTGAAATCCAACAATTCAAGGAATTTAGCTGCCATATCAATTTTTAAACACAATCAAGGCCATTTTCTGACAGCTGTCATCAAGCAATAAGAAACTTATTTAAACATTTTTTAAATTAAAATTTTGACATCTCATTAAAATTGAAACTGTTAATTTGATGAATTGTGAACAAGATCAAACCAAAATAAGTGGATCCTGTTGTCCTTCGAGGTAAATGGGGAGGTAGTAGAGGATACATACTGATTGCATCCCAAAAAGGACATTTGGAATATAAACGTAGCTGAGTTGGGTGATGTACTTAAGGGTGTTAATGTATCACTTCAATGGAAGGCAAAAAATTTGTGTTCATGTTGACATCTCATTAAAAAAGAACTGTTAATTTGATGAATTGTGAACAAGATTAAATCAAAATAAGTGGACCCTGTTGGTAAAAGTGTATTTTCTCACATTAAAATTAGTTTACATAACATTCACAGATAATTCACAGATCACTTTCTCACCGATTTAATGTGGCTTCCTTCTGTTTTTTTCTACAAATCTTTTCATGACAACTGCTCTGACAAGCTTTTTTCCCTGGGGCCCAAAATACATGAATTTAAGTGTGTTATTAGATTGATATTAAGGTCTACCCCTTTTATTGTTGAAATAACTAAATGCAACTTCTGCACTAACAGTTTCTTTTTTCACAATTCCCACCTTTGGAACTGTCTTCCGTTTCCTTGTCGCCTTTGGAGCTCTCTTCCACTTCCTTGTCGCCTTTGGAACTCTCTTCTGTTTCCTTGTCGCCTTTGGAACTCTCTTCCGCTTCCTTGTCGCCTTTGGAACTCTCTTCCGCTTCCTTGTCGCCTTTGGAACTCTCTTCCGCTTCCTTGTCGCCTTTGGAACTCTCTTCCGTTTCCTTGTCGCCTTTGGAACTCTCTTCCGTTTCCTTGTCGCCTTTGGAACTCTCTTCTTTTTCCTTGCAGCTGTGACATCCACTGGTGGTTGTGGTCTCTGTCCAATATGTGACACCCACTGGTGGTTGTGGTCTCTGTCCAATATGTGACACCCACTGGTGGTTGTGGTCTCTGTCCAATATGTGACACCCACTGGTGTGGTCTGTCCAATATGTGACACCCACTGGTATGACTGTCCAATATGTGACACCCACTGGTGGTTGTGGTCTCTGTCCAATATGTGACACCCACTGGTGTGGTCGCTGTGCCAATATATGACACTGTGTTGTTGGCCCATGGTCAACTCCCAGTTACAGTGTGAAGCTGTAAGGTTTCTTCCACCAGCGTTTTGGGGTTGACTCTTTGTCGCTGCCACCAGCCTGTGTCTCGGTCAATCTGGTTGTTCCCGGTTTGATACCGACTTTGTCGTTCTCAGCTTGGCTTCAACGCCTGGTCACCAAAGTAACTGCTTTGATCTAAAGTCTAACCTACCTACGTTGTGACTTTGATCTTAGGTAGATGAAATCAATCAGGTGTCAGGCCATAGTGCAAGCTGAATCCAATGCAAAGGTGATACTGCACAAGCGTAAGTAAAAAAAAAAAATAATAAAACCAACTCAAGAGGTTCAAATATGTTGCGAAATAACAATTAACTTTATCTGTCTGTTGAATACAGGAGTGTTTTTCTCCCAGCCCATTTCTAAGGATTCGTGACACTTTTTGCATTTCTTAAGTGAGTTATGGTACCTTAAATCATTCGTCAGTGAAACTTGCTTTTGGTAGGAAGACAAAGTTTTGGTCAGCTTCTGCGAGGCAATGCTCTCCAACTTCTCGAACTAACTCCAAACTCGAACTGTCTAAACTGCTTTGAGACGTTTGTTTATATGGACACCAACCAAAACCCCAGCGTAGGGGGCTGACATGGTTTGGGTTCCTTGACAATTCCCAACAAGAATTCTCTTTGTTCTTAAGCCAGAAAAATTAATTACTTCCCATTTTTGGAAGATTAATCACTTTCCACTTCGGGGGTTCCGCCCTCGTCCATAAGGGAAGGTCGGAGGAGATTTATCCTCCTAGATGCTTCCTCTCTCACATTGGTATCTCATACCAATCCCCTCAGTGGGTGTTAACAGCTTCTCCATCTTTCTCATACATTCACCTCTGCCTATCACCCATGCTACCACTTGACCAATGATCTCTTGGCAGTGTGGGTGTGGCTAGACCGGCCCTCTTAGAATTATTCCAGAATTTTGTTTACAAAATCCTTTTTTTCTTTTCCTTTTCCTTTGGCCAAAACATTTACAAATCCCAGATTTCCAATTAATTCTTATCACATCTTGATTTTGGGGACACACAAATCCACTTAGCCTGGACCTCTACCGACTCATTAATCATTGTCAAAACTACTCTGCTAGTCAACTTTTAACTGGGTGGTCATGTTTACCTGAGAATCAAATTCTTTCTTTTTCTCATGCTTTAAAATTCTCTTATCACCGGATGCTCGGTTTCGAGATGCTATATCTGATGTCAACAGTTTGAATAAGCAATAATAATGATTCCCTTTTCGATTTTCCTTCTTATGCCAAGATACGTGCATATACTAGATGGCTTTCATCGCTGGAACCAGGAATTAAAATTAAATGATATCTCTGAAAGATAACTAATATCTATTCTCCATCTATCTGAAAGATAACTAATATCTATTCTTTTTAATGATGCTCAGTCTATTTTTCGATATAGCTCTTGTATTTCCCGTTTTTAATTTCTATGGTTAATTAGTTAGCCAATTACCATAGCTAAATAGTGTCACACAGCCTTTAGAACTCTCTTCCGTTTCCTTGCCACCTTTGGAACTCTCTTTCGTTTCCTTGCCGCCATTAAAACTTTCTTGCTTCCTTGCTTCCTTTGGAACTCTCTTCCGTTTCCTTGCCGCCATTGAAACTTCCTTGCTTCCTTTGGAACTCTCTTCTGCTTCCTTGCTTGCCTGATAACTACAATCGTCAAAAATTACAACGTCAATCACCAATTTCTGTCTTGAACCCCATTCATCTTTTGTCCTTCTTTCAATCCACAATATTCTCAATCTTCTCTTTCAGTTTGCCTTTTATCTGTTGTAAAATCTCTATTTGTTGAACAGAAACAAAGTCTATTTTTGGGTCGAAAATGAAAGTCTCCACCCCCTCTCAGTCACCCAACATAAGACAAAATGTGAGGCAGACAATGAGATAATGTTATCAAATTAAAAATTAGATACACGTGTCTGTGAATATCCAAAGTCAGTTACTAATCCACTTTGTGATTAGTATTTATTGCCTCTTCATCGAAATGATTGATGTTGGTAATACTTGACCTAATTTTCAGTACTTTTGTAATTAATCAGTCATTAAAGAATTTACCACTGCAGCTTATAATCCGAGCATACATAACATTATTTGTCTTATAAATAAATAGAAAATAGTTTGGCTGGACAAAAGAAAGGTAAGTGGAAAAAAAACACGTGATAGAAGTGTGGCCATCAGTGTGACTATTCAGATAATTTGTAAACAAGGAAAACTTTCTTTACATGGCTTTATATTATATTACATACGTTTTATAAATGTTATTCTTAGTGGGTACACGTGTTTGAGTTGCTAGCCCTGTTTCTTGTTTTTATTAAACAGTAAAATTAATAAAAAGTCAACTAAATTGAGATAAGGGATAGCAACTCAAACACGTGTCCTTACTAAAAATAATGTTTATAGTAATAAGAAATAATATCAGATAAAAAAAATCCATTTAAATCTTTCATCTACATTTCAGCTATGAAAATGAAGCTAGAAGATATAGATTTGCAGAAGTTCCAACGAGAAAAATGTTTCCTTAAATAGGTAATTCTAACCTTGCCCTATGTTGCCAAAATGGTAGAGGCCCACTTAGTCTCAAAAAAGTGGTTTATATGATGGAAAAAAGAATGTAGGTTCAATTCCTGTCACAGAATATTATTCTTTAGTATGAGTTCTCAATAGACCAGTCGTTATTAATTTTAGTTTTTTCTTTTTTTCTTCTTTTTTCTTTCTCTTTTCTTTCATTCCTTCTCTTTTCTTTCATTCCTTCTCTTTTCTTTCATTCCTTCTCTCTCCTTTCATTCCTTCTCTCTCCTTTCATTCCTTCTCTCTCCTTTCATTCCTTCTCTCTCCTTTCTCTTTTCTTTCATTCCTTCTCTCTCCTTTCTCTTTTCTTTCATTCCTTCTCTCTTCTTTCTCTTTTCTTTCATTCCTTCTCTCTTCTTTTTCGTTCCTTCTCTCTTCTTTCTTTCATTCCTTCTCACTTCTTTCTTTCTTTCATTCCTTTTTCAAGGATTTTCATTCCTTTCTTTCTTTCATTCCTTCTCACTTCTTTCTTTCTTTCATTCCTTCTTTCTTTCTTTCATTCCTTCTTTCTTTCTTTCATTCCTTCTTTCTTTCTTTCATTCCGTCTTTCTTTCTTTCATTCCGTCTTTCTTTCTCTTTCTTTCTTTCTCTCTTCTTTCTTTCTTTCTCTCTTCTTTCTTTCTTTCTCTCTTCTTTCTTTCTTTCTCTCTTCTTTCTTTCTCTCTTCTTTCTTTCTCTCTTCTTTCTTTCTCTCTTCTTTCTTTCTCTCTTCTTTCTTTCTCTCTTCTTTCTTTCTCTCTTCTTTCTTTCTTTCTCTCTTCTTTCTTTCTTTCTCTCTTCTTTCTTTCTTTCTCTCTTCTTTCTTTCTCTCTTCTTTCTTTCTTTCTCTCTTCCTTCTTTCTCTCTTCCTTCTTTCTCTCTTCCTTCTTTCTTTCATTCCTTCTTTCTTTCATTCCTTCTCTCTTCTTTATTTCTTTCATTCCTTCTCTCTTCTTTATTTCTTTCATTCCTTCTCTCTTCTTTCTTTCTCTCCTTCATTCACTCTTTTTTCTGTCTTTCTTTTTTCTTTCGTTTTTATATAACAGGATGTTCACTTTGTACAAGGCCAGAGGTCACTTAATAAGGTAGAAAGGTAGAAGGTTACAATAAGAGGTAGTCAGTATAGATAGGAGGGGACTGTTTAATATAAATAAAAAAAAACACGAATCTTGAACACGTGGCCCCACTAAAAATAACATTTATAGTAATAAGAAATAATGTTGGATTAAAAAATCCTCTAAAAATATTAGGTATGTGCAAAAACTTACAATAATAAATGAAGTTTCTAATTTTGTATTTAATTGGTAATTTTCTATAAAAAAAAAATAAGGAGGGGCTGCAAACTTTACAATATGTCTAAAATAAAAAAAAAAATGAGGAAAAAAATAGATCTTTTATTTAATGTGTCTCTTCAGGACATAGGCAATTTTGGCTCTTCACAGCCTCCTACCCTTTGTAACTTTTACCATTGTCTTTACTATCCATCCCCCTCCCTGTTCATTTGCATACTCAAGGGATATTACTGATAGAAGGATGTACTTGACACTTGAGAAATGGATGAAGAGACAAGTACCACAAAGAAGGGTCATAAACGGGGTGGGGGGTATTGCAGAGCTCAGCAAATGACGGGAAGCTGTAGAGAACCATGATCATTTGTATCTTGAAAGAGACAACACACAAAGAGAAGACTCTTGACACGTTTGAGCAAATGGACGGAGAGACAAGTACCACAAAGGTGAAGGTGATAAAAATGAAAATATTGCTGAGGCTTACAAAGGACAGGAAGCTGTGGAGAATCATGATCACTTGCTTCCTGAAGGAGTATAGCATATAGAGAGAACTTGACTGACAAGTTTGAACAAATGGATGAAGAAACAAGTACCACAAAGACAAAAAGGGGGGGGGGTCGTAATTGAAAAGGTATTGTTGAAAGGAACCAAGGATAGGAAGCTGTGGAGAATCATGATCACAATTGTTTAAAGGGACATTGCACAGAGAGAGGACTTACTTGACAAAATTGAACAAATGGATGGAGAAAAACATACCACCAAACCAAAGAGGGGGTCATAAAAGTAAAAGTATTGATGAGAGTAACAAAAGAAAGCTGTGGAGAATCATGATCACTTACATACTGGAGGGATATTACACACAAAGAAAATCAACTTGACATGTTTGAGCAAATGGATGGAGAAACAAGTGACACAAACTGGGGTCATAAAGAAGAAAGTATTGATGAGTGCAACAAAAATGGAAGCTAAGGAGACCCATTACCACCAGTGTCCTGAAGAGATAATTTTTTTCCTAAATTCATGAGATTTCTATTTAATTCAGCTTAAATGTCCAAAGAACATCTGTGTGCCATAGCCCTTCAGGATATGGGCGATTATGGCTCTCCACAATATCCTGACCTTTGTAGCTATTAGTAAAGTTTGATATCTCTCCTAATCCCTCTTCTACTGACCATTTACATAAAGCTCGTTAAGTAGGTTATTTGCTGTTTTCATCTGTTCCTCTAGCCTTCAATCTTTTCTGTGAGTATCTAATTTTCCAAGCCCTCTTTCCTCATTATATGGCTTAACAATTTCAATTCTTTCTTTTTGATGCTAAAAATAAGTGTCCTTTTTGTTTTCATTTTCTCTAAAGCTTCCTCATTGCTCACATGTTGAGGCCATGGTATTCTCAGCATTCTTCTTGTAAGTGCAGGATCATAGCTTTCCACAACTTCCTATTATTCATAACTCTTAGCAATTTTTGTCTATTTATTATCCTGCATCCTCCCTGTTCTGCCATCCATTTACACAAGTTCAATTGGTAGGTTACTCGTTACTTACCTCTGTTGATTTTACCTTTTTGCCTACAATAGATAATGTACAAAATATATATATAGTTGAAGGGATGAAATTGTGTTCAAAATATTTAGATTATTGTATTAAATAATCCACAGAGGTTGATATGCTGCTAAATATATGGTTAGAATATTGCTGTCACATATGGTCCAGTGCCCCTTCTATTTACTTTGAGCTCCTTGATAAAATCCAAAGAAGAATCAGCAATATTATTGGGCCTGATCTGACAGCTTGGCTTCAGTGACTTTACCACCACCATAAGGTTGCCTCTCTGTGCTATAAATACTTTCATGGTAATTGTTTGGATGAGTTCTTCATTCTGATACCTAGACTTTTTGAATTTAAGCATAGTACTATACTGGCATCATGATCTCTTCAATTTACAGTTGAGCTGGCTAGATATAGCTGTAAATTCTATGCTAAGTTTTTCCTCTTGCTTGTGGAACTCCCTTCCAGCTCCATTCTTTCCAGTCAGCTTTAATCTGCAAAAGTTTAGATGCAATTTAAATCACTATCTACTGTCCTTCTGATTACTCTTCCCGCTCATAATTAATGCAAGAAAAGACTGGGTATAGTGGGGGGGGCTGAGGAAATGATAAAAGCTGAACAATTAATCTGGCATCTCGACTTCAATCAAGAAGATGGCGGTTGATGTTGAAATTTTTGAAGATTGTAGCCATCAGAGAAGCAAGGAAATGAAAGGGACTTTCACAGGCATGTGAGAAAAGAAACTGTTGGAGTAGAAGTGGTGATTACATTTAACTAATTCAACAATAAAAGGGTGGGACCTAGATGCCAATCTTGTAACACGCTTAAACTCACATAGTTGTGGCACCAGGAAAAAAGCTTGTCAGAGCAGTTGCCATGAAAATATTTGTAGAAAAACCAGAAGGAAGCCACATCACATCACTGAGAAAGTGATTGAAGTCGAAATGCCAAGTCAGGATTGATTATATTGCAGATCTTTCTTTGGATTTTGTCAAGAACCTTGAGATCAGTAGCAGGAGCACCAGACCAGATATGGTAACAGTATTCAATGTGCAAATGAATGGTAGATTTGTAAACATGCAAGATGGACTCTGATGAGAAAAACTTCTGCCATGATACAGTGACCCAACTTTCCTTGCAGTAGATGCAGCTATTGATTTGATGTAGTCATTCCACTTCAAGTCAGTTGAAAACATGAGGCCAAGAAAGTGCAATGTGTTGCTCTCCAGTTGACTAGCATCAGCTACGCTGATGATGGGCAAGAAAGTTTCTTTATGGTGGTTAAATGAAAGCAGTTTCATTTTGGAGGCATTAAAATTTACAAGCCATTACTTGTGCCACTTAATTACAGATTGGAGATAAAATATATAAAATCGTTATTTAATTTTAAAGCTATGGATACTGAAGCAATACCTCTTTTTATCGAATAATGAAACTACCATTGTCTTTTAGTTGATTTTGGATATGAGAAATACAAGGTGCTTGCTAATGAGATTAAAAGAAATCAGTTCTTGAATTGTTATCATGCTTTGCTATAGGGTTGTTCGGAAAATAAAGTCCAATTTTAGAAAAGACATTGTGTGTTCTAATATATTATAATAGTTGCACTAAAAGATATTATTCATTCCTAATGTTTAAAGTGTCCTCTTTGTTAATCTTATATCAATCTCTTTCAGAATGTTGTTCTCAAATATGTGACGCACCCTACGCATACACTGGAAAATAGTATTAGGTTGTTTATAAAAGAATATAATTTTTGAATAAGCTTTTTAATTTTCTTCTAATATATTATTATAATAGTTGCACTAAAATATATTACTCATTCCTAATGATTCTTTGTTAATTTTACGTAAGTCTTTTCACAATTTAACTTGGGGGGAGGTGAAGGATCTGCTTGTGATCAGAAATCTCCAAAGGCATGAAACTTAAATATTAAATCCAGATAGTAAATCCCTTTTCTTTCAAAGTTTGTTCTAGCATAAATCAGTTTAATTTTTGTTTTGGTTGCCCTTTAGTATGTCTACGCCAACTCTATTTGTAGCGATATTGAATGGTGTGCCTTTGCATTGTGGGATATGCCAGTATTTTTATTTTGTTTAATTATATAGAATAAATATCAAAATTTAACTTTGATACTTCTCAATGCTTTGATAAATTTATTGAATAACTTCAGTTTCCATTGGCAAAATTTTCATCTTTTAAATTTTCCAAAGAAAATTCAAAAATGAGTGGCAAGAAAAATAAATGAAAAACTTAGACTTTATTTCTAAGCCATTTTGCAATCAAATTTTCAATAGTGGTGAGAAGTACACTCTTAAAGTTTCAGCATTAACCAGTTCAATACTATGAATATATTTGAGATACCTCATTAAAAGGAAAATGCTTTAAAAAAATGAGAAATGAATACAAAAAAAAGAGAAGAAAAAAAAATAGACTTTATTTCTATTTTCTAATCAAATCCACAATAGGTTTGTGAAATGCTTTTTTTTTTTTTTATTCCAAATTTTCCCTTTTGTCATAAAATGACACCTCCCCTTCTTCTGTCAGAGAATTTATTTGTGTTAAGATTCCAAAACTAGAAATTTTGGTTTTTAATTCTGTCATGTGATGGCTCTTTTGAATATTAAATGAGCTCATGACCTTGGATTCTAATCTATATATTGTGTGAGGAAATTTGTTGTTGTGAAAGTAAAGTCATCACTCATATGTAAGTAAAGTGAAAGAAAATGTTTTCAAACTTTTTTTTCTAATGCCTTGTTCCTTTAGGGCATAGGCGATCATGACACAAAAGATGAAAGGCTCAACATGTTTGTAATATGAGTGAACTTCTTAAAAGTGTTCAGGTTTTTTGTGCTCAAAATTATGAGTAGGCTAAAGTCCTCTGGTGGGGACATGTTGTTCATAGCTAAGAGAAAACAAAATATTCAAAGTGGTCAGATTTTTATATACACTGCATGCCAAATTATTATCGAGGCAACTTCTTTTCTAATATTTCAAAAACCGTCCAATCAATTCCCACAGAATTTTCACTCAATGTTGGCAACACTGTCCTACGCAATCACTGAAATTTTCGACCTGATTTGCACAATGTAAACAAATTGGCGCCATATTTGTTATCAGCACGTTGATTTGAGCGTGCCAAATTATTAGAAAGGTTTAGTAAAATTCCCAGAATTGAGCAAACAAAATGTTTATTAATGTTGCACATGAATGTTTATGATCAAAAGAAGCTAATAAATAAGATAACCAAACAAATAATAACAGATACAAACAAAGGCACAGTTTTAAACAAATTACGAGGGAATGTGCTTTCCCTGTTTTGAAATTACTTGAAGAAGACAACGATCCATAGAATTTGTTAATTGTAGGATGTCATCTGCTCTAATGCCACGAGATATGTCAAGAATTGCTTCCCACAACTCAGCGTTGCTCCTGAATTATTGTCCGTTGGCGTACAGTCTTCGCTTCATGATGCTCCAAAGGTTTTCGATTGGGTTCAGATCTGGAGAATTTGCTGGCCACTTCATTTTTCGAGGTCCATCGAAGCCTAACTGTTTCAAATATTCAGTAGTCTTGTGAGCAGCATGTGAGGGAGCATTATCTTGCATAAAAACAATGGCCCTTCTGAAGGCAACTCTTTGCCTTTTCATCCACGGTTCAAGATGCTCCTTCATAAATGCTATTTATGTATCAACAGTCATTTTGACGCAATCTGGTACTCTCCATGGGCCCACTAATGTTTTTCCAATAATACCACCCCAGATCATTATGCCTCCACTGCCTTGTTGGCATCTCAAACGCTGATGGTGATTTTGTACATTCATTACCCAGCCTTTGCACCATCTATCTGGCCCATCAAGTGTTGCTCAAGTTTCGTCTGTGAACAAAACTTTAGAGAAGTCAATCTTCATATTGTCCTCGGCCCATTTCAATCGATTTTGAATGTGATTTCTCGTCAACGGAGGAGGCTTCGATACAGGTTTGACTGTTGTTGCTATTTCCTTCAGATACCAACACCGAGTACTTTTAGACACAGTAGGATCCCCAATGCGACTGAAAAGCCCTTGACTGGTAAGTCCAGGGTTCTTCGTGGCCTCTCATTTAAGTCGTGACATGAGACGACGTGAAATAACCCTTGGCTTGCCTTTATATGCCCTTTTGCGTACTTGTGTAGGGTCAGCAGTGAACTTTTTCACTATTTGATGACACCTCCCTATCATTTTAGAAATTTCTAGAGTAGATTTACCTTTTGAGAGTTCTAAGGTGATAGTTTTCTTTTCAGCATCACTTAAACTGCTTTTACGGCACATCTATTTACTAAATTCTTACACTTTTCTAATAATTTGGCATGCTCAAATCACCGTGCTGATAATAAATATGGCGCCAGTTTGTTTACATTGCGCAGATCAGTACAAAAATTTCAGTGATTGCACAGGTCCGTGTTGCCAACATTGTGTGAAAATTTTGTGTGAATTGATTGGACAGTTTTTGAAATATTAGAAAAAAAGTTATCTCGATAATAATTTGGCACACAGTGTAGATGGCAACACTCATCCATCCAGTCCAAGATATCTGAAGTCCGGTAGTTTTCTTTCAGTGCTATCTGTGTATCCTATGCTATTAGGATTGTTCCCACCAATAATAAATCCTGGCAGGACTTCGAGTTTTCTTTGAATAGCCTCATTAGAAACCAAAATTTCTCTGTTAGAGAAATTTTGTTTGGTGGCAAAATAAACACAAATATTAATAGTAATAGTATCCATAGTATTAGCAATACTTGAACTTGCATACAGAGCAGTACAGCCAACTAACTCTTATCTGTTCAATATGGCTTCATCTTAACCCTAGAACACTAAGCATCAATTAAAGTTACACCTCTACTAACCATGAGTATATCATACCCGATTTTGAAAATATCAAAAATATCAAATATAATTCTTTATTTGAAATATTTTACATGCAGGCACTTCAAACTTTGTACTTTGAGTTAACATTAATAAGAACTGAAAAACATTATTTAGGTAAAATAGGAACTGACAAACATTATTTAGGTAAGAAAATCAGGTACTAAAAATTGTAATTAAAAATAGGAAAATTTGCACTGGGTACTATATACCCATGGTTAGTGTTCTAGGGTTAAATATGTGCTACTGAGAACAGCTGTTCATACTCAAATTAATCAAATTGGTTGACCACATATGTTTACACATATTGTATAAAAAATCAAATATATTTATAATTATCCTTTTTTCTTTTTTTAATAATCAAATTATACAAATATTTTGTAAGAGAAATATGATCTTAAACTTAATTATATGATGTGAACATCTTGAAAACCTGATGTGCTTTGATATACCTGGGTCTTGATTCAATTAGGATTGGATTTCCAATTCCTTCTAAATTTTACTTCACTTCTATACTTCTAAAACCTCAGTCTAAACTGTGAAATTTTTACTATTTATTTTTTTCCCTCTCTACAATAGGACTAGATAGGTTTACACACCTCTCTGGTCCTTTTGAAAAGGAGTAGAGGTTTATCTATTGTTTCCTGTTGAGGATTGGGTTTTCAGTTTCTTTTAAAGTCTTTTTCTTCTCTTTTATTTCCATTACCCCCCCCCCTTGTGTCTTAGAGGCATTCTTGCCTTGCTTGGAGTGAATTGATTACAACTGAAATTACCAAATAAATTTCTGACTTTAAGTATATTTTTCTGCTCAATCCACAAAAAAGCAACTTGTGCCTTTTTTGATCAAGATAATATGAAGGTTAAATTTTTCATCAAATATCAGAAAGCTTCATGCAAAGTGCGATAAAAAAAAACAGTTCAGCTAATTAAAGGTAACTCAAGTTTGAGCTACCAAATATAATTAACACCTGACCATTTAGAATCAGCCAAAACATTTTTGTTAGCAAGAGGATAATTATGGCTGAAAATGCTTTCAACAGACAATGCTGCCTGTGTGGGCAAATATTGACCACCTTTGCGCTCAAGATCAAAAGGACACCAGTTTGTGGTCTGAAGTCATCCAGCCCAATATCCATCTCATCCATTAATCATGGTTACTCATGAAAACATGTATGGCCAATAAAGAATGCAGAGAAGGAATTCTACTGTTGACATATAGAATTAATTTCTACTGATATCCCCAAATGAACTCTGGTTAGCTGAAAGCTTTCTTGAGGAAAATTAAGATATTTTTTTACCATTTAAGAATGCCACAAATAACAAGATTAGAAGCAAGATCTATTCAAACAATTTTGATCTTCTTTATGCTGCTTTTCTGGTTTCAGCAATAATAAATTGATCCCATCCCAATGGCTCTATCAATTATTGAATATATTCAGAATTTTTGTATTTTTTTTTTTTCTCGTCTTTTTTTTAGTTGAAATAAAGTCATCAGAGTTTGCATTTAACATTACATTTTATTCAACTCCTGGTTGTGTCACTTGGTCAGTTTGTGGTGCAGTCTCCATAAAACCATCTGGATGTTGACCTTACAGTTTTGTCTAAGAGACTGTCCAATTCGTCTCTGGAACAGGTGTTTATTTTTTATATATATATATATATATATATATATATATATATATATATAAAAGTCTGACCATCACTGACATGTCCAGTTCTTCACTTAAACTCCCCCCTCCCCAACAACACTACATTCATCAGTTGTGTGAATGATAGTGGCTCATAAAGCATTGATCTGCATTTCTTGTCACATATATGGCATATCAAATCATCTCTGGGTGGTGGAAGGAACTTTGGTCATTATCATTTCCAATGTAACCTTTCATGTGCCTTGTCAGGCTCGACCTGGACTTGCACACTCTAGTGCAGGTCAGGCATTCAAAACATGCCATCATATACAATAGACTGTTGGTGTGACCACTGGTGACTGAGCAAACCTGCCCTGGACACTCATATTCGATTACATTCGGCACCTAGCCAGGTTGGAACCTCATGGCAATTCAGGGATCCGTTCTGAACACCTCATTTCAGTTCTGCATATTTTTGTGGTACCTCATGGAAGAACTTGACACCGTCAGCAATACCAGCTCTCCAAGAGACTCAGTCTTCAGATAATTTCCAGTTATCCAGACCAATATTGCACCTGTATAATGACTCTTTAAGGTAAACTCTGTAATGAAATTTGGGCTTATACTGCGATCTTTTTCCCATTTCCAATTCTCTATACATTATTTGTTTTTGAATTTTGTCATCCACCATACGAACAACACACACACACACACACACACACACACACATTTTCAGTATGGTTAAACTCTACTGTTTCAACTTTGAAAATGGCGGATACATGTTTGATGTACTTTTGAAAATTGAGCTTAAAATTGGCTGAAACTGCTTGCAGAATTTGGTAAGCAAAATGAAAAGAACTGTCTTACTGTATTACTCAAAATTGGTTTAAATATTTTCAAGGTGGTGATATATCTCCTGAAATAAAGCCCAAATGGTATACTGTTAAGGTGTATCAAGTGTATTTTCATTTTTATAGATCTTTACTCCAAAGCTTGTTTTATATATACATGTAAAGGTTATTTTATAATTCCATTTCATATATATATATATATATATATATATTATGACAAAGTGGGCCAAAAGATTTTGAGTGACATGGTCCATCCTTTAGGACTTCACTAGACTAATTTTGTTTACATTGGTACAACTACAAAAATTTTTTTTCACTTTATCATACATTTTTTTCCTGAAAATTTTTTCTTGCTATATAAATATTTATATATCATTATTCCACATATATAAATATAGTCTTATGATGTGCTAGATGCAATCCTCAGGCCATGAGTGCTGTTATTTTTCTTGGCTATTTATATATACGGGTCAGTGGTGCATTGTGGGTAGCAATCAACCCCAAAATTGAATAAATAGCTTTAATTATCTTCCCAAACCAAAACTATTAAATAAGCGATATAAGCAAATTTTTACTATGTTAATAAAAACACTGATTAAAATAAATAAGAAATAAAAATAAAAAAATAAAAATAAGCAAAATAATTTAACCCAAATAAATCAACAAACGACTTCCAGTAAAATAACCGCAAAAATAGACTACCCACAATGTACCACTAACCCATATATATAAATAGCCAAGAAAAATAACAGCACTCATGGCCTGATGATTGCATCTAGCATGAAACAGACTGTTGCCTCTAAGTGTTGACTTCTATGTTCACTTATATATATAAAATTTCTCGGGATAATTCTGAAGATAAAACAAATTTGATAAAAAACACAATTTGTCTTATCCTCGGAATTATTCTGAGAAATTTAACAATATTGTCAACATGAAAAACAAATTCTTAGGAAAAAAAAAAAAAAAGTTACCAATATCCAGAAAGAGGCTTACACAGGAGTGTCTTATTTTTAAGTTTTTAAATTTGATGTAATATTTCATTTTTATTTATTTACTTGCTTTGATAAAGTTGATTGAGGAAACATGTCAACAAGGACTATTTTCCAATATATATATATATATATATATATATGAAAATTATAACATATTTTAAAAAAACACTACAAAAATAGCCATTTTTGTTTCAACACTTCTGGTGTCTTATCAAGTGATGGTGTTGATTCAAAACCATCACTTGATATGACACTAGAAGTGTTAAAACAAAATGGCTATTTTTGTAATGATTTTTAAAAATATTTGTTATAATTTTCTCTACTCTGTATTGAGCACTCTTTTAAGAATAGTATTTTTTGGTTATTGGAATTTATTCTGTATACACCAATTCTATACTTGGATATATATATTTAATCATTTCAACCTAAGCAAGGCAGTAAACCCAAAAGACAAGAGCTTATTGAGTGTGAAAGAATATGAGAAAACATTATTAAAGATCAAGAACAATAAAAGAACGGGAGTTAAGAAGGCAGAAGATAATGATTGACATTGCACTTAAATTTTTGAAGATCAAAACCGACTGTGAAGTAAGAAGCTGAAAGAGTGTTCCACAACTGAGAAGTATGATAGAAGAAACTGTTAGCATAGAATTTACAATTACATCTAGTCATTTTAATTGTAAAATGATGAGACCTTGCTACAAATCTAGTACTGGATTTAAATTCATAAAGGTTAGGTACTTTGCTAACCAGATGCTTCCTCTGTAGCTAAATGGTATAGCATGTTAGGCTATATGACGATTCCGTGTAGAATCCATGTTTGATTCCTGTCGAAGGAGACATATCTTGTCTGAAATTTCTTGGACATTCAGGTCAGTAAAAGTTGTTAATATTGTTTATTATAAACAGATCATTTACTTAAATGTTTGTATGTATAAAAATAACTTATAAACAATAAATATATTAAAATAATTGTCAAACTTAGTCCATTTTATAATATATATATATATATATATATATATATATATAAGCTCACAGGTTTCGGTTCTGTCAAAACTTTCTTTCCATTGTAACATTGAAGATACATGCATGTTATACTAATACTTTTATTGTAGTTGTTCTGATAAAGTTTCTTCTTTGGTATCTTGACTATGAATTTAAGTGCAGTACTAGATTGACAGCTAGGTCTCATCATCTTACTATTGAAATAACTAAATATAACTGTAAGTTCTATCCTAAGAGTTTCTTCTCTCATACTTCTTATTCTCTCTATTCTGTTTTCTTGCTTTTCAGTGAATTTTGATCTTCAAAAATTTAAATGCAATGAAAATTGTCATCTTTTGCCTTAATTCCTGTTCTTTTATTGTTCTTTCTCCTTTCTTTTTCTCATATTCTTTCATACTTACCAACCCTTAGGGGCTTTATTGCCTTGCTTGTGTTCAAAAAATATAAATTAAGATTTAATAAAATGAATAAATTAGATATGCAAATTATTGCAGAAACCTTATTAAAACCTATTAATAAAGAGCCTCTATTTATTGAAAATCATTAAGATTTAATATCCCTACTGAGTGAGTACCAACTTAAAATTTAATTACAGAGAAAGGTAAAAACTACACATCCTTTTAAAATAGGTATCAAATTATTAATCTGCAAAGATTTAAGCATATATAGTTATTAAATAGAAATATAATTCTCTTCAAGAACACACTTTAGAGGTAAGCAGATTTTTGCTCAATATTTGTGTGTATTCTTGTTTACTAAGTGCACCAAGTATATATAAAAGGGGGCAATGTATCAAGTAGCCATTTTAAGTAAATCTTCCTGTGTCAAGTTTATTTCCTGTTGTATGAAAATTCAGTTCATAAGAAAAAATTGAAATATAAAAAAAATACAAATTTTTTTAAAAATATATGAAAAATAAAATGAAATTTGTAAAAACCCTCAACAATTTCTGGAATATAAAAAATTTGGTTTGCTCTTCTTTTTTTACCTTTTTTTTTCTTTGTGGAAGAGTTCAATTTTTTTTTACAAGGCCAAATTTTATACACTTCAAGTAAGAACACTTTAGAATAGCGCCAAGCATTTTCTTTTGGTAAATATTTGTGTGTATTGTATTTAATACTATGTCTGCATGTCAGGTATAAATAAAAAAAAAACAACATATTAAGTAGCCAGTCTGAGTAAATGCCTGTCGAATAGTAAGAGGAGTAATTTAGAAATCTTCCTGTGTTACATCTAATTTTTTGTGAAGGAAAACTGGCTTCATAAGAAGAATCTGGACTATAAAAAAAATTGTAAAGTAGCTTCAACTATTTTTGGAATATCAGAATTTTGGATTTACACTTTATCTTTTCTTTTCCTTACCATTTTCTTTGTGGATGAGTCGATTATTTTTACGAGGCTAAATCTTCACCCTGGCACTCACATTAATTAGATTTAAAATAGTAATAAGAAAAAACAGGAAATATAAAATTTTTCCCAAGGAATTTGTACCCACCAAATATAAGGTGATAAATATCTATTTTATTAATGATGATTTGTCTGTAACATTAACACCAACATACTTTCTTATAATGAGTAAAACATGAAACTTAAAAATGCCTCAATACAGCAAATGTAAGTGAATGATTCAGTTGTCCGTCCAATAAGTCTGATTTTTATGTTAATCAGAATTATTTTAATAATAATAATAATAATCAAATTAATAATAATAATCAAATTAGTACTGTCAATTCTAAAAAAATTAGAAATCCTAATGTAAATATATGACCTCTTTTCTGTAATCATATGATCCACAAAATGTTTGTAAATAGCTTTTTTTCTTAATCATATCCCCCCATCCATGCAAGGCAATAAAGCCACTAAGCCAAAAGGGGGTTACTGAGTGTGAAAGAATAAGAAAATGAAAAACATTATTAAGGAGCAGAAACAATAGAAGAGTAATCAGGAAGACAGTAGATAATGATTGACATTGTATTTAAATTTTTGAAGATCAAAATTGGCTGGAAAGCAAAAAACTGGAAGGGAATTCCACAGACAAGTAGGATGTTAGAAAAAATGGTTAGCATAGAACTTATGGTTACATATAGTCATTTCAACTGTACAGGACTATCTCACCAATCTAGTGCTGTGCTTATGTCTAGTTACCATAGCAGAAAGTTCACCAGAACAATTACTATGAAATTATTTATAGAAAAGGCACAGGGAAAACTACATTACAGTGGTGGGAAAGTGACTGAAGCTGAGATGCCAGGTTGGTACCAATAATATTGCAAATTCTTCTTTGGATTTTCTTTTTTTCTCTCTCTCTAATGATTTACATGAGTATTTCTTATCTCCATACCCAAATAAATTTCATGGATTTTGGAGGATCCTTGGACAATATGGCAATTCAGTAATCAAACAGACAAGTCTAAATTTGGAAACTTTACCAGAATTGAGTAACTATTTATGCAAATGAACGCAAATTAATTATTGATTAAACTATTCAGACTAGCCTCCTTTTTTGTTTTTGTGATCTGACATGTTTTTTATAATTTGTTTTTGTTGAGGAGATTAACACTTCAGTATTGTAGACAACTTGTGTGTCTTTAAGAAACTTGCATTTCCTGCTGTTGACGTATATATACTTTTTCAAGACATGGTGACATGTCAGTCCCAAGCATATGTATTATAAATTAGCACTTTGTGCTATTTCCTAACCCACATAAACACACAACAGTATACAATATAAACTGTTTGGTAACATATTTTTTATTATATTGTAAGTTATAGGGGTTGTTTAGCTGAATCTCTGCTACAGAATATCCAATCAAAACCAAAATGGCAGTACCCATGAGAAATCATTGTCGGCATCTTTATAGTCATTTATTTCCAGTAAATGGAATTTCCAATTTTTCTCAAGATGGGCCAGTACAGCCAGGCAACAATACTAAAGTATGACCTTTTTAATCTGACTTTCCGAGGTCTGGCAACTCCCATGGTTCATTCAGCTATTTTTTTTTTTTTTTTTTAACCAACTGTTATTATTTGGCTGAGTTGCTATGAGGGCAGAGCAAAATGTTGTTTACAACATTCATTTTCACAATAGCCGAGAGCAGCAATGTTTTGATGAAATGGTCTAGCACATTGCTTATATATAGTTGCATATTTATCTATTCAGGATAGTAAGTATATATACAGGTCGGCGGTGATAAACCGCAGGAGTTAGGGTCAAAAACTTCTGTCCACAGTTTAGATCAAAAGTGAGCTGCGATGTCAGGATTGCCAGCTTAGACCACCAAAACAAAGCTTGTCAAGTCCATGGAATTATCTGTGAAAATGGGTAACACAGTGGTTAAGCATGTAAAATGTGTATTCAATACTAAGGTTTGAATATTGGCAGTTTTGAAAAACATTTATTAAGACTATCCTTTAATTTTACATAAAAAACCTGCACCAATGTGAATAAATTTGAAAAGACGATGGCTTAAAATGTTTCCAATTATGAAGTGTCATGCCAATAGACCCATCATCGATGAGAGCAAAAGATGGTGGAAATCTTGCACGCATGAGATTTTAACATTTTAACAAGAAAAAAATAAAATTAATTTTTTTTTTATAGTTTAAGATTTTGAATAAAAACATTACAATACATTGTATTGTAATGTATCAATAAAAAAAAAAAATAAGCTGCATATTTCACACTGAAAATGTCCGTGAAGTGCTAATCCAAACTATTACACAATTGTGAGTGTAAAATGCTAAAACCTAAACAGGATCAAGTGCTTGGGAAAATATGGATGTACTGAGGGTATTAAAAAATATGGATGTACTGAAGGTATTAAAACTCAATTTAATGAATTTATTAAAATAAAAGATTATACAGAAAAACATTAGACTTTAAAAAGTGTCACAATCAAGTTCGAATTAGTTTCAAATTGGGATCCAATGATGATTATGAATCTAATATGAACATGACAAAAAATTTGGAGGTCCATCAGGCATGCGCAGCTTAAGCAACATCATGGTTTATTGGTGCACAGCTTAATAGCACTGAAGCCTTTATATTACTTGAAACAAAAACCTTGTTTGGAAACATTTGTTGAAAATCTGAATCAACCCACAACAAACGAAAAGGTGAGAAAGGTTTTTAAATATGAAAATATAAAATATTTTTATTTTTGTGTTTTTACTACTAAATTTTTCTCAGTGTGTATGAGTGTTAAAGTTGCTTGTTAAGATGAAATGAAATATGATTTCTTTACGTGTATGTGTGATAGAAAAAGAGGCAAGGGAGAAAGTGAGGAGGAAAGTGTAAGTGTCATGTAGCTTGGTGAAGAAGACAGGTGAATGAGTAAAGGAATCTCTTTTAAGCTGTGTCATGAACTGTTGCCATTCCTTACTGGCTTGTCTGGTCTAAAAAGATTGCTTATATGCTCTTCAAAGGGATCACAAAGCATATTTTTTTATTGTCAGTGGGAATGCAACCCATTGTTTAAAAAATATCAAATATTCATTTTATTAAACGGAAGAATGTGCAAATCCTCTGATTCAGAAACTTTAGTCATTATATGATTGATTGTCTTGGTGTTTATTCCCATCTTCACTCCACACATTAATGAATATCCTATTTCCTGTTTTAAGCTTTGTTCTAACTTTGATAACACAAGATATCTGGAATAAGCTGGCAAAACTGTTTACATAGGGTTTTTTGGGTTTTTTTTTTTTTTTTTTTTTTTTTAAAGAGTTATTTCTGCCATCAGGAATTTTCCATTGCCCAGCAGTGGCCTGCTCCCAGGGGTGCCAAATTAAAAAGGTCAGACTGTATAACAATGTATCAGTGAAAGTGTTAAAAAGATAACAGCAAAATACAAACTAACATGAAAGATAACCAGAGGCAATGCAGATCTAAAGAAGGCTGAAGAACTTATCTGCTGAAATAGGATAAGAATGATAAAGACAAGTTTAAATAATTAATGAAATCCTGAAAATGTCTTATCTCAGAATTTGAAACAACAATTATCTATTTGCTTATTTTGTAATATATTTTTCACAAATATAATTAAACCAGAAGCCATGAAAAAACTTGCTCAAGCCCTTTGATGTGCAGTTATGTTAGTTGGAACATTCTTGGTCTTTATCAAAAAAATAGTTCATAAAAGGACTGTAGCAAAGGTATAAAATAAATATATTTTTATTTATTTGATTTAAAGTGAGTCTTTTGGTATTCGGTGCAGTAAAATGTTCATTTATAAAGTAGATATTGGTAGCAGTCTAGAGAAATGTCTGTTTTGGCTCTGTAGTGGTAGTTTTGAAGTCAGGTCATGCTAGGTATAGTAGTAAGATTAGAAATAGGTCAGTTTCAATCTACTGTGTTTTTCTCGGCCCTCAAAAGGGAAAAAATATCATTAGCAAATGACCTCTTAACTACTTCACACATGGCTGGTTTCTCTGGTAGCATCTCTTGTTCCGTTCTCTCCTGCAATTTTCTTGCTTCTACCTCAGAGTTGTGAGCTTATATACTTTTGACCAGGCTCTGAGACTCTGGCTCAAACTTTGGTTTCAGCTAACATCAAAAGTCTCTTTGTGCTAATTTTCTTTGATTGGCTAAAATTGTCTTATTTTCTGGTGTTCCTTTCTTTTATATTTTCTTTTTTTTTTTTTTTTTTTTTAACAGAAGTTATACATGGAGCCTCCCAAGATTTTTGATGGTTTTCAGTCACAAATTCATAGGCTCTGATCCTGTAAACTTATGACATTTTTCTTTCTCATTTTATTTGAGGGTTGCCTTCTCATTAGTTGAGAGAGAAGTATATAGATGGAAGTTTAGAGAGAAAGAAAGTGATAATGGTTTGAAAGGAAAGTGTAAATACTTTATCCTAATTTGAATTCTTTTTATTTTTGTTTATATATTTTTTTTTTATATTGTGACACCCACCAGCGGCCGCAGTGCCAATATGTGACACCCACTGGTAGTCTCAGTCACAATGCCAATATGTGACACTGCGCTGTCGGACCCTGGTCAACTTCCAGTTGCAGCGTGAAGCTGTAAGATTTCTTCCATCAGCATTTTGGGGTTGACTCTGTGTCCTGGTCAATCTGGTCGTTCCCAGCTCACTTCCAATGTCTGGTTACCAAAGTAACTACTTTGATCTCAAGTCTAACCTACCCATGTTGTGTCTTTGATCTTAGGTAGATGAAATCAATCAGGCATCGGGCTGTAGTGCAAGCTGAATCTGGGGTAAAGGTGATATCACACAAGCATAAGTAAAAGAAGCAATAAAACAAACTCAAGAGGTTCATATATATTGAGAAATAACAAATTATCTTTATCCATCTGTTATATGCAGGAGTGTGTTTCTCATGCTGGTGTCGGGCTGTCAGTTTCCTATGTATAATGAACTGATCTGCTTGACCCTCATACGTTGAATTCAACAGGAGAGTCGAGTATTATCCTCATGTTTGTTATCATCACAACATTTTGGTCATTATATACTCTGGCCTTCATCAGGTATATATATTGATCTGGGGAATCTACAGGGAATTCTGAACTGAAACTTTTATTTAATCTGCAGACTGTTCTAGTTCCATAGCCCATGCCTCAAGATATTGTCCAGTTCATATTTTTAGTACTGCTCAGTTATTCTTTGCCTATTTCCACTGAGTTCAAATAAAAACTCTCCCCAACCCAGGGATTGAACTCACAATTACTTTCACCAAATTCACAAAACAATGTTTTAATCCATCCACTAGGCTATTGTTTGGTTGGCTTGTGAATTTGGTGACATAATAATTGTAAGCAGTACTAAAAAGCTGGAAGGCACAACAGCCAAAACATTGTGATATGAACAACAAAGATGAGGGCAATAATCTGAATGTAAATAATGATAACTCCTCATCCCAGAAATTCAATTAGAAATTATTTAACCAAAGAAAACAAATAAGATTTCTAAGTCATATTAGTTTAAAACCTCAATGTCAACTCACTTCCTATTTGTAGAATTTATATTATAATTATTAAATTAATAAGGGGAGACTACTCTCTAATGAACCAAACTCCAACTACATTTAAAACTTAGTATATCAATGAACAAATTTTATTTTTAGAAGGATTAAAGGAATTTTAGATATAAAGTAGCAATTTTGTTAAATGTTCAGGTGAATCATGGAATAACATATATAGGTTTCATGGGTTTGTTATACTTTTTTGTCAGGGTGAGAACTTCTTAGAATCACCATCACAATCCCTCATTGGTTCGCAGAAATCTGGTGTAAAAAATTTTTCCATGCTTAGAATTCAGAAATTTGTTGTTTAAATGGTCAAATTGGCAACCTCTGTATAAAGAAACATTTGGTATTTGCTGCCAGTGCTATTTTAGTTCAAATTTATAAAATCTTTCTTTTAAGACAATTTTTCAGGAGAATAGATTTCTCAAGTCCAGTAACTGTTCGTGCTCTTTCCAGAATTGAAAAAGGTTTCCTTTCTAACATTTTGTTCGAAGTAATGTGGAATGTTAACATCTTGATTATGTCATTATTTTCTCTTTGAGTTAAAGGCGCTATTGGTTTTAGATAGTTTTTTTTAACTAATATTCACCTATTCACCAAGGGCCACTCAAGATAGAGGGTTACTGTGTAGATTTATATTAGCATAAGGAAGAACAAGCATAAGAAATATAAAGCTGAAGCAGACTTTAGAAAGAAATGGAAACCCAATCCTAAACAGGAAGCAAGGGATAAACCTCTACTTCTGTTCAAAAGACCAGGGAGATGTGTGAACTGGATGATAGGTAAACCTATTTATTCCTATTGAAATTATAGAAATATTCATGATAGAAGAGAAATAAAAAATTAAGATTAATAATTTTTTAATAAAATGATACCTCCATTTAGTGAAAAAAATTATTTCTGTATAAAACATGTAAAAGAATTTTCATTTTATTATAATCTAAATAATAGTATTACATGATAAGTGCTGGTGGCAATAAAACAGTGTTTAATATATAATAACAGTTAACATTCATACTACTAATAAATATATACTTTGTTTCTCACTGGTAGCCCACACACACGTGTGTGTGTGTGTCATCCACAGACTGTTTCACTGAATCACAGCTCATCAGTGTAGCTAGACATCTGATTGCCTCAAGCCAGGATCAAAACCCAACTGATTTGGTATCAGTCAGAGATTTTACCCCTGCGCTATCAGAGAGGAAGGTGAATTTTTATGTATTTATTTTTAGAATAAACACACCAGTGACTCAGAGTGCTCAATTCATAGAAGAGCTTTTGCATCAGCAGTCACTGTTTACAAATTCGTGCTTTTCCCTCTAAAGTGCTCAACTGAATTTTATATTTTCAGCATATATATATATATATATATATATATATATATATATATATATATATATACACACATACACACATATTTTCATTGAATACAACAGACATTTAAATTTGTAAATAATATTTACCCTATTTAATTTTGTTCTAAGAGGTGAATTATTATTAACTATAAGGTTAGAGGTTTTAAAATTTTGTAATAAATAATTAATCTAATTTTTTTGCTATTGTCAACTGGTGTTATGCATTTTTTTATAATGTTATTAATTCTGGATTCATCCTGTTTATAATTTTCATTCATCTGATTTTTTATAAAAAATATTAATGTTACTGTTTATGTTTCTATTATTGCCATTGCTTAAATGCTCATTATGGAATTGTATTCCTGATTAATCAAAATTCATAAATAATTATATAAGCCACACTACAACATGTTTGACATGCAGACTCACTCTACACCTTTCTGACCATAGCTCAATTAGATCTCATTTAAATATTCATGGAGACCTACTGCACACTATTTGTAACATACTTGTTGACAACACAAATATAATAGCATCATCTACATGCAAAAAAGGCTAGAGTTAATAGAAGCCTTATTAATAAAAACAAAAAAACAACACTTAATAATATTAACTTTGAACATGGACACAATCTTGACCGTGTTTTGAAAAATGAAAACATTTTATAAAACTTACATACAACAAACTATTTCTTATTTAACAGTCAAAATATTTAATCCTTGAAAATGACTAAATGTATAGCTGAAAGCACTCTGATAAAAAGAACATTCAGACAGTTTTTTTATAATTTATCATCTGAAAAGAAAAAAATTATTAGATTGCATGAGAAATTGTATAAAAAAAACAAATAAAAGCACCTTGTCTGTCATATTCAATGAAATGTGCATGAAAGAAGGATTACTGCCTAAATACACACACACATATATATATATATATATATATATATATATATATATATATATATATATATATATGATTTAAGAAAACAGCAGATATTTTTATGTATAGTGCTCAGTATTAAAAATATTAGAATATTAAAAATAGAGCATTAATGATATTATATGAAAAGATTACTTAACTTTTTAAATATCAATTTTTTATCTTGACATTGATGTTTCTTGGTAAAATTTCCAGTCATCAGGGGTAGGGGTTTTGTATTGTATTTCCAATTTTTTCAATTTCTCAAAGTGAAAAAGTTGGAAATACAATACAAAACTCCTACCCCTAATGACTGGAAATTATACCAAGAAACATCAATGTCAAGATAAAAAATTGATATCTAAAATGTTAAGTAACCTTTTCATATAATATAAATTATACTTTTTCATTTGTTTTTCTCTTTCAGTGTTGGTAGGATTTTTTTCAGCTTTTTGAACAAACATAAAAAAGAAATCATTAAAAACTATTAATCAGTGTTTACACAGATGCCACACTATTATTTTACAAGCATATGTGTCATAAACAGAAATTTGATCATTTTTTATATATATATATATATATCTATATATATATTCATATTCATGGTATACTATATCATGGATAAAGCATATGTAAATATAAAAGTAGACATTGATGTCAACACCGAGAGGTGACAGTCTGTTTCATGCTTAAACACAATCATCATGACTTAATATAGCAAGCAATTATTATTAATCAAAAATTATTTCAATATATAGCAAGCAATTATTGCTAATCAAAAGTTATTGCAATATATATATATATATATATATATATATATATATATATATATATAAGTTATTATTACTTGTCATAAATTATTACAATAAATATTATTCTGTATTTATTGTATAATAAAAATATTTATACTAAATAGCAGACAGTTATTATCTGCTTATTTTCATTTTGTCATAATTATTGTTATATAATTTTCACCCAGTGGTTATTGGACCCCCAAGCACAATGGGTGTCACTTGGAGACTTCCCATGTGATTGTGCCAGAGGCAAGTGCACCTTTCCACTTTGGGTGTTAGGAGTGTTTTGTCAGGTGATAAGATATTTGAATAGCTGGAATTTTGTTAAGTGTTTTTTTTTTTTTTTTTTTTTGCAGACTTTACATGCTAATTACATCAGAGTGATGAAATCCACAGGCAAAAGTACATTGGGGATAAAATTAGATTATTTACTCTAATAGGATTCGTTAATATTTATAAGTTGCTATGTACTAAGCTTAACTTTGTGTGATACAAATTCATCATATTTGTGCGCTCAATAAGCATCAACCTGATGAAACTGTAATAAAGAATGCATTAATCCTTAATGAAAATAAGTAAAAATATGATAGACTAATAATAATAATAATAAAGATAATAATAATAATAATAATAATAATAAAGAATTTATTGATCCAGAGTGTTGGAAAAACAGCAATAAATTTATGTATAATGGAGCTAATTTTAAAGATAAGCAAGGCATTTAAATATCAGTGTGATGCTAACTTTATAGTTAGGATGATTTCACTTCTTGAGAAGAGACTTAATCAATATATCATTTATTAAAAAGGGTCGACTAGATGATTTGTATTGGTGTGTCAATGCTTCTGGTTCTTACAAAGAATTGAGTTTGCCCTGAATTTTTCAGTATGGACATGTTTTCAGGTCTATGCAAATTGCATTCTAGCTCCCATCTGCAAGCCCTTAAAACATACCTAGCAGTGATGAACAAAAATTGGAGAGTTAAAGGGAGATAACTGAGACATGACATGTGGAACTAGATCAATCTACCCTAGTGAATGAAATAAAAAGTCCAGTTAGAAATTCCAATCATCTAAGGGAGGCCACAGTGTACAATGGCTGAAACATTATGAATATGGCAACAAAGATGAAGACAACAGTCCAAACAATATAAATAATGTAAATAATTGCAATACCTCATCTCAGAAATATAGACAAAAATATCTGTATTTGAAAGCGCATACAATTACATATAAAATATTTAGATCTCGGTATTAAATTACCCATAAAGGTTAGTATGCGGCCAAACAAAATCAAGCAACCAATATGAATGAACTCTCATGACATTAATTCATATAATATCCTTCAATTTGTTGAAGAAATCAAACTGTATTCCAAAATATAACATAAAACACACATATCACTGCCTCTAGTAATTATGTCCATACAACCAGGTATATGCACAAAAGCTGAGTATCATCTACCATGTATTCAATTGTGAAAGCAGAATAATATATCATATTTTTATTACTTCAAAACTTCCAAGAAAATTAAATTTCAGTATTAAATGACCCATAAAGGAGTTGACATGCCATTAATCAAATCAATCACTCAATCAACCCTCTTGTCTAATTAAACCAATCTTCAACAGGTTAAGTTTTACAGAAGTGGTAGATTTATGTGTAAAAATGCTATGAAGCCCACTCTACTCCACTGTATTTGATGGCTATAGATCTTGCAAGAAGGTTTATCCACCCTTTGACAGGTCTTGTTCTTAATTCTTCTTGGTGTCTAGCCACCCTCCTCGCCAGAAAAGCTTGATGGGAGAATTGGCTGTGGAGCAAAGATGGAAATAAACACCAAGACAGTTACTCATCGAATAACAAGAAATGGTTTCCGAGTCGGAAAATCTCTAGATGGACAAAACCAGGAAGGAGACAGAGGAATACATACAACATAAGTTCACAATGGCCAGCATAGCTTCAAAGAGATTCCATTTCTCGTTCACCAGTCTTCCACCCCAAGCTATATGACAATTACTCTCTTTTTTGCCAAGCTACATGACACAGTCTTCCTCACCAAGCTATGTGATACTTACACTCTCCTCTTCACTTTCTCCCTTGCCTCTCTTTCACACATGTACATGTGAAGAAATCACATTTGTTTTCATCTTAACAAACAACTGCTGTAAGAACATTCATACAAGATGAGAAAAATTTAGTTGTAAAAGCACAAAGATAAAAATATTTTATATCTTTAAAAAAAAACTCACCTTTTTCTTTATGGATTGATTCAAATCTAAATCCTGGTTTAGTCACTGATGACTCGACAATGCAGCAGGTAGTACTGGGTTACACAGTACCAATGGCTCTAGAAGAATGACTTGACATTCTATACATATATTTTAATATGAAATTATTAGGGTAAATTTAGAAAAGAAATGCCAAAGGCAGCTTTTTGTCATGTTTTGTAAGGTTAAATGTTAAAGTGGTCTTGAAAGCTAAATTTAATAAATATATATCAATATCTGGTTGACGCCAGTTGTTTGATTTTATCAAATGCAGTTTCCAGAACTGATCTACTTTGATCTCTGTTTGTTCTTTGTCAACAGTCGAGATTTTCCTTTCAGATTACATAAGAAATGCTTATAAGCAAAAGAACCTGACTTATAAAGTTATTTAGCAGACAGACTAACTGCACATGTCTGAAAAGCCATGGCCCACATAAAATATCTAAAATGTCAAATAAGCAGACAAATACTGCTTCAGACCAATATGTATCAGCAGACATATGCACAATCTATAAGATTAAAGTCATGGGAACCCCACTAACCCCAGATAGCAATGTTTTTTTTTTTTCTTTTTGTTGTTGTTTTTTCTTTTTGTTGTTGTTTTTTCTTTTTGTTGTTGTTTTTTCTTTTTGTTGTTGTTTTTTCTTTTTGTTGTTGTTTTTTTTTTTGTTGTTGTTTTTTTTTTGTTGTTGTTTTTTTTTTTGGTTTGTGTTTTTTTTTGTTTTTTTTTTGTTTTTGTTTTTTTTTTTTTTTTTTTTTTTTTTTTTTTTTTTTTTTTTTGTTTTTTTTTTGTAAATTATAGTCTGTAGTCTAATGATAAAAAAGACATTATCCACCAATCTCAAATTGAAAATTTAAAACTGGTGGTCAATGCAGGTGTACCTTTGAGATCACTTCCCAGACTGACCCTTTTTTGATTTACATAAATGATCTGCCTAAGAATATACTTAGATCATTTGTAAACATCTGTGCCAAAGATACGACTATATAAGGGTGTACCTCTAAAACTCTTGCTCGGAGATTGGCAGCTGATCTCTCATCTGATCTGACGCTAATTTTACAGTGGGAGGAAGAAGACTGGCTGGTTACATTCAGTGCCTCAAAAACCAAACCGGTTACATTCCATCATCATTGATTAGATCCTGAACTACCGCCAGTCTTGATGAATTGATGTCCCCTTGGGGAAGCTCTGTGCTTTGAGAGACTCACACCTGACCTCAAATGGAACTTTTACATATGCTCCATCACTAAAGATGCAGGTAAAATGACTGGCCCCTTGTACCACTCCAGTAAGTACCTGACTCCTCATGCTATCCTCTACCTTTACAAGGGGACGGATCAGACCAACAATGGAGTACTGTTGTATTTCAGTTGGAATTGGCCAGACTTCACTTTTCAGTCTCAATAGAGTTCAAAAATGTTTCTGAGATCTTGTGGATGACAAATTATTTTCCACTCCACAACCTTTCTCTCACAAATAGAATGTGGTGAGTCTCTCACTGCTCTTTCGCGATTTCCATGGAATGTGCTTGGACAAATGACATTCTTTGATTACAATAGTTTTAATCTTCAGGGTGAGGGCCCCCATGCCATTTACATTGTAGCAAACCACTCCTTTCTCTCTGTATTCCATTTCCACAAAAGCATGAACACAAGAAAAATTTAAAAAAAAAAACTTGATCATAATACCTTATCAGTCATTTTTAATGAAACTGAGATATATATATACACACACACACACACACACACACAAGTGTTGAGGCTTCACCCTTGTATACACACCCACATGAATATACACACTTACACACACACTCTCTCTCCCTAATGAGCCAAATGATAACACACATCCATAGTAATATACACGCTTACACACATCATACTCACTCCCTCCCTAAGAACCAAATAACACACACACACTTAACAGAGACACATCCCCTTTCTAGGAACCAATAAAACTGTCAAAATGACCAATGGAATTCAGAGCAGCATGAATCTATTCAGCTCTTATCTTAAATAACAACTTAAGAGATTGTTTGACCAACACAAGGACTGACCAAAAATCATGTTAAAAAATAAAAAAAAACAAAAACAAACTACAGACAAAAGTTCATTTTCTCCATCAAGGCATTCATTTCTGTAGTTCACTGCTTCCAGCAAGCAAAAAATTTTTTTCCTGATGATGGCCAAGTTGGCCGAAACTAGTCGAGGAATCTAAATGAAATAATAATAAAAACAAAAGAATATTAATATACAACCCAGTGTGTCATGAAGATTTTAATTTTTTAGTATTTTTTATTGTTCACAAAAAATATATATATATATATATATATATACACATATATACAACATAAAACTGAGATATATATATATATATATATATATATATATATACACACAACATAAAACTGAGATATATATATATATATATATATATACACAACATAAAACTTATATATATATATATATATATATATATATATATATATATATATACATACACACACACACACATACATACAACAAAACTGGAGGACAAAATCTGAAAATTGAAGGATGAATATGGTAAAAGTCCATGCATAAAGTGGGTCATTTTGAGGGGAGCAAAATCTGGCAGAACAAGTGCTGGCATTTATAGGTTGTATCAGAAGTTGACAATAATCACTTATAAAGACAGTGTAGTGTTGTTGAATGTGAGAACAGAAATAATGTCTAAATGTAAACATGAAAGCAAGAATATTCTTGGCTTGTACAGCTCCAAATGAAGAAAAATAAATTTCTTTTCTTCACTCACACCTCCTCTTCTTCTTGACTGTCATTGCAGCATGATAATAGTGGTGTGGTGTATGATTTGAGGCAGTCTTGTTAACCAACCACCTGAAGAGACCTAGAGATTGAAACCACAGTAGTGTGCACTAATATACAGTGATTTACCTCTTTTTATTGTATTAGCTTGTCTGTTTATCTAAGCTGCTGCTCTAAGCACTTTTTTTATATTTTTTTTTTTTTTTTTTTTTTTTAAGCATTACGCCCCGAGCAAGGTGTGAAGCCACTAGGATGCAGGGGGTTGCAGAAGATTTGGAGCGAGAGCAGATAGGAGTGATAGAAGAAAGGATGAGGAGAAGGATAGTGGGTAGATCAAGGTAACTGGAGGTGTCAATTGACATTACATTTGAATAGTTGGAGATTATAGCTCTCACGGAATTGGGAAGGGTGTTCCACAGGCGAGAGGTGCAAGGTATGAAGCTATTGGAGTAGAAGAGACGGCTACATTTAAAAGTTTCTACAGTGTAAGGGTGGGAGCTGGATGCCAGCCTCGTAGGGCACTTGAATTCACGGAGTCTGGGAACCAGTGAAAGCAGCTCATCGAAGCAATTACCATGAAAGTATTTGTAGAAAAGACAGAGAGAGGCGACGGCGCATCTGTGAGAGAGTGACTGTAGACGAGATACCATATCGGGGCCAATTATATTACATATCCGTCTCTGGATCTTGTCAAGAACTCCGAGGTAAACAGAAGGTGCCCCAGACCATATATGGCAGCAATACTCCATGCAAGGGCGAATGGTTGATTTGTATATTTGAAGTATCGATTCCGGGGAGAAAAATTTCCTGGCGCGGCACAGAAAGACAACTTTCCTCGCAGTGGAAGAAACAATTGACTCAATGTATTTGTTCCATCTCAGGTCAGCAGTCAACGTGAGACCGAGCAGACACAGGGAGTTGCTCTCAAGAAGTTGACTATCAGACATTCTAATGGGGGGGCAGGGAAGGATCTCTATGGTGATTAATAGAGTAGTTTAGTTTTTTGAGGCATTAAAGTTGACCAGCCAATTCTTGCCCCAATTAACAAACCGATTGGAGGTCCATTTCAAGATGCACGGCCAAGTTAGTTTTGTCACCGACACTAGATTTGTTTTTGAGGCAGGAGTAAATTGTAGTGTCATCCGCGTAGATGCCAACTTGGGAATCTATGTCGTCAGGAAGTGTCTGCATTTTGGTATGGTAATTTTTTCTGGCCATTTAACATATTTTTTATATATATATATATACATATACATACATACATACATATATATATATATATATATATATATATATATATATACACACACACACATATATATATATATATATATATATATATATATATATACACACACACACACACACATGTATATATATATATATATATATATATATATATATATATACATACAATAGAATGAACAGGAATATCTTTTTAAGCTTTTGGGTGAGTTTCTCCAGCTTTTGAATAAGTCATTTAATGTTGGATTGAAACATATAAAGGAACTTGCCAAAATTGTGTGTAATGTTCCAAGTACTTTTGAACATTGTTGATCATTTTTTAAAGAAAGAAGCTATAAACTGAGAGATAAGCAGTGAAGTGTCTGCTGGAACCTCCAAAATTTTTAATTTTCTTTTTTTTCCATTTGTTATTGTTGACAGAGTACTGTCATATTGTCAATCACATATATATATATATATATATATATATATATAGACAGACACACACACACAACTACACAGTGGGCTTGCAAGCAGACATTTGCCATTTTTGGAACATTTCCCAAGTGATATGTGCTGTATCTTGTCTGAAAGTCACCGAATTTAAGAACCATTCTAATTTTGTCTTAACTTTAAGCATTTATCAAGTTATTCAAAACTCACATGTCTAATGATTTAGATAAACAGTTCAGGATGGTTGCTTTTTGTGCTTCATTTTGCTAGGAAAGTAATTGGAATTTTGTTGAAATTGTGGTGAAATACGTCCAAGGAATTCTAACCTACCTGTGGCTAAGAGATCATGATGTCTCACTTGCCCAGTTGGAGCCACCATTTGTAATTTAGATAAAGCACATGCATGGGTCTAGTGCTTTTAAAACTATCACTAATTTGCATGTGTGGCCAAAAACCTGAATAAAAGGTGAGGCACACAGACAAGCAGGGTGAAGGATCTACAGAACTTGACCTGTGCTGGGTGTGACTATCGACTACAAAAATTAATGTTATCTGTGACAATCAAGTTTAAGCTGATACTCTTTTTAAAAATAACCGATATCAAGTAGATTTTTTGGGCCCTACAACACAAAATTCAGTCAAATTAACACAGTTTTCGGCAGTATTTTAACTTGATTCTTTTTTCTCTGTTGACCCCCCTCCCAACTTTGAATAATGCTTATGAAAAAATATTTACTCCTTTTTAGTGTAAGATATTAAAACAATTTTAATCTGTAAAATGTAAGAAAATTGTTCTTTGGAATGATATTGAAAAATGTACCCAGTTACTTTTATACAAGGGTCAACTGAAAAGTTCATAGGCTGACCAAGATACTCTCATGGAATATGACACAATGAGATTTATTTTTCAACACTGCCCTCCACCCCTTATGGTCCACGCATTTCTTCCATCAGTGTTACAGTGTTTGGATCCCTTTAGTGAAGAAGCTTTCATCTTGTTGGTCAAAAAAGTCATCAACAGCAGTCATGGCATCATCATCATTGCAATACTGGTTCCCAACCAAGTGTTTTTCATGTTGGGGAACAGATGATAATCAAATGGAGCCAAATCAGGAAAATAAGGTGTGATAAACCAGTTCAAAGCCGCAGTTATGCACAGCAGCCAATGAAACCAAGGACTTATGTGTAGGAGCATTATCCTGATGAAACAAGACCCCTTTCATCAGTTTTCCTGGGCATTTAATCTTGATAGCCTTTTGTAACTGCTTCGGCAAGTTGGCATAGTACTCTTCATTAATAGTGTAGCTCTTTTGCATCCTCCCCCCCAAAAAAAAAACTGAAGCCATCACTTTCCCTGCAGATGAAACAACCTTAGCTTTCTTTGGTGCAGGTGAGGAGGGGTGTTTCCACTGCATGAATTTCCTTTATGTCTATGGCTCAGAGTGATGATCCCAACATTTAATCTGTGTTAGGAAATATTCAAGGAAACCAGTTGATCTGCCTCAATGTCAGATTTTTCTATTATGTGATCAGACTGCGATGCTTTTGACCAGGTCTCAGAAGACATTGCAGAAACCTTTGTCATGCCAAGTCCATTGTGCATAATATTCTTAACTCTATCACAGGATATGCTAATATATATATGCTATTTAGTTTATAGTCAGTTGACTGTCATTCGTCACCATGTGGTGACCATCCTGGGTATGATGATAAACTACATTCATGTCCTGAGTAAGACGATAAACTACGTCCAACAGCAAGGCCTCTGATCAGGAGGTTTTGAGGAGCGTGGAACCACCTCTTAATTGCTGGTGTTCCTAGGTCCACCCTGACCCAGGGTGATAGCACCTGTTAGGGTCCCAGCTATGGGCAAATAGTTGACCACACAACCTGACTCAAAACTCTATGAATGTGTAAAAATAGATTTTAATACCAGAAATACTTTTAAAAAAATTAGTATCAGCAATAAAAATTTGAAAAAAGAAAATATTACCAGAAATAAAAATCTTGTCAGCATTAAATAACCCATTGAGGTTAATATGCCACAAAACAAACCAAACCAAACTATACAATTTTTTAAAAAAAAAAGGAAATTTTGTTGGTATTAAATAACCTATTGTAGTTGATATGCCATAAAACAAACCAAACCAATTTTTTCTTGGATGGTGAATTCATTTTTGGCATTGAAAATCCCTCAAAAAGTTTTAAAAAATCCCTCAAAAAGTTTTAAAAAATCCCTCAAAAAGTTTTAAAAAATCCATCAAAAAGTTTTAAAAAATCCATCAAAAAGTTTTAAAAAATCCATCAAAAAGTTTTAAAAAATCCATCAAAAAGTTGTAAAAAATCCCTCAAAAAGTTGTAAAAAATCCCTCAAAAAGTTTAAATAACTACAAAATTTAAGTTCTTTTCTGGAATTATGGCTCTTCTCTACAGAAGTTTCTAAAACTAAACCCCTATTTTTAAATTAGAAATGTGAAAGGTTTAACTTCATTTTCCTCTTGCATACAAATAACATTAATATAGTTCAAAAACTGAGCCAAAAATAATTTTGAGGTTTCCTGGCCCCCACAAGTTTCCACTTGTTGCTATTGTATGAGCTCCCTTTGAACTACCCAATTCTCAAGATACTGACATTATTTCTACTCTCACTTCTGAAAGTAACAACAACAACTGGAATGTTCAAAGAGAATATTGTTTACAGGATCAGAAATTTAAATGTAATGAAAGAAGGATCTGTTGTGTAATAAATCCTGATCTGGCATCTTGACTTCAGTCATTTTCTCATTGATGCAACATGGCTTCCCTCTGTCTTTTTCTACAAATATTTTTATAGCAACTGCTCTGACTAGCTTTTTTTCCTAGTATCCCAATTACATGAATTGTTGAAATAACTAAATGCATTGCCACTTCTACTCCAACAGTTTCTTTTCTCACACTTCTTGCCTGTAGAACTCTCTTCTATTTACTTGCTTCTCTGATAATTACAATCTTCAAAGTTTTAAATACAACATCAATCGCTATCTTCTTGAATCCCATTCATCTTTTGTCGTTTCCTCAATCCTCTTTATACTCAGTCTTTTCTTTCACTTTCATTCCTGGTAACTATCTGCGTACTAGTGGCATTCCCAGTTTGCTTATTGTGAAATGATTTAAAAAAAAAAAAAAAAAAAGAATGAATGAAGTAGCCTGCTTTGTCTCAAAATCTTGGTCTCACTCAGAATGTTTCTAAAATTATGGCAAAAGATGTGTCCTCTGGCAGCATCCATTACTGTGGTCTTTAGGAACTGAAGCAATAGATGAATAGAAGGAAATCTCTAAATGTCTTCTCTGGAAATTACCAAACTTGGTAACAGATTGTGTCGTTCAGATTTTGAAGGCAAAAGATGCAACCATAAAGTATTAACTTCATGCTAAATAAATGTTTTTGTTGATAAAAACAACTGAGTGTTGTGAGAATAAAAAAAGATATCCCTAGACATGGACTGAAGATTACACAGATTGGCAGATACCTGAAGAAGGCTGATTGGCACAACAGTCGAAACCTGATAACAACAAAGATAAGGACATTATTGCAAATGTAAATAATGATTTT
>CAHIKZ030001224.1:5097500-5100000 GCA_903632075.3 Acanthosepion pharaonis
GTGATTTTCCAAGTGCAGCTTAGATGTGGCACAAGGCCAAATGTATTGGGCGCCCAGTGAGGATCGAACTCACTATTCAGTCGTAATTTTTCTAGCAAGAGAAGCTTGCTAACCATTACACCGCCTTGAGGTGCCCAAAATGATTTTCTAAGCATAGCTTAGATGTAGCACAAGGCCAAAATAAGAGGCACCGAGTGAGGATCGAACTCACTACTGTTGTAATTGTTTTAGCAAGAGAATCTTGGTAACCATTACACCACGTCGAGGTGCCCCACTAAGGATCTGAGTATGTTCTTAAGCAGATCATTTATATAGAGCAGAGTGTGGGTGGGACCAAGAAGAAACTATGCAAAGAATGCTGGCATTGATCATATGACAGCAATGTGTAACAACATGTAATTATAATTTTGAGTAGAAAATAAAAAAGAACAATCAGTAAATAAAATTTCAAAGTTCAGGCGTAAATGTTAGAAGTATAGAGTTGAAGTAGATTTTAGAAAGAACTGGAAGCCAAATCCTAAACAAGAAAAAAGGGATAGACCTCTACTCCTGTTCAAAAGACCGGGAAGGAGTATGACCCAAATGATAGGTGTGTTGCAGACTTCACCACATTAATTTAACTTTAGATTAGGAAACAAGGCTCACACAAAAAAGGATAAGCAAAATACATTGTTACACATAAAATATGAAATATGTATTTAACAAGATGTACAATATCAAACAACGATGTGAAGCAAAGCATGCATTTAAGTAAGAAAAGGTTGAATTAACCAAGAGTTGTCTCTCTTTAACTGTTATTTTAGTGTTCAATGAGAAATAGTCATTTGGTTCAAAGTTCACTGGAAGAATGTTCATGAGTTTCTTGTAATGATTGTTCTTAAGATATTGCTGTGTAAGAAGAGTTTATGTGAGTGTGTACAAAGTATGTTCAGCATGTGAGTGGTGTGTGTGTGAGTGAGGAATTTGGCACATGGTTTCAACTGTCAGGGATTCGTTTGGCAGTTTAATTCTCACTAAATGGGATAAGAAAAATCTTGGCTTAAATAAGCGACTATAGGCTCCAAATTGTTGTACAGAAAAAAATTATTCTTCACGTGCAAACTATCTGGTTGGTATCAACCAATCAGTGAGCGAGCTTTGGGGAGACTTAAGAAAGCTTCTGTGATCTGCTTCTCCCAAAATTGACTACTGAAAAATAGAGCGATTACAAAATTGTCGCATTACCTATTTTTTTTTTTTTTTTTTTGGTTCAAAATGTCTGCGAGCAATTGAAACAAAATTCTCACTTGAGTGATTTGAACAAGAACTTTAGCATTTTAGGTTATTATTTTACTTTGCATTAAGTCTTTTATTGTTTTAGAATTAGTTGTAACAAATTTTATGCCAAGCTTAGATATATTCTTTTCACTTGTAGTCGGGATAGAGTTGGTAGGTAGAATATTACGTTTAGATTCATTGCATTTGTCAGGCCCACTCTACTAATTTGAAATATTTTACAAGCCTTTTGTTTGGAATAATAACAAAAGTGATAAAGAAAATAAATGAAATTAGATTTCTTTTTAAATTTTTAAAAATTAATTTAAATCATTAAAATTTCACTAATCGCAATGATCGAAAGCAAACGATTTTCAGTGGCAAAATTAACAAACAGACAAACTTCTGACTCAACAGAACATTGGGTAAAGTGAAAGTGCTCTCCAGCAACGACAAACAAAGTCGGCAAAAAGCGGGCGGCGCTACCCGGCGCTACCGGGCGACACGCAAAGCAAAATCATAAGGTAGAGGGTGTCTCCTACAGACACAGATTGAACACACCGTGTCTCTAGACTAGTCAAGATTAAGTCATTGAACTTCACTCTCTCTCTCTCTAACTGACCTCTGTTTGACCGATATACGACATCACACTGTCACTCAAAACGAACTCTTTTATATCGGGACCAGAGAAAATCTCTCTTATATCCGGGTTTCTCTTATATCCCGGTCTCTTATATCCGGGTTACACTGTAACTTTCTTTGAATAATAATAATAATAATGGTAAAATTGTGTACAAAAGTAAATTATCAGTAAATTAAAAGAAAACATTGGTTTATTTATTCATTCAGCAATGAAAATTTGTCATAAAAACAAAAAAAAGTTCAAACCTTTCTTCCCCCACATATATCTACAGACAGCTTTTATACTCTCACCGACACTCACACACACATACATATCTAATAAAAAATGATATCAAAAACTTTCTAAGAAGTGACTGACTCTTTTGAAGACATTTTTTTCAGACCGTCTCCTGCAACTTAAAAGAAATGTCCGGACATCAGAACGGTAACACCGAGGTGTGAAAGTCTCTTTATCAAAACCTCAAGTTGAAATAGTTTTCATTTTCATGTGTAACTAACACACACACACACACATTCTCACTCACTCACTCTCTCTCTCTCTCTCTTTCATACATTAACACAGATATAATAACAAAAAAAAAAAAACTCAGATTTTCCTTTCTTT
>CAHIKZ030001224.1:5102500-5225000 GCA_903632075.3 Acanthosepion pharaonis
AGGTCGATTTTACTGTTTTTAAACCCAATTCTCCATGATTTTCTCTCTTACATTCATATCTGCTCAATGCATATCCAAATGTAAACAAATGACGTCACACATTATGAAATGGACAAAGTCTGACAATTATTTTTTATGTTTATATGTTTTTTTATAGATAAACATAGACATAAAAAAATAATTGTCGGACTTTAATCCATTGATATATATATATATATATATATATATATATATATATATATATATATATATTTTCCAGATTTCAATAGGAATTGTCATGATAAAATTTATATCCATTATATAGTGGACATTTTGAACATTTACTGCACTAAGATGACTTAATTTTATAGGATCTGGTTTTGATTTATAGAAGCTTTCAGAAAATGTAGATTGAAACCAATTGAGAGTTGACTAATAAATGAAATTGGGCTTAAATATTCAGTGGCTTGGAAATTGCATATGTAACAAAAAGATATGTACATAATTTATAATTCCTTTTTGTTGTGGCTGAACAGAAATATACAGACAACTCCAACAAAAATTGCTGTATAAATATTTTTAGTATATAGTCAACTTTGTAAAAGCATTGTTAAAAAGTATAATCTTTTGTCTTGGTTGCTATGCTTGGGATTATGACTTTTTGTTCACTTTTAGAATTAAGTAGGCAAACTTGGACTGTAACCATATAAGGATTATTACTGTTTTTGTTCTGTTGATTTTTTTTTTTTTTTTTTTTCAATTTACCTTTCTGTGATTGGCTGTAACAAAAATATGCCAGTGGATAATGCTGGCTGGAGGTACCAGAATAGAAAAAGATATGTCTTTTAGTATTACTGATTTTAATCAGAAATTCTCCAGACCTTTTCAAGAATTCGCATATCTTTTTTTTTCCTTTCCCTCTTAAAAAAAAAAAAAAGAGTAAATATTTTTTGTCAGTTTCTGCAAAACTGAAATGCAATATCTGTTTATCATTTTAGCATCCAAACTTTATTTCTTATTCCAAGCCAAATTTGATTTTAATAAGAAATATTATATTATTTCTTTTTAAAGTTAAATAGTTAATAGTTTCAGAGGGAAATTAACAGGAGATAACTGACATCCATTAGATATGGCACATGGAACTAGAACAGTTTACCCCAGTGAGCAAAATAAAGGGTTCAGTTTGACATTCCAACTTTCTGAAGAAGGCCGAAGCATACAACGGCCAAAACATTGTAATAAATATGGCGACAAAGGTGAAGACAATAGTCTGAATAATGTAAATAATGTATTAAATAGTTCTGTTTGAATTTTTGAGATTAGGAATTATCATTACTATACACTGATCTGCTTGGATTGGTGTCTTCATCTTTGTTGTTTTGTCACAATGTTTCAGCCATTGTACTCTTCAGCCTTCTTCAGGTATATATTATAACTTATATTATTGGTAACTTTCCAGGAATTTTGAATCAAACCTATTATTCAATCCACAGACTAGTTCATTCTTATTCTACTCTTGATGTTTCATATGTCTTCATATATCATGTCAGTTCTGTCTAATTCTTGTGATAGGCTTTTTTACTTTTGCACCCATACTGGATAAGATGGTAAACTACATCTGCATCCTGAGGAAGACAATATACTACATCTGACAGCAAGGCCTTGGATTAGGTTTTGAGGAGCATGTAACTGCTTCTTAATTGCTGGTGTTCCAAGATCTACTCTGACCTGGCATGGTAGCACCTGTCAGGGTCCCAGCTATGGGCAAATAAATAGTTAACCTCCAAGAGAGGTCAAAACACTATAAAATACCAGCAGTACATTTTTGAAAAAGAAAAATATACCAGCAATAAAAAAAAATCTTGTTGGCATTAAATAACCCATTGAGGTTGGTATGACATAAAACAAATCAAAACATCTTTTGCATTCCCTTAACTAGGCATTGAAATCACAGCCTCCAAGTAATTCTACAACTTGAACCAATGCTTTTACCAAATAGGCCACATGTCTGAAATTGAACTGCATTCATTCTTTTCAAACAAGGAAACCTGCATAAATGAAGAGCTATTCTTAAAAGGGAATTTAGGTAAAAATGGCAGCGGTAAGATATTCATCTATATTTCTATGTGAGATATTCATCTATATTTTTTTACCTTTTGACATTTTTTCTTATTTATCCGTTTTTGCCGTTGCCATTTTTTCCTATTTATCCACTTTTGCCATTTTTACCGTTGCCATTTTTTCCACTGCCATTTTTACCGAGCACCCTTAAAAGGATATATAATAAAAATATCAATAATGATAGGATTAATGAATGTCTTCAAATAGTAATACTTTAATCTTCTGAATTTATGAATGAAAGTCTTTGATTTTTATAAGTCTAGTTTTAAATTGGTTGCCAATCAAAGAGAACTTAACCCTTTGCCTGTCTATGGCATTTTTGTGTGTACTCTCCAAACATTCATGCTTGTTTCCAGATTTATAACTATTGCAAGGCAACTCAGCTTAATAGAACGTGCTGGTATATAGTGTTTCACATAATAAAAATCTGGGCATCACATGTGATTCACAGAATGTACAAATCATAAGTCTATTTACACTATCTTCTGTGTATCACATGTGATGCAAAGGTTGTAATAATTTCAATAAAATAAAAACATAGATATCTTTCATTTGAGACTGTTATTTATAACTGCTGTTAAAACAAAATAATCAATTTGAAGATCAGATATTGTTATTATTTAAACCTATATTTTTAGTAATACTGGAATGTGACCAGCAGATGAGAGAGGATTGAACAGAGCCGGGATTTGCATGTATGTTTATGTGTCTGCCGTTGTTGTAGACATCTCTAGGTCGAAAACTCCCTGGTCAAGGCCGATAACTCCGTACGGTTATCTCCCTTAGTTGGCTCCGTCATAGCACTTCTCCTCTCCTCCTTTCTCAGTTAAGAGAAAGCAAAGTTTCCTAGGGATGTTGGAAAATTTAGTTTTTACTTTATTTGCATTTTCCAACATCCATTTTTTTTTCAGTCAGGTAACTTGCGTTTTCCTCTGCCATATTAGATCTTGTGGGTAGGCGTCATATATAACAATTAGTAAATATTCGTTTTGTATAATTTCAAATCATGAAAAGAATTTTTAAAAGTGTAAAATATGAATTTATTTTCTTATTCCTCCCGAACCTCAATCACAAAAATTTTGGTGCCCGGTAAATTTGACAAAGTAGGAAAATTCGGTAACCATGAAATAAAAATCGACTGAAAATTATTATTTGGCAAATAGAATGAGCTGAGTGTTTCACATAATAAAAAACTGAGCATCACATGTGATTCTCAGAATGTACAAATCATAAGTTATTTACACTATGTTCTGTGCATCATTATGCAATGCAAAGGTTGTAATCATTTCAATAAACTAAAAACATATATGTCTTTCATTTGAGACTGTCATAACTGCTGTTAAGATGAAATAATCAATTTGAAGATCAGATATTGTTATTATTTAAACCTTTATTTTTAGTAATACTGACATGTAACCAGCGGATGGAAGAGGATTGATTAGAACCATAAATTGCACGTGTGTTTGTGTCTGCCGTTGTTCTAGTCCTTTCCAAGCAAAACTCCTCGTTAGTTGGATCTGCGATAGCAGAGATCTTATATAATCAGTAGCGTCTTGTTGTCATCTATATATTACATAGATTAGGTCTTTCCTCAAATGTCCTGCTCATTAAACATCTTCAGTTTTACCACTCTTTTAAAATCATAGCTCATGGAAACATGTCCTGTGACATATGATGCGCAGGACAGGCAAAGGGTTAAAGAATGGAAATATTGATTACCATATATACTTGCAGATAGGTTGAACCCCAAATAGGTCACACCCCTACTTTATGGCTTAATAATTGATGATTTACTGTTGGTGTGCAGACAGGTCGCACTATAACCTGGGGAGGGGGTGTTAAACAGCCCTTTTTAAACTTAAGAATTATCAGATATTTACCTTTTATTTCTATGTTTATTTCAAAACTTTTTATTAATACACATTTGCAGTTAAAATACATTTCACTATTTACATTGCTCAGACTATCTTCCTCATCTTTGTTGCCATATTTATCACAACGTTTCAACCGTTATACACTCGGGCCTTCTTCAGGTGGTTGGTATGTCAAACTGAACCCTTTATTTCATTTGCTGGGGTAGACTGTTCTAGTTCCACGTGCCATGTCTAATGGATGTCAGTTATCAGTTATCTCATGTCAGTTCCCTTCAAGTTCTCCACCACCTTAACCAGGTATTGAACTCACACTCTTTGGGTCCTGGTTAAGACAGTGGAGAACTTGGAGAGAGTAATTAACAGGAGATAACTGATATCCATTAGACATGGCACGTGGAACTAGAATGGTCTACCCCAGCAAGCGAAATAAAGGGTTCAACCACTTGAAGAAGGCTGGAACATGCAATGGCCAATACATTGTGATAAATATGGCAATAAAGATGAGGACAATAGTCCAAATAATGTAAAAGGAAGTAACTGTACCAATATTTTTATATTTACCGCATATTATTTTTATATCATGTCAACTCGACAAAAAAAAAAAAAAAAAGATATAACTACAGAACGAAATGTTAGGGTACATTTAGGAAAAAGTGTTTATCTATTTATATATCAAGTTACAGTTTTAAAATTCATTCAGAACTGAATCCACAGCTTTAGTGTTTATGGGTATCATTTTCATTGTCTCAGAAATCATGATGACAAGGTAGTGTATTTTTACCTTTACGTCGAGCCTATCTGCTCGATGTAAATGTAAAACTGCACCCCTGATATTTTGTGAAATTTTTGGTAAAAAAGTGCAACCTATCCGCAAGTATATACGGTACTGTAAGATAAATTTATGAATGAATGATAATTATCTGAATGTGCGTGTTTTATTTCTTAACTTAAAATGAACGGAAAGAAACCTGCATCTCCTGAATGAAAAAAATTTCATTAATTATTGCGACTCTCATTTTTACTGACACATGCTTTGTGGTACATTCATTCTAGATTCACCATCATCAAAATTTTTTCACTCTCTTTTTCCCATATGAATCAGAATTGACTATAATTACAATAAGTCTTAAACACTTCAGTAATAAGACAGTTGCAGTGATAAACACTGTATTTATAGAAAGTTCCAGGTTAACTACTGTGTTTTAAGACAAAATGCCTTTACAATGATATTGTTGGTTGAGCAGCTGGGGAGGCAATTCTTAATGCAACCCTTTTGCCACTAAATAGAGAAACGGACCATGCAACATTTCTTTAAATGTCTTGTATGACCAATCCCTGAACATGGGGAAGAATGCAAACTAGTAATGCCTCCCCCCCACCAACTTTCTGATAATTATAGTCTTTTTGCAGTCAGCCTAGAAATGAGAACCAAGCAGCCGACCATCCTTCCAATGGTTAAAAACCTTTCGTCTTAACTATTTGGCGTTATTCCAAGAGAGAAATTAATGATGTGAATGTTTAGGCATCTATCACTTGATCAATTCTTAACATCGAGCAAGATGCATTCATGTGTTTATGAATGCACCAAAGATGCATACACTTGTGATTATATCGAATTTGACATCATAAAACCTAGTTAAAAAAAGAAAAACAAATTGGCACAGAAAATTTCCATGAATCTTATATATAAAGTTGAATGGTTAACAAGTCTGTCTCTCTAGATCAATTACAACTGAGTAGTGAGTTAGATCCTCACCGGGTGCCATAATTGCAATATGCAATGTTGAAGCCCCCAATAGGCTAAATTTATCTCTAATATTCATAACTACTTTTACATGCAAGAGGTTAGCATTCGTGGTTCTCCACAACTTCCTATCTTTTATAGCTCTAAGTAATATTTGTCTCCTTATGATTACTCCTGGTCTTGATCCATTTTCACAAACTCATTAGGTAGGTTATTTGCTATTTCCCCATTGCTTAAATGTCATGTGACCTCTCTCTCTCTCAGTACTATTATGGCCTCTCTTACATTCTCTCTCTCTCCCCTCTCAGCACCATTATGGCCTCTCTTTCTTTCATTACTATTATGGCCTTTTTCTCTCTCAGTACAATTCTGGCCTCGTTTTTTCCCCTCTCTCACAAAACCATTCTGGCCTCCCTCCCTCTCTCTCTCATTACTTTTCTGGCCCCCTCTCTCTCTCATTACTTTTCTGGCCCCCTCTCTCTCTCATTACTTTTCTGACCCCCTCTCTCTCTCATTACTTTTCTGACCCCCTCTCTCTCATTACTTTTCTGACCCCCTCTCTCTCTCTCTCATTACTTTTCTGACCCCCTCTCTCTCTCTCATTACTTTTCTGCCCCCTCTCTCTCTCATTACTTTTCTGGCCCCCTCTCTCTCTCTCACTTTTCTGGCCCTCTCTATCTCTCACTATTCTGGCCCCTCTCTCTCTCTCTCACTATTCTGGCCCCCTCTCTCTCTCACTATTCTGGCCCCCCTCTCTCTCTCACTATTCTGGCCCCCTCTCTCTCTCTCACTATTCTGGCCCCCCCCTCTCTCTCTCACTATTCTGGTCCCCCCCTCTCACTATTCTGGTCCCTCTCTCTCCCATTACTATTCTGGTCCCCTCTCTCCCTCTCACTATTCTGGTCCCCTCTCTCTCCCATTACTATTCTGGTCCCCTCTCTCTCCCATTACTATTCTGGTCCCCTCTCTCTCCCATTACTATTCTGGTCCCCTCTCTCTCTCTCTCTCTACTATTCTGGTATCTCTCTGTCTCTCTCTACTATTCTGGTATCTCTCTCTCTCTCTACTATTCTAGCCTCTCTCTCTCTCTCTTTCACACTCTCTAATTCACTCTTCTTCAGGCATTATTCATGTAAATATTGTTTGCTTTTGAACTGATTGATAATTTGTTGATGTTTGTGCCACTCTCTCTCACTATTCTGGCCCCCTCTCTCTCTCATTACTATTTTGCCCCCCCCCCTCATTACTATTCTGGTCCCCTCTCTCTCTCTCTACTATTCTGGCATCTCTGTCTCTCTCTACTATTCTGGCATCTCTCTGTCTCTCTCTACTATTCTGGCATCTCCCTGTCTCTCTCTACTATTCTGGCATCTCTCTGTCTCTCTCTACTATTCTGGCATCTCTCTGTCTCTCTCTACTATTCTGGCATCTCTCTGTCTCTCTCTACTATTCTGGCATCTCTCTGTCTCTATCTACTATTCTAGCCTGCCTCTCTCTCTCTCTCTCTCTCTCTACTATTCTAGCCTCTCTCTCTCTTTCACACTCTCTAATTCACTCTTCATCAGGCATTATTCATGTAAATATTGTTTGCTTTTGAACTGCTTGATAATTTGTTGACGTTTGTGCCACCCTTGAGGTTTTCTCTCTTGCTTAAACAGCACATCTCTTTTGACCATTTTTGTTTTACTTGAGAAACAAGGTTGACCTTTTGTGGGAAGGGGGGTATGTTTGCAGACTTTGCAGCACTGGCAAACTTCCTCAATCTGTCCTTCTCAATTATTTGGTCACATTAGCCATGGTCTGATTAAATAAAGTTACGTGACATCAATGAAGTCCGCCACTGGTCTGATGCAGGACATTTTATTGACATGTCAACAAGTGATTTTATTATCTCTTTTTCTTTTTGTTTACCAGATTTATTCTTCATCTTTGTCAATTGTTGAAATCAGTCTGTGCATCTTTTAGAATTATGAAAATCTCTCATGCAATGCAAATACAATGATTCTTTCTCTACTGTGTTTCGATTGGATGGTTGGGAATGTAGAATAGTGGTTATTAGCATGCCAAGTTCATTGCATTCACTTTCACACTTGGAAAGGGTACGATTTCATATCTCTCCTCATGATGCATGAATTAAATAACAGATCAGACTGGGCTGTATGACCCTGGTTGGCAACCAGTCTATCAGAACAAATCTGAATTCAAAACCAGTTTGTTGTAGGGCTGGCAACTCCACCCTTTAAAAATCTATCTATTATGGAAATCACAACAGCAACAAGTTGAGAAAAGTGGTCCTAAACTTACAGAAGAATTTTATCTCCCTGAGGAGGAAATTTTCTACTGTCAAGGAACCTCTGACTGCCCACTTGAATTTTGACTTTCACCATCTTTTACAATTCTAGTGTTGTTATATTACTTTTTAATCATAGTATATTTACCAACGTCTCCATATTTTTGTGGGTGTGTGTTTAGCATAAGTGTCATCAGGAAAAGGTCAATAAGCCATAAAAAACAAATCAATCCTTCCTTTACGCCCTTACAACAACTTCATCCAGTAACCCTCTATCTTAACTGGCTCTTGAGCCTTTTATTGGGTGAATAATAGTATTTAAAAAATGTAAAGAAATTTTACAATAATTTCAGTGAACACAAGCAAGAATATATCAATTGACTGTGAACAGCTTTTAGGCTGAGAAATTCTTACAAAATTAGAGAATGCAATTAAAAATTTGATTGAATTTTCAATTATTCGGGGAGAATACTAGAGCAGACATTTGTAACATCAAATATTTGAGCTTTGACAAGAAAATGAGGTTGATTATTAGTGAAAAGCAGAAATACCTGATGCTTTAAAAAGATGCTGATAATCTACAAATTTTTTTTTTTTTTTAATCATTTTTACTCCTAACAAGACAAAGTCACTAAGACTCAAGGGGATACTGAGCATGAAAGAATTACTAGACATAGGCTCTTCCAGCAGCCACATTCAAGAATGTGGCTGCTGGAAGAGCCTATGTCTAGTAACAGGACTCTGCGCCATGCTACATAAGCAGGCAAACCCAGTAATGGTTGTCAGATGATTTCTATGACCACATCACCCCTTACCTCTGGCCGCCTAACTCCCCAGACTGCAACCCTTTTGATTATTATGTGTGTGGTGCAGTTGAGTAGAGACCAACAAAACTCCTTGTAACACCAAAGATGAATTGAAGGCAAGGATTATGGCAGCATTCACTAACTTAAGACTATCCAGAAGAGTTGTAGGAGATTCCAAAATTGTCTGGAGGCTGTGGTTAAAGCAAATGGCAATTTTATTGAATAAATTTACTGTTTAGTATTTCAAGATATTTTTGCATAATTTTGGTAAATATATCTGTTAAAATGAGATGTCAGTATTATTTTCATTTTTGCATAATTTAGATGACAATTTATCCATCGCACCCTGTATATCCACATCCCAGAAATTCTGACAGAAAACACATTTCAATTATTTGAACTATTTCACTCTCATTCTTTGGCATTATGAAGATCATGAGGTGGTTTTATATAATGTTACCTAATTATATTAGGTAAATAAAAATTGAATGAGAGACCAAAAATATCCTTGTAATCCCAGAGATGAACTCAACAACTTAAATAAGGAGACCGTCCAGAAAAGTTGCAGGAGATTCAAAAGTCTCCTTGAGGTCATGACTGAAGCCAATGGCGATTTCATTGAATAAATTTACTCTTTAGTATTTCAAGATATTTTTGTGTAAATTGGTAAATATATCTATATATAAAATGAGATGGTGGTGTTATTTTCATTTTTGCATAATTTAGATAACAATTTATCCATCGCATCCTGGAGATGAGCATATGGCCGAGTGGTTAGAATTTTCTTTTGATGATCATGAGACCTGAGTTCAAATCTCACCATAACTGATTTGTTAGGAAAGTGATGTCTTGATATTGGTCTAGGAAGACAATTTCAGTATGCAGCACTATTGGAAAATGCCTAAAAACTACACCATGAGTTGACCCAATCTTTGTGAGTGAAATTGGGTAGACAGAACAGTTTAGAGGCCATCAGTTTTTGTGCTCGCACAAAGTCACAAGTCAACTTGTCAGAGTGACCAAGAGTTTGATTGTACTGGCCTTTTCAAACTGCTGTTCATGCCTCTCAGAAACTATAACTAAGATCCGCTCAGTATGGTTTCAGTAGAAGCTACAGGTAGATTTTGTGGATGTCAATATATATCTCTTCTCCCCTTTGCTAAGGATTAAATAGCAAGACAAACAGGGCTTTCAAGCCATCATTGGGAATCAGTCTAGGAGAAGGACAACTCTGAATATGATCCTGGGAACAAATTACAGGTTGCCCTTTGACAATGCATAGCATCCGGAAGCCGCTCATGCTAAGGTTATGGTGAAGACATTTGCAGCAGGATGTGGTCAATGGTAGGATCTAAGAGACCAGATTTTTGGTATTGAATCGCAATGGTGTCATGCAAAAGATCCTTCATACTTGACGATGGATGAGACTTAATTATTCCAAGTCAGATGGAAACTGTGGAAACACACACAGCCTTATATCTCTTAATATAAGCACAACTGAAACCCTGACGATGATACGTGGTTGGGGGGTGGGGGGTGCATACCGAAAAGATGAGCTAGTTAAATGTTATTCCCCGTGAGTTTAAATACTAAAAAGTAAGAAAGAAATTATGTACACTATTTACATTATTCGGACTATTGTCCTCATCTTTGTTGCCATATTTATTATAACATTTCGACATTCCAACCTTCTTCAGGTGGAAGGCCTGAGCAGCCAACAACGGCCGAAATGTTATAATAAATATGGCAACAAAGATGAGGACAATAGTTCGAATAATGTAAATAGTGTACATAATACCTCATCTCAGAAATATAGACATACACTGAAGAAAGAAATTGTAAAAAATTTTTGTATTTGATTTCGCTGACAGTGTTGGAGTCATTTTACGTTCTTCAGTGCAGTTTTCAACTCCATTGCATGACTTTACCAGTAACCATGACAACAGAGACAACATTTCTGAAAGACATTTGTTTGACTTAGTCTTCTTCGTATCCTTCCATCTTTGCTGGACATGGGGGGGGGGGCTGAGCCATTCCTCTACCTTGTTGGTCCAATGCATGTTGTTTATGGCTTTCCATTGTGATATGTTCGTATGCTCTCAGTTCTTGTTAGTTATCATTGAAGGGTTTGCAATATAATTGGTCTTGACCTGGCATCTCAACTTCAATCACTTTCTCACCAATGTGATGTATCTTCCTTCTGTTTTTTTTCTACAAATATATTCATGGCAACCTATTCTGATGAGGTTTTTTTTCTTTACTTAGTGCTTCGACTACATGAATTCATTGATACTAGATTGGCAATTAGGTTTCCCTGTTTTACCAGATGCAACCGTTAATTCTATTCTAACAGTTTCTTTTCTTGCACTTCTCACCTGTGGAAATTCTTTCCGATTTTTTGCTTCCCTGTCAACTATGATCTTCAAAAATTTAAGTGCAATGTCAATAGCCAACTTCTGTCATCCTGAACCCTGATCCTTTATTGTCCATTTGTCACTTCTCCTCACTAAAATCTTCTCATTCTCTTCCACTCCCAGTAACCTCTTGCATCGGGTTAAATGATTTAAAAGAAAAAGCACCCATAAGAACAGACAACATTTCTGAAGACTGGATTTTTTTTTTTTTTTCAGACAACAGATGACATAAAACTCATATAGGCTAAGAAAAATGGACTAATATCCTCATCTTTGTTGTTATCATCACAAAGGTTTTTCAGAGCTTCTTCAAGTGTCTACTAATTGAGTAAACTTCAGGGAATTTCAAGCTGAACACTTTATTTAATCTACAGGGATAGATTGTTCATGTTGAAGAATATTTCATCTTTTCCTTTTTTTTTTTTTTTTTTTTAGTACTGCTCAGTTATTACTAACCAGATTTCATTGAGTCTGAACACCCAGCCCAGGAATTGAACTCAAAATTACATGGCTAGGCATGGCAAAATGAATTTAAGAGTTCAGTTCTGAAGGTTTCCAAGATCGACAGACACCAGAAGTCACAATGGCTGCAACATTGTGAGAATAACAACAAACATAAATACATTAAATCAACTGTAAATAATGTAAGTAATAATAATAATAATTCCTCATCCCAGAAATTCAAATAAATGGAAACATTATATAAGATGCCAGTCTTTTACACAAATGATATACAATATGAAAAATAGATAAAAGAAAAACAATTTCAATCCAAGTTATATCTAAAGACAGAATTATTTGCTTCTTTGGGTAATGAATTTGGTACTCAGTCATTTGACCGATGGAAATTTAACCAAATAGACATTTAGCTGAAAATATAGTGGCATACTTACATGTAAGTCACACTCTTTATCGTAATGTGCTATATATATTTACTGTATTAATTTATAATTTTTCTTTTTTTTTTTTCACAGGCTTTTTTTAAAATCTATTCTGTATATATTATATTGTACTTCAAATATTACTGTAAGATAAGTTTTTTTTGAGAAAAAGCACATTTTACTACAACAAAAATCTTAATCTTTTACAATATAAAAGATCATTCAATTTTGCAATTTTAATGATCATTATCTTAAAGGGATGAACTAGCTTTTATCTTAACTGTTAAATACAAATTAAATACAAAGTGCTACTTTTTACCAAAATACACTCAAATATTTTAAAAAACACTAATTTCAATAAACAAATATTTAAATAAGAAAACTTGACTTTAAATTTAGATTTAGTAATTTAATCACTTGAAATTCAGTGGTAATTATTAGTCCTATTCTATCTTATAATACTACTAATTAAAATACTTAAAGTATTGCTTGTTACTATTTTTACTTGTACTTTTTCGGTGAAATGTCTGTTCAGCTAAATGTCTGTCAGCCAAATGTCCAGCTACAATGAATTTGATACCAAGACTCTATTTGGTCTTGTGTGCAGCAGATAATGTTTAGCAGCCATGCTCAGTATAAACAAGTGAGATATGTATTCATGTACAAGTCAAGAGTTAAGGTCAAATCTTCAAGCCAAAAATATAATGGCAGGGTTATACATTTTTTTTTTTTAAATATTTCATTTTATTGAAAGCTTGAAGCAACTCAAAGCTGAAGTTAAGAAAATATATTATTAATAATATTAAAAAAAGGAATTATATTAACATGAATAAACACTTGGATACAAATATAAAGTATTGAAACTTTCAGTGTAAGAGACTTAAATATCATGACATCTTTCAGAGAGATGAAATTTAAATTTTTATTATTGCATTATTCCAAAATTTTAACACATCAGCAGATAGCTATTAATGTCAACAATTGAGTATAAATGGTTATTAATTAAAAAAAAATTAGTAATTAATGTATAATATTATCCATAACATACATATGCCATACAAGAAAATCGTTTTTGATAAAAGTTAAAAAATAACTATAAATATATAAAAAATGCTTATATTGTTGAAAATTCCTTTTTGCACAATATTGCTATTTGTGCTATATTATAATGCTTATTACCTAAACAATAATAATAATGAATAATGTTTTTTTAAAACATTAAAGTATATTTAATCACATCTCCACAACAGCTGTCATGATCTGTTAATAATAAAATGCAAACCCTTCACTTTTGCGTCTCAGGTTGACTGACCTTTAGATTTGTTATAGGATTACCAATGTTCAAGGGATATATTTTGTGAGAGAGATGTGATAGTAATTTTAATTGATAGAATTGTGGGTGCACAGGTCTGCCTTCAGATAGGAAAGAGGGATGAACTTATTTCTGTTTCTTCAGGACCAGAAGGATCATGGGTCTCCACAACTTCCTATCATTTGTAGCTCTTAATTTTTTTTTTTTTTACTATCCTTCCCACTTTCTGTTCTACCATCCATATGCATAAGCTTGTTAGGCAGGTTACTCTGTTTTCCTTTGCCCCTCTTGCCTTCAATATGATATGAGTGTCAAATTCTCCATGCCCTCTTTCCTCATTATGTTTGTCCTGGGTATGATGATGAACTACATCCACATCCTGGGTAAGACAATAAATTAAGTCCAACAGCAAGGTCTCTGATCAGGAGGTTTTGAGGAGCATGGTACCACCTCTTAATTGCTGGTGTTCTCAGGTCCACCCTGACCCAGGGTGGCAGCATTTGTTAGGGTCCCAGCTATGGGAAAATAGTTAATACCCAACCTTTGTAAGAATAGGTTTTAATACCAGAAATACTTTGTAAAGAAAAAAAAATATATATTTGTCGGTGTTAAATAACCCATTGAGGTTGATATGCCATAAAACAAACAAACAAATCCTCATTATGTATCACAGGAATTTCAACTGTCTTTCTGGTTGTAAGTATAAGTATCTTTGTTGGTTCTATTTTCTTTAAAACATTCCCAGCATCCTTCTGGGGAGCAACATCTCTGTTGCCTCACAGTCTTCTCTGCATCAGTGAAGAAATTGTCCAGCATTCACTGCTATGCAGAAGGATTGATATTACATAGCAGTTCATCACTTTATTTCTAACATCTGGCAGCAAGACCTCTGCTCAGAAGATTAGAGGTGTTTGTGGAACCACCTCTTAATTTCTGTTGTTCTTAGGTCCACCCTGATCTGGGGTGGTAGCACCTGTTAGGGTCCTAATTATGGGAAATTGTGAAAGCTGAAACTAAAACAAAATATTATAAAAGTGCAAAAATTCATATTTATAGTAAAATAACTCGCAATACATTTTATCTGTAGTCGAAGACATACAATTGCATTTAAAATATTTAAATTTCAGCATTAAATAACCGATAGGGATTGATATACCACTAAACAAAATGAACCAAAAAACCAACATGACAATAAACTACAACTACATCCAGTAGCAAGGCCTCTGTTCAGGAGGTTTTGACGAACATGGAACCACCTCTTAATTGCTGGTGTTCTCAGGTCCACCCTGACCCGGGGTGGTAGCACCTGTTAGGGTTCCAGCTATGAGCAAAATATTTAACTATTACTAGCAATACTTTTTTTAAAAAACTTATTACCAGTAATACAATTTTGAAGGAAATATATTACCAGAAACAGATTTTTGACAAAACAAAATATTACCAGCAATAAAAATTTTTGTCAGCATTAAATAACCCATTGATATGCCATAAAACAAAATAAACCAAACCAATCTAAACCAAAGAATACATACTCTATTCATACGAATCTATCCTAAAAATGTTGTCAGCATTAAATAACCCATTGAGGTTGATATGCCGTAAAATAAACCAAACCAAACAGCATTTTTTATATATCTTTTCTATCTTTCCTTGTGATCAAAATGGCTTGTTTGCTTTGTTTTGTTTTATGGCATATCAACCCAATGGGTTATTTAATGCCGACAAGATTTTTATTGCTGGCAATATTTTTTTCTTAAAAAATGTATTGCTGGTAATATATATTTTCCTCAAAACTGTATTGCTGGTAATAATTTTTCCTCAAAAAATTAATTGCTGGTATTAAAACCTATTTTTAAACTTGCATAGTCTTTTGATCCCAGTTTGGAAAGCCAACTATTTGCCCATAGTTCGGACCCAAACAGGTGCTACCACCCCGGGTCAGGGTGGACCAGGGAACACCAGCAATTAAGAGGTGGTTCCATGTTCCTCAAAGCCTCCTGTTCAGAGGCCTTGCTGCTGGACGTAGTTTATTGTCTTACCCAGGATGCAGATGTAATTTATCATCTTACCCAGGACGATGATAACAATGGAATAGTTCCTTACTTATGAGATAATGGCAGGGTATAATGGTCAGGCTAACTAAGGAACAAGCAGAATTATGATAGGATTATGATGTAAACAAAATCAGTATTGTTCAGCCTATTAATAGGTTCTTGAGGTGTTGACTGAGATTCAAAGACAATATTTTCATCATTCCATATTATTTGGACAACTATCAACAACATAAGATATGCAAATGACACCATGTTGATAGCCAATATAGAACAAATCAGCAGTTGGTGGGGCTTTGACCCCTCAAAATTTTGCTAATTGTATTTTTTTTTAACAGGGTTTAATTTTAACAAAATACAATAAAGAAAAAAAAAAAAACTATCAAAGCAAGAAGGTACTGGAAATTTTAAATGTTCTTGTCACTAATCATGTTGGTGGCCTTTGATAACTTAAGGCTAAATTCTAAATTTTTTGAAAACATGTCTCTGCTATGGACCTTCAAGACAAGGTAGTAAAGAAAAGCAGGAAGAAAGGACTAACCATCAATTGTAAAAAGGCAAAATGTATGATCTTAAGTAGTAGAGACAGCCAAAGATGTGAGCTGTCAAAATCAAACATCAAGTACATATTTCAAGTGTTTTAATATATGATGGGAAATGTTACACTGAAATCTGAAGGCAGATTGGAATAGCAAAAATACCTTTCAAAAACTTATTGTTATGGTAATATTTTGTTTAACTCAAATATTTAATGATGCAATAGGGGAATTTTATAGTCAGAGAATTCACCGTGAGCTTATTCAATCATTAGCTTAAGAATTAAGATTGATCTGAAATTAAATATATATAATCAATTCACCCCAAAGAGATAATATCACTAAGACACAAGGGGCTTCTGGGAGCAAAACAGAATGAGAAGACTTCAGAAGGAATCTAATCTTAAAGAGGATACAAGGGATAAACCTGATTAAAAAAAACTGGGGAGGTGTGTAGGGGATTTAAGAAGGCAGCATGAATGTTTAAAATTGTGCTGTAAATAAAATATGCAATATCCACAACCATAAATTATAAGAAAAGGCCAAATGGTAACAATATTCAATCACGGCAAAAAATACATATTTGAAACAACAAATTAAATTTTATATACACAATTTACAATTTCTTTGTTTGTAATGATGTGTGCAAATGTATATTTTGGAGAAAAAGTTTTTTGTTGTTTCGAAATGTTCAATGTCTGAAAGTTGTCTGCCTTTGATTAAAAAGGTTGAATTTAACTTAGACAAAAGATTTTCTATGAGTGAAAAAGTTTATGTAAATTTATCTAATCTCTCATAAAGGAAGTTTGCTTCTTTGGCGGCACATAATTCCCATGCGTATCTTTTGCATGTGTGAGTCTTAAATGCGATGAAAATTCATTTGCTGTTTCTATTTATAGTTTTCTTAACAACAAAATCTGCTCAACAGGGCTTGGTAGCTGTTGCGAATTTTTCTGAGAAATGTGTGGGAGAATGTTGTATTTTTTATTTTTTAGCCAATAGGATTTCTTGAAACATTTAAATTAGGGATGAATTTGAGAAAGATTTTTTTTATGTCGGTTGAGCCTATTTTTGCACAAATTTTGACTGTTTTCTTATGGAAATTTCTCAAAGCTTATTTTTTATTTAACAACCAATGAAATTCAAGAAAATGTTTGAAATTGAAATGAGGATTACTAAAGGAGTGTGAACCAAATTTGAAGGTGTTGGCATTGCCAGCCTCTAACAAAATTAAATATCCATTTTGATATTTAGATTTTTTTTTTTTTCTTTTTCTGTTTTAAGGAGTAATAAAAAATTCTGAATATCGAACTTGACATTTTGAGGAAATTTGTGAATTGGAGGAAAAAAAATGTCTGTTTTTTATGCATTCGAAGAATTGTTTTCTATTGAGAATGAATCACCTTTAGCCTTTTTTTATTTTTGATAAATATGTGGATATGTTATAGTGGACTATTAAAGTTCCAATCATTAATTTTTGGGCAAATAATCCGAAACTACCAATTTTTTTTCAAACATTTTCATTCGTTCCTAATCACAGTTTGGTCGCAATCATTATATAAGGGAGATAACTTCGATACAGCTTACTATAAATTACCTCCCATGCATACATCGCGCGATCTGTATTTTTTTAAAACTAAAAGAACGTTCTTGATACTAAACAATTTCTTTTTTCGTTATGAATTTACAGATTAAAAGATTTCTTCGACATCATCTGAAAACGGTAAAATAGTTCAATAAGATTAATAATAATGAATCGTTGAAATTGGCCTTGTCTTCTAGCTTTTTATTGCAACACTTTGAAGGTTGAATATACAATGGCTATTAAAACTGAAAGTCTTCCCTCTCTGACAATCTTAAGATGGACTTCTTTAAGGCTACATTAGAATCTCTCTTGCTCTATGTTATGAGTTGCGTTGAACATCAGCTGAAAGAAATAACCAACCACCTGAAGAAGGCCGGATCATACAACGGCCGAAACAATGTAATAAATATGGCAACAAAGATGAGGACAATAGTCTGAATAATGTAAATAGCAATACTTCATTGAATGAATTGATGAGCAGATTTCAACATTGATATGACACTTGATTTGTCACAACAAATATGTATTGTAAGGCACTACCCAATGGTTGGTGATTTCTTGCTCAACTTGACTTCCATATTGTCTCTTACTGATATGACCCCCATTTCCTGGCTTTCTCCTTCTATATTTTGGATAGGAGTCATTCCCTTGTTCAAATCTAATTTTGATCAAAATAAAATATACATAGCCAAGTATCCTGGGTAATGTAGTTTCAGAATGTATATGGTTATGGGTGGCTATCTTCAAAATCCTAGGAGAAATTTGATAGCAAATAGACAGAGGCTACAACTTTTTATATATATATATATATATATTATATATATATATATATATATACATGTAATATTAAATGTAAATAGGAGGGATTATGTGTTCCCGAATAAGGCAATTATTAACTGAATTTAAAGTATTTTAAAAATTCATAAAGAATTGCTTTTTACTTATTTATTTTTTTTATTTTTTCACAGATTCTGCATTTCATTGTGACTAGTTAAAAATTCTTGAAACTAAAATGTTGATTGATATAAATTCTCTTCACAAAAATGCAAACATTTGTAGGAGAGTTATAACTGAGTAAATAAATATACCCCCCCCCCCACATCTATACTTGTAAGAATGAAGAACAGCGAGACATGGAAACAACAAAATATGTATTGTGGTGTTGGAAAAACGAGACAGAAATGCTAAGTAAAATTGTGAGTTTGGAGTCAAATGTTGATCAAATATGGATCGGAATCTGACAGAAGGATGTGATAAAGAATGCGGGAAAAAATTTGCTGCATCAGTCATGTATCAAAAGATACATGATCACCTAAGCATGTATCATGCATGGCACATAACTGTTCAGATAATTTAGTTGGAAAATACAAGAAGTTTTCATTTTGATAAATGTTGATAGTATATGGCCGAAAAGGGAGCCGAAATTTTTGTTGATGCACGTGTTGACAGCCTGTCAGTGTCGACTGCTTGTCAATAGTGAGAATGTCATGTGTTTGTATGTGTAGAGGAGAAAAATGAGGTCAATTCTCATTGGTTTAGAAAGAGTGAATTAATGTTAATTTAGTTTCTGGAATTAAGAGAATGAATTGTATGATTTCATGAATGAAAACTGGCTTGAGAAGCTTCTCATACCAATTGCAAACATTTTTGCAGGTCTTCAGGTTCACAGCCAATGTCTTTATAGATGCTGTAGTATTAATAAAAGAAATGATGACAAAAGGAAAACCTTTTATGCCAATGTGTTTCATTCCATTAGGAACTTTATCAAGACTAGCTAGATGTAACCAGAAGTCTTATTCTAATAGTTTTTTTTTCTCACACTTACTGCCTGTGAAGCTCACTTCCATTTTTTTTTTTGTTCAAAAATTTAAATACAACATCAATTGCCATTTTCTGTCTTCCTGAAACCTGTTCTTTTATTGTCCTTTCTCCTCACTAAAGTCTTCTCATTCTCTTTCACTCCCAGTAACCCCTTATATCTTAGTGGCATTATTGCCTTTTTTATTTGCTTAGAATAAAATGATTAAAAAAGAATGTGTAGAAATCTTAAATTTTTAGGAACCTGTTCTTACATACAGAAAAACTAATGTGGGGAAAAATTATTATATTGCATTCAAATTTGAACTTGAAGCTGTGGCATGTATATTTACCGTATATACTCATGTATAGTGAAAATTTTTATGATCAGTTTTTTATGAAAAAAAAAAAATAGGCATTTTCACTATACACAGATAATTTTTTTCTTTAGTTGTTACGAATAATGCAAAAATATTTAGGGGTTGCCCTATACATGACGTCAGTTTATACACAAGTATATACAATAAATGTGTGTCACCTCAATTTATTCAGAAAAATAGATTTCAATGCTGTTTTTTTTTTTTTTTTTAGCATTATTTGATTCAAATAAAAAAAATAAATGCTTATAATATAAATAAACATTATTGATATTATAAGAATTCAGAAGAAAATTACATTAATCATTTCACCTCTGAACAAGGCAATAAAGCCACTAAGGTGCAAGGAGTTACTGAGTGTAAGAGAATGAGAAAAAGAAAACATTAAGAAGAGGGAACTATAAAAGAGCAGGAATTAAGAAGACAGAAGCTAACAGTTGAGAATACATTTGAATTTTTGAAGATCAAAGTTGCTAGGGAAGCAAGATAGTTTCACAAGTGAGAAGTACAAAAGAAGAAACTGCTAGCATAAAACTCATGGTTACATTTAATAATTCCAACTGTAAAATAATGAAATTTAGCTGCCAATCTAATATTGATCTCAAATTTTTGCAGTTTAGGTATCATGGAGAAAAACTCATAAGAACGATTACCATGAAAGTATTTATAGAAAAGGCACAGGAAATCTATGTTACAAGGATGGGAAAGAGATTGAAGCCGAGATGTCGGGTGAGAACCAATAACTTTGCAGATTCTTTTTTTTTTTGTATTTTATTTAGAATTTCTAAAATTTATAGCAGGAAGACCAGACCAAATGCAGCACCAATATTCAATGCTTGGATGAATAGTAGACTTATAAATGTTTAAGATAGATTCTAGCAAGAAATTGTCTAACATGACACAATGAACCAACTTTTCTATGAGCAAACCTAGCAATTAATTCAATATACATTATTTGGACTATTGTCCTCATCTTTGTCGCCATATTTATCACAACATTTCTGTCGTTGTACACTCCGGCCTTCTTCAGGTGGTTGGAATTTCGAACTGAACCCTTTATTTCGATCACTGGGGTAGACTGTTCTAGTTCCATGTTTGATGGATGTCAGTTATCATTTATCTCCTGTTAATTTCCCTCTGAAAGTTCTCCACTGCCTTAACCGGGTACTGAACTCACATTCTTTGGGTCTTGTCACTGGATCTAACCAACGCCTTTATCCACTGTGCCATGTGTCCTTGAGGACATCTCAGTATGAATTTCTGGGTATTATATATATAAATATTATTATTATAATATCAGATCATCCCATAAGTTCTGTCCGAATTTTAACTTTTGTTAAAATGAACAAAATTTAAAGAGTATTTTATAATGTCTAATGGCGTTGAACATTATTTTTATGTTTAGATGCATTTAAAATGATCAAATTTTATTTCAGAGAACAATAAAATTAAATTTTGTTTGATTAAAACCCTGCTAACATGGAAGTACCCAAGAATCATTTGAGGCATATAATGCTTTATGAGTTCAAGAAAGGAAACTCAGCAGTTGAAGCGGCTAGAAACATTCACTCAGTTTATGGAGAGGAATGTGTGAATGAAAGAACTTGCAGAAGATGGTTTGCAAAATTCAGAGGTGGAGATTTCACCCTTGAAGATGAAGATCGAACAGGACGTCCAGTTGAGTTTGATGAAAAGCTTCTTGAAGCAGCCCTTGAAGAAAATCCTGCTTTATCAATTGAGGAGTTGGCAGTGGTTCTCAGTTCAAACCATACAACTGTTCATCGTCATCTTCAACAACTTGGAAAAGTTCCTAAACTTGAAAAATGGGTGCCTCATGAATTGTCTGAAAACAACTTCAAATCCCGAGTTGACATCTGCTCTTCTCTCCATTCTCGCCAACTTGTTTCACCTTTTTTGGATAGACTTGTGACGAAAAATGGATCTTTTATCGAAATGTTAAGCATCATAGACAGTGGATTGGTAAAGGGGAAGGACCCCAGCCACAGCCGAGAAGGGAACTTCATGGGCAAAAGGTTCTTTTTTCAAACTGGTGGGATTGCCAAGGAATAATCCACTTTGAATTTTTACCACCTAATGCAACAATTAATGCTCAAATATACTGTCAGCAATTAGAGCGTTTGAACCAAGCTTTGAGGAAAAAAAGACCTGCTCTAGTGAATCGAAAGGAGGTGATGTTTCGTCAGGACAATGCGTGACCACACACAGCAAGAATCACGTCACAAAAGATCAAAGAACTTGGTTGGGAGAAAATTCCTCATCCACCTTATTCTCCCGATCTTGCTCCATCAGACTACCATTTGTTTCATAGCTTACAGAATCATTTGGAAGAAACAGCTTTTGTAACACAGGAAGAGGTTAAAACTGACATTTGTGAGTTCTTCGAATCAAAGCCAAAAGAATTTTACAGTAATGAAATTAGTAAGCTTGTTAATAAATGGAAGGAAGTCATAGATAATCAGGGAAAATACATTGTTGATTGAATCTGTAATTAAATGTAACATTTGGTCACTTGTTTTCTTTATTCAAAATTCGGACAGAACTTATGGGATGTCCTGATATATTATAGATTCAATATAATCTTTGCACTTCATATCTGCAAAAAACATTAGCCTGAAAAGGTTTAACAAGTCACTATTCTGGAGGTTAGCATCAGCCATGCTGATGGAAGGCAAAAATGGTTCTCACAGTCATGATTAAGAGTAGTTTTTGTTTTTTAAAGCGTTAAAATTAAAAATCCATTCCTTGTCCCAGTTAACAAGATTGTAGGTCATTTTTTAGATCAGCTGCCAATTTGAAATTTTCTAATCAATCAAACTTACTATGAAGACGAGAGTAAATAGTTATGTCATCAGCAGAGATACCAAGAACTGATGACATCAGGAAGGTCATTGATGAAAATTAAGACCAACGTAGGTCCAAATACAGTGTTCTTATTTTTAATTTTACTCTTTATTCATAGAATCATACAATTCCTTGTCTTAAAAGTTTTGTTCTTTGTCAAATCTGCAACATGATGTTTATGTTGCAATGTGTGCAATGTGTGCTGGCCATGCATTATTTTATGGGAATTATGTTTATGCATTATGTTTATGCATATGGGAATTATGTTTATGCATTATGTTTATGTTGCAATGTGTGCTGGCCATGCATTATTTTATGGGAATTATGTTTATGCATTATGTTTATGTTGCAATGTGTGCTGGCATTTAGAATTACCAAGAATTATGTTGCAATGTGAAGGTCATTGATGAAAAATTATGACCAACGTAGGTCCAAATACAATGTGTGTTCTTATTTTTGGGAATTATTTTATGCATTATGTTTTATTCAAATAGAATTATTTTATAAATTATGTTTATTGTTTATATTTGCTTGTCATGCATTATTTTATGGGAATTATGTTTAAAGTTTTGTTTCATGCATTATTTTATGGGAATTATGTTTATGCATTAATGCATTTATTTTACATATGTTTATGCATTATGTTTATGTTGCAATGTGCTGCATGCATTATTTTATGCATTATTTTATGGGAATTATGTTTATGCATTATGGCAATGTGTGCTGGCCATGCATTATTTTATGGGGCATTATGTTTTTGCATATGATTATATTTATGCATTATGTTTATATTTGCATTGGCCATGCATTATTTTATGGGAATTATGTTTATGCATATGAATTATGTTTTATTTTATGGGGAATTATGTTTATGCATTATGTTTATGCAATGTTTGTGTGCTGGCCATGCATTATTTTATGGGAATTATGTTTATGCATTTTTTATGCATATGAATGTTTATGCATTATTTATTCATTCTGTCCATGCATTATTTTTATGGGAATTATGTTTATCATTATGTTTATGTTGCTATTTAATTATTTTAAGAATTAATTTAAATCCTTTGATTTGCAATATGTGCTGTACATACATTATTTTGATTATGATGTTGCAATGTGTTTGCAATGTGTGCTGGCCATGAACCATTATGTTTATGTTGCAATGCCATCATTATTTTATAGGAATTATGTTTATGCATTATGTTTATGCATTATGAAGCCCATTATTTTTTTTTATACATTATGTTTATGTTGCAATGGATGCATTATTTTATAGAATTATGTTTATGCATTATGTTTTGCATATGAATTAAATATTTATATTTGCAAATGTGCTGGCCATGCATTATATTATGTTGATTATGTTTATGTTGATTGCTGTTTGAATAGATCGACAGAATTATATTTATCAAATTTATGGGAATTATGTTTATCATTAGTTTATGGTACTGGCCATACATTATTTTATGGGAATTATGTTTATACATTATGTTTATGATCATGCATTATTTTATAAATTATGTTTATCATTATGTTTCATATGAAATGTTTATGCATTATGTTTATGTTTCATGTTTTAAATGTTTTATGCATTATGTTTATGTTGCAATGTGTGCTGGCCATGCATTATTTTTTTTGTGAATACAAATTTATTCATTCTGTCCAGTAATTTTTCTTTTTTTATCACTCTTTGGCTATTAAAGTAAGCAATTTAAATCCTAAACCTTGGATGAGATATGAACTCACATCCCATATTATGGAAGCCCTTCTTATATGGATGTTCTCTAAAACATTGACTGTGGAGGTGAATAGATCGACAGGGCTCAAATTTATATTCACTAGTTTGGTACTTGTTACTTTGTTGAGGACAAGATGATCAAGTTTCAATTCTAAATTGTTTATTCATTTAAAATATTACATTTATTAGAAAATATATTTAGTTTAAATCCAGAAAGAGTCATAAAAATGACATCAAAGGTTAGCACATTTCAGCTCTTTTCCTGTTACCCAAGGGTTGTTGCCAGGCAGAAGGGAAATTAGCCCTTGTTATACAGATTTTATGTGTGAACATGTAGATTTTAATTCGATGACAGACCTGAGAATATTCTGACAAAATTAATTTTTTTAAGTAATTCTTTTTATAATCAAATAAAGTTCAATAAAATTTTTTTTTTCTTTAACTTGTTTTGTTGATCATCCCAAGGTCAAGGTTTTCCAGACTGAGTAGTATTCCAAAGTTCTTTCAAACTTAGTCAAATTGTGTGTATGTGTGCATAAAATGTCATAAGCTTATGTTAGTCACTCATATATGACACAAACTTATGTATATACATAAACCCATGCAAAATCACACACAGTGTATGATAGACAGGTAATCAGGACTTCTTTGATAATATGGCTAAAGCAACAGCTTTCTAAGAGGTCATTTAAAATTATTTAAATTCAGAGACAAAGTTTATCTATTATGTGCTGTATTTCTTCAGAATAAGAGAGATTATGACTCTCCCTAACTTCCTGTCCCTCATAGCAAAGTTAGTCCTTCCTACTCCTTGTTCTGCCATCCATTTATACAACCTTATTAAATAGATTTCTCACTGTTTCCCTCTACCTCTCAATATGTCATGTGAGTGTCAAATTCTCCAAGCCCATTTTCTTTATTAAGTGTCACAGAAATTTCTACTCTTTTAGTTTTCAGTATAAAGTCTCTTTTTTTTGTTTCCATTAAAACTTTGTAATTCATATGCTCCGTCTATGGTATTCTCAGCATCCTTCTGTATAACCACAGCTGTTGCCTCAAATTTTCTCTTCATCTGTGAAGAAACTGGAATTCATTGGCATATATAAGATAACTGATATTACATAGCAGTTGAGCGCTTTTTTGTTATTTTAATGAACATTCACTGTTTCTTAATACTATGTTTAGCTTTTAGAATTCATCTTTTTGTTTAAGCAAAAAGCTTAGCACTATACAGCATGTCCTCAAATGTCTATGTACTTAAAAATATTTACTAAATTTTTTCAATATACAGTGTTCCAAAAGTTGCATTATCATTGATAACCTTGTAAATTTTATATTTATTTACCAAATGGAATAATCTTTCTGTATGTGCCAATATAGTAAGAAATTTCATTGGTCAAATTATGGAAGATGATGTCATGCAAATTTTCCCTGGTTGCTATTTCACAATTGTTTTCTACCAATGGCTGTGTGACTTTTGGAACACCCTATACATTAAAACAGAGTGAGCGATATTAATAAAAATTAGGGTCAGAAAATCATTTAATTGGTTAAAAAGTGTGATAAGCAGGGTTGTCTTAATAAGCTCAAGGTGTGAGTAAAAGTTTCCTGAAAGAATTGCCCCCGCCGCCACACCTTCCTATTAAGCACCTCAGAGAAATTTATTTTCAAGTAATAACCATACTGGATCTTTTTTTTTTTTTTTTTTTTTTTTTCAGAAACAACTTAGAAATTTAACAAGTATCAGAATATTTAACATTTGTGTATAAATTGGCACCTAAGTTGGTTAAATTTTATTATGCATGTTAAACAGAAAAGAAAGATATTTCAGTCCAGCTAAACTAGTAGAATCCTTGAATACAGTATAAATTAATGTGGTTCGTAACAATTTTTTTCCTCAGTTGGTTAAGCCAGACTGATGTCAGTCATGGAGTTGCTTAAGATTTATCTAAATTTGAGTACAGTTGCTTTCAAATGAGTTTTTTAATATAAAAAAGAAAGGAATAATTATTTAGTTGCCATGGATACCATGTTTTCAAACTCATTGTCTCCTTACCTTTGTTTCCATCAGGGTTCATTAAATTCCTTTTTTACTGAGCATGCAACTTACGCCATTGAGAGCATTGTCCCTAATCTTTTGAACAGGAGTAGAGCCTGAGTGTCTTGGCAAAGATCCTTCTTTGAACATCGCTTGTGAATCTGTAGTGTCAGTCCACAAAGAACTGTACCAAATAACAGAAACCACATCACTTGTGGACTATCAACAGCGGCAACAACTAAAATTGATAGCACATATCGGAAAGAGAATAATGTCATAATGAAAATATTAACATTCCACACCACTTTAAATAAAAGGTTCGGAAGGAAATCCCTTATCAGTACTGGAAAGAACAATAAAAGCTACGGATTTGACAAACCCAAAAAATGTTTTAAGAGTAAGATTTTATAAATTTCAATTGAAAACCATATTTGTTCCTTGGTTAATGAATTCCAAATATTTCCTTACAGGGAAATGGTTAATATTACCATTATAAAAGGTTACATCAAAATGTTTAACTTGGATAGAATCTGCCCCATGGATTGAATAAAGGGTTTGGTTTATAATTTAGAGTCAAATGGATATTACATGCAACTTGAAGCAAAAATAATGACATAATTGAGATGTTGACTTTCTACATGACTTCAAACAAAAAGTTAGGAAGGAAACTCTCATCAATACTGAAAAAAAAAAAGTGATGACAGTTACTGGATTTGAGAAATCTATTTTCCTGTAAAATTGTTTTAAGAGAAAGATTTCATAAATTTCAACCAAAACCAGTCCTAGCTGCTCAGTCAATGAATGCCAAATGTTTCCTTGTATGGAAATGGTTAAGATTACTATTATGAATACCTTGTATTGGGTGAACAATATTAAAAAAAAAAAATAAAGCATCAGTTTAAACTGACACCAGAAGGATTAAATGTCATGAATTATAAAAACAAAAATTCTTACATGAAGATTGTTTTTTTTGGGTTTTTTTTTCTTATTCATGGCTAAAAAGTTGATCATCACAGTTATTTTTTTTTTTTATTTCTTTTTTGCTCTTTAAATATCTTAACATCATTTTTGTAGCAATTAAAAAATTTTCCCCGGTTATATTATCTTTGAATTATGAGAGAGTAACAATCCACCCCTGTATATTAAATAAAGTGTTCAGTGTGAAGGTCACCCAAATTGGCAGACACCTGAAGAAGGCTAAAGGGAACATTGTCTGAAACATTACAATAATAATAAAAAAAATGAAAATATTTTGAATTAGATTATTTAATGTAATTCAGGATATTTTCGTCATTTTGACCTGATGAATTTGTAGATTATCTACAAATTCATCTACCTGATCAATAAAAATTTATACATATGATGTCAGTATGGTTTTAATTCCTCGTCATTGCTAATAGCTTTCTCTAAAATTTGTTATGCATTTCTATATTAAAATCATGTAAATACATTTCTCATGTAGTAACACTATCCTCTTTCTTTTTGATTTTTGATTCACAAAATACAAACAGACCGTTTAAACTAGCTCTCACAAAATTTAGGCAAAGAAAAAAAAAAAACAAATTTTGGTCGATGGTTAATCGTCCCAAAATGTTATGATTACCAAAAAATATTTGGTTTTGTATCTTCAGTCATTTTCTGCATTGTGGACAGCAATAAAACAAGTTGCACTATCACTTTATATACACACACACACACATTATATATATATATATATATATATATATATATATATATATAGTCCATAGACAGACTATTTCGCTGTATCACAGCTCCTCAGTGTGGCTAGAAATTTAATGGCTTCAAGTAAGAACCAAATCCAACTGATTTGACATCAGTCAGATCTCTTACCTCTAGACATTGTCATATAATTTTCTCTGTATTTAAGAAGGAAATATTTTTAAAGCAATTACTATTAAAACAAAAGACATTTTGTGTTGATTAAATTTAAGGACCAAAATTTTCCAGGTTATGAATAATCCTTCTCAAACAAGGAGGAAATTCCATCAGAAATTGTCCGAAGTTGCTTTCGACTTTAAGTCATCATCAATGTCGGTAGAGACAATTGGGGAGTTTCATGAGACTAGTGAGTTCTGTGACATGTTTTTTTTTTTTTTTTTTGTCTTTTATATAGAGTTAAAGATGTAGGCTCTTAAGTTATAATTATTTTTGTTGCATGAGTATTGCTTCGAGGATCCTTGTTTTTGTTGTCAGTATTGCTTTGAGGATCATAAATCTGTTTTAAGATTTGATTTTCCTAGTACTGAAGTTATAATTGTTTTTAAAATTCCATTTAAAAAAGTGCTGTATTGCACATGCATAGATTTGTTGTAGGATTTGTAACAATTATCAGAGAAGTGTATAAGTTGACACTTTTATAGTAGCTCTCTACCTTGAGTGGCTCTTGAGTAGCATTTTTAAATGGTAGAAATCAGTATCAGCTGGAAATGAAGAGATAATATTGATAAACATGCTTTCCACTGAAACAAAAAAAATATCAAAGATTGATGAGAAATTTTCAGCAATATTAAAAATGATGAACTACTGCTTTGTAGAACCAACTCCCAAGAGGATGCTTCCCCAATCACTACAATCTTTACATGTTTAATTTAACTGTTATCTTCCCCACATGGCCACATAAATTGTGCCTCTTACTCTGTAACACTCTAGTTTGAGTGGTTCTTGAGTCTTGTGCAGGGTGAATATCATTGTAAAATAAAATGATGTGGATGTTGAATTTTATAGCTGAAAGAAAAGAATATTTGAAGATACAGATAGTAAAACATTTCAGTCATTTTTGAATTGCTGGTTTTTGTGGAAATTATATTTGCTAAGTATGTTTAAATTTTATATTTAAACGTAGAACAGACGAGGCATCACAAGCCTCTCACTATTTCTACAGTGAGTGTTCAAATGAACTACACTCTTTAGTTCCACCAGTGCTAACCTTAATGTCTAAGACCCAACATACCACACCCATTGTAGTGAATCACCCTCATTTCCTTTCATATCCCCCTGGTGAAATGGGAGTTCTACTCAAGCAGCTTCTACCCATGAAATGCTACCTTCTGGAACCAACTCCCCAAGAGGCTACTTCTCAAATCACTACACTCTTAGACTGTTCAAGTCTAGGGTTAACCATTATCTCTGAAACATATCTGCAAAAGCTGTATCTATTACTCTGTATCCCTTTACCTTAAGTGGCCCTTGGGCCTTGTACAGGGTGAACACCACTGTAAAAAAAAAAAAAAAAATGTGGGATTATATAACTATGATTGTTTCATCATCTGATGCTGACAGAATAGGAATGATAATTGGCTAGTTTTTTGGTGTTTTTTTTTTTTAATATATATATATATATAACTTTTCAGTTAATCATTTTATGGTTTCCTTGTTTTTCATCCTCTTCATTTAATATACCTATGGGAGAATATGATATATAAATTTCTATATATCATAAGTGTTAGACAAATGAATGACAAAGTGGAAAAAATTGTGTGTAAGCCATTTCATCCTCTGAAACAGTGGTTCTGGACCCTGGGTGTCCACACTATAAAATAGCAAATTGGGGGTTCATGGTAATATTTTAGTGGTCCATAAGAGCAATTTTTCCTTTGGAACGGCTGTAACAACTGAAAATTGGAATTTCTACAGTAAACTATGCAATATTAAAATACTAAAAATAGGAAAACAACTCCAAAACTAGCAGAAACCAAGATCAAGAGATGTAAATTAGTATCCCTTTTACTCTGCTGGATGTCTTAGTTATAAAAGTTGAATAAAAACTGAGAAGTATATATAAAGGAAGTATTTTATATATATATATATATAATATATATATATATAAATATGATTCCATCACTACATAAGATTTCTCATGTTTCAAAAGCGTTGTAGCGATGGAATCATATTTTTAAATAAATAATTATATTTATGCTCTACTTTTGTATCGAGCACTATTTTTAAAAAATAATAACAAAAATACTAAAGAATTTTGGATTATTTACCTAATAAGTTCTTTTCCTATTTTCTATATATTTTACACACATATATATATATCTGTTATAAACTTATATAATTTTCCTTTATATATTTATATATATATATATAAAGGAAATTATATAAATATATAATATATATATATATATATATATATATATATATATATATCTTTATAATCTTTATATAATTTTCCTTTTATATATATATATATATTTTAATCTTTATATAATTTTCCTTTTTATATATATATATATATATATATATATTATAATTTATTATATAATAATAATATTATTAATAAAAAATATTTAAAAAAACATAATAAAATTAATCTAATATATAAATTATATAAGGTTTGTATATAAAGAAAGCAGATATATTTACTATTTCTATAATACAGTTCCTAAACTTATCTATTAGTAAAAAATAAAATAAGCTTTTTTTTCTATTGAATGGTTATGGGGGTCCACCAAAACAAATTAAGAGTAAAAGTGGTCCATGGGTCAAAAAAATAAAAATATTAATAATAAAAGTAATTTAATATGTAAATTACATAAGGATTATATATAAATGAAGGGTTAACTGTATTAACCTCATCAGCAGCAGCCAATAAAATTTAAGTCGAAGTGGTCCATGGCTAAAAAAAAAAAAAAGTTGAGAACCACTATTACAGGGGGGGTGGGGGAGGACATCATCAGACTAAAGTAAGGATTTTATTGATAGACTTACATATGTGTAGGACAAGGGGAGATAAAAAATTTTAAAAAATGAAAGCATTTGTTATAATTATGCACTGATAGAGAATGTTGAAGATATTGGAATGCTGAAATTTTAAATTTTTTTCCTCAGATGTGTCTGGACATGTAGTCTAGCCAATTTCATTTAGTTTCCTTATGCTTTTGTCTTTTATTGTTAAGTATTCTACAATGTGATAATAGAAGCTTTGCCAAGAAAGTTGAAAAATTGGATACAAATTTATTGTGGATGATCTAGCAATCAAGGCACTTTCTAAACACTCTTTAGACTTAGTAAATTGGTTTCTCTTTTAAGTAAAACTCCATTTTTAAAATCAAAATTATGGTTAGACTCATTATTGTGAGATACTAATGCACTGAGTTTTGTAAAATATCCCTTTTGCATTCATATAATCTGTTATTTAGATTCCTTGAGGTTTCTCTTATGCATTCCTAGTAACAATCATTACAGGTGATAGAGTAAATTCTGCCTTCCACTTTTAGTAGTAGTTGCAACAAATTTTATGTTAAGCTCAGATAAATTCTTTTTAATTGTAGTTGTGATAGTTTGTAAGTAGAGTAATATATCTCAATTCATTGGATTTCATGATCTATTCAAGCAAAATCTAACAAATTGAGATATATAATATATTTGTATGCATTATATATATATATATATATATTATTTACATTATTCAGACTATTGTCCTCATCTGTGTTGTCATATTTATTACGTTTTGGCCGTTGTACGCTCCGGCCTTCTTCAGGTGGCTGGAATGTCGAACTGAACCCTTTATTTTGCTCACTGGGGTAAACTGTTCTAGTTCCACGTGCCATGTTTAATGGATGTCAGTTATCAGTTATCTCCTGTTAATTTCCCTCTGAAAGTTCTCCACTGCCTTAACCAGGTATTGAACTCACAATCTTTGGGTCCTGTCACTGGATCTAACTAATGCATTCATCCACTGCCATGTGCCCGAATAATGTAAAATTACATAATACCTCATCTCAGAAAGATATATATATATATATATATATATATATATATATATAAAAGAAAAACAGACCACTTTAAGGTACCATTATAATAATTTATTTCGCCGGATCATCAGATAGCACTTCCAAAAAAAAAAAAAAAAAAATTTTAGCTCTGGATTTACACTGAGCTCTCAGGATTTCATCCTCCTTGGGATTACCAAGTTCTTCATAGCTTGACTAATATATATATATATATATATATAATAATTTTATTTTAGGATATGACATCAAAAACATGTCAATTGCAGTCATGTTTTGATGCATATCAAATACATTTCATCAGGTGATTGTAAATTACTGGTGAGTGAATGAATGATTTAGATTTAAAAGCAAAATACATTATACATTTATGAAAAAAAAATTCTCTACTTTGTATTGAGCCTTCTTTTAAATTAAACATTAAGAATGTTGGAATAGTACTATCTATTCATTCTCATCTTACCTGGATATATATATATATATATATATATATATATATATATATATATATATATATATATATATGTGTGTTGTGTATTTTGGCAGTATTTTTTCATTGATGCATGTTTCATTAAATAATAAAGACAAATTTTGTCTATTTATTTTATGTAAATTCTTTTCATATTGTCTGATAAGCTTAATAACATTATCTTTGAAAGATGAAAGAAAATAACCATATTGATACATATTTTTTAATCCTATCTAAGCTTTCAGCTTACATAAGTCATTATCAAAGATGACAATTACATTACAATATATTAAGCAATACACAATTTAGTTTATCACAGATGTCCTGTTTGTTGCTATTAAGGATGTTCAGTTTTTCTTTGGTTATTTCAATTTGCCTTTTCACAAGGCTACATTTATAATTCCAAGTGTTGATAGTTTGGTGGGTTGCTGGATCATGTAATTTAGATTGTGTGTATTTAGGCAGCATTTTTTTCATTGATGCATGTTTCATTAAATAATGATAATGATATTAAGCTTATCAGATGATATGAAAAGAATTTACATAAAATGAATAGACAAAACTTGTCTATATTATTTAATGAAACATGTATCAATATATATATACACACACACATACAAATATATGTAAAAATTTCCAAGAGGATAGAATCCAGGTAGAACTCAATGTCCAAGACAGTAAGAATATAATAAAAAGGCTTAAACACTAATATTCCATGGTTATAATTTATTACATTGGAATCGTACTTACACCAATGTAATAAATTATAACCAAGGAATATTAGTGTTTAAGTTTTTTTTATTTTATATAAAAAACAAAAGGAAAACTTATCTTAGCCATCACATTTCATCCCCTGAAGGACTTTATCAATGCAAACGCAAGGATTTTACTTAGTAAGAAGTATTTATATACAAGAGCAAATATGTTATTGGTTTCTCAAAATGTATTAAATACTCATAAATATTCATCAACTTAGTCAAAATTCTAAGCTGCAAGCTAGTGAGGCAATTCAATGTCTAATAAAACAAATAGTGTTCTTGAAATTTTTTTTTTTTTTTTAAATGCAAATTAGTATTCAAATTATTTTAGTTAAGGATTAATTAATGTGTTATATATTTTAAATAACATGAGGTTAAGAATTTAACTGTTTTCTTGTAATTTTTAACATTTTTATATTTATGTTTCTTGACTTGGGAAAGTAATTCTTATAACCAAATTAAATCCTGGCATTTACATTGATAATGTCTCTCAAAAGACAAAATGCATCAGCTAATTTTTCCTTTTGTCTTTATTCATATTGACCTTTTACAGATAGAGTATATCTGAGATTTTTACACACACACATATATATATATATATGTATGTATGTATGTGTGTGTGTGTATATATAATATCCATTTTTAAAGCAATAATAAACATTTGGGAACTACTTAAATAGATTTGTCTGTTGGTTAAAAATAGTAAAAATTAAGGTGATGGGGGGAATAATTTGGTGATTAGCATTCCTTAGATCTGTAGCATCTGTCAGTATTGTTTTTTTTTTTTTTTTTTTTTTATTTAAATCATTTTTAGATTTTTTTATTTAAATCTTTTTAGAAGTGGTGAGTAGCCTGTTCATAATGTTGATACTGTGGAAAATTGACTCCTGAATTTTTGAGTTATCTGAACATAACTGCTCATCACCACCTGAAAATGTACATTTTTCTTTTCATTTTTTTACAAAAATACTTATTAATAAAAGTAAATGTCCATTTATTCTTCATTCAAGATAAATAATTATCTTCAAATTTTTGTGCATGGAAAAAAATCCCCTCCTCCCCCAAAATGTTACAAAAATTCAGAAATGCAGTTTCAATTTTGACATTTGTAAATAACAGCAAAGTCCAATAACTATTAAAAAGTTAGCAATTGATTTTAGACTATATTGATATTATGAACAGAATTCCCCCTCTTCGGATTATTAATAAAAAAAAAAAATCAACATTTTTCAAGTCTGACAAATGTTGCACCTTAACGAAGATCCAATGATTGCTAATCTACCAAAATTATTGCTCGAAATAAGTTTATACTAATTTTTTTTTTTTAATGAGTGGACCACTCTATTTAAGTAGTGCCAAAATCTATATGACTCTCCCATAAATTAGTTATGGGATTATCCTATGTCTGCCAGAAGACTTCTCTTAATACCACAAGGTGCTGTGCTAATAAACAGTATAAAAGGAAAAGACATAACTGTCTTCCTCTCAGGATGTGATAGTGACAAGACAACCCACTTACCATATGGGATGACTAAGTGGGATGGCAAGCCAACTTTATTTCAAATGACCACGTGGCACACTCACACGCATAACACAGATAATCACATGAATATAATTTCTCCTTTCTTTTTCAATGAATTATTTTCAGTAAAATTCTGACTAGTTTTCATCATTGCAAAATTCTTAAGGTTGAAAATTTAAAAAAAAAAAAAAAAAAACTTTTCTTTCTGGATTTACTTCCATAGCCTTTTCCATATGACTGCAAGGCAGCAGAGGTTTAACATCAAGATTTTCCTTCTCTGTCTCCCTGGGCTGATGAGTTCTATGTACCTAAAGCAGCTGGTTATGAAGTTCCAGTAGTCCACCCTTTTTACCTCTAGTCTAGCTTGGAGCTGGGCACTTTGTTAAAGACTATTTGAGATGCATGCCATAGCAGAAGCTTGTCCTCACTGCTAGATGAAAATAAAACCAGTAAATAAAAACAAAGACAATTGTTTTGATCTGACAACAATTTTATTGTCATGCACCATAGGTAACAGAAGAACTGTTTGTTTTGTTTAGTAGAGTATCCAGTCACTAAGAATTTTCCAGAATTGCCAACCTTTTTTTTATGTTTCAAATAGTAGCATTAGGAACAACGGTGGTTGATAGTAAGTATTGGCAGGAAAACTTGATGGCTGGTTACCACAAAGACCAAAAAACTGTATGTAGCAAGGTTGGGTATTCCTGGGATGAGAGAATATATTGTGGAGATTCTGTTAGGGAACTATATCACCAGCATTCTTCAAGGAACAGTAACACAAGAGTTGACAAAGGCATTTGCAGAGTTGTCTACTCTTACCAAGTACACTTAGCACTTATTTCATTCATTAAATAAAAAAGTTAAAATAACAATACTATCAGCATGGACTATTAGATTATTGGTGGTAATAAGTACTATGAACTTTAAAAATATGGCTTGGTATTGGGAAATGAAAGAAACTGTTTTTGAATTGAAAATGAGAATTTATTTATCCTTTTTTAGCTACCAAGAAATCAAAGCTTTGAAATTTAGAAAGTTTACCTTAAAAAAGATTTGTCATTAGTTGTAAAATTTCAAATAGGTGCATATATTATTTCGCTGAAGTCAGTATAAGAATTTGAATTTCATTTAAAATTAAATGTTGCAAATAAAATATCCTGTAATTTAAAAGAATATTTTTATTGCTTGCTAAGTGTAAATTAATTCTCAGCAAAATAAATTCATTTTTTACTTTAAGTTATTTTTAATTCAAAATTTTCCATTTGCTTAAACACTCATGAGGTTGTTTTTAAACATTGCAAAAATATTTCTTTTTATTTAGTTGGCTTTAAGGTAACAGAAGAGATTTTCTGAGATCTTAAATTATTTTTTTAAATATATATATATATATGGAGAAAACACAAAGTAGGCAAAATTTTAATTTATAAGAAAAACAAGTAAACTGGATACCTACTCAGACATAAGAGGGGAAAAAAAAACTGTGTTCCCCACCAAAAACAAACAAACAAACAAACAAAAAAAAAATACTTAACAGACAAGAACAATCTTTAAAAAAAAAAAAAGACTCAGACAGACATATCCAAGAAATAAAATTTGGGAGACACAGGTTTTCTATCCCTCCACTGGTTTATACACAGCAAAACCTCAGACTATAAATCATTCATCTACAAACTGAAAAGTTAATTTATTTTTGTTAAATGTTGTCAGTAGAAGAGTTTAAGTAGGAGCATAGCTGAGGGATTGAAAGGCATCCAAGGGAAGCTAGGCCTAAAGAAAATAAAATCAAATCTTTATATTTAAATAATAGCAACAAAACAAAACTGTGTTGACCAAAATTAATACTGCAGTGTTTCTTTGTTGAAACAACAGAAATGAATGCAAAATATCTTTAATAGTTCATCTGTCTGCTCCTTTATCAAAGTTTTTCATTGCTCCAATGTCCAAAAACTTCAGCTTGATAAAGATTTTAAACATTAGCTTGATCTATCTCAATTTTTAACTGTTTTTTGGGGTTTTTTTTTTATTATTATTTCTGTTTTCAGCAGTGACTCAGTTTCATATTGATCACTGAAAAATTGTTGACTTCTTTCTTTTTCAGTGATCAATCATTATAACTGGGTCAAATCCTTTTGTCAAGAGCGATATCAATCGTCATTTGTACAGATTCAGCAAGAAATAATTCTCGCCCCCCCCCACTTTTGTTAAAAAAACAACAAAAAAAACAGCAAAATTTTCACTTTTTAAAATGTTAGGTGAAATGAAAAATAAATAAATGAGTTTTGTTTTAATTAAATTTAATGAAAAACTAAAAGCAATAATTTGTATTTCAAGGCCACCATATTGCAATTTAAACATTGAAAACTTTTCAATGCCAAAAATAAAATTGATCAAAATTCAAGTTAAAAATAAATTTCAACTAATCCTGATGGTTAAATCTTGAAGAAAATAATAAAACAATTATTTTGAAGGATCGGATTTGCCTATTGAAATTATTTCTTTTTCTGACCATTCTTTCATGTGAAAGAAAAAAAAAAGTTATCAAGTGTTTGAAGATTTAACAATATGGCCCCATTTATATATTAAAAGTTAGAAAACCTTTTCTTTCTCTCCAAAATTTTTTCAGTCAGACCCAAAGGAAGAAGATGCAATCCTAACATGTTCAATAATCTGTCACCAATTATTGACTCTTTGTTTCATCAACAAAAGTCATCTTTTGAGCAGGCAGGAAAGTCAAGGGAGCTAACCTGCTTGGAAGATGAAACTTTTTAGCAATGGCTCAGAGACTTTAAATAAGGATCTGAGTCAGAGAACAGAACAAAATTGCATCCCATAAACAGTGTAGATATTCATTATTAGCATTTGTTTTCTCTCTCTACAGAAAACTGACAAGAATACAAAACTTAAATCATGTCATATGTAATAGAATATCAGTGTATGCAAGGCTTTTTTTTTATTATTAAAAACCTTGAGTCAAAAATGATTATAATTTTCAAATGAAGCAAGAGCTAATTTAAATATATCAACAAAAATGAATTCCTCCCATCTGAATATTTTGAAATAAAAAAAAAAAAACAAAACATGTTGAATAGAGATGGTACTCAATTTTGTAACAAACTGACTAAAAAAATCTATTAGGAAACTAATAGGATTAACCCTGAGGCAGCACAGTCGATATAGGCTTACATATATAATAATTAGTTGCTTGAATGTTTATATATATATATATATAATGATGCTAGCTATTAATACTAGCAATGTAGGTAAAATTATATAATTTAACATAATTTCTGCTAATAAAGGGTTCAATTTTACACTAGGGTGATAATTAGGTATAATAATGATAAGTACTGAATGTTGTTTGTGTAAAATATATAGTGTGTGTTTGTAATCAAACAAGACTGAATTTTGATATTTTAAAAAAAAATCTTTGTTGGCTATAAGCTGTTGTTTTTCTAAATATTTCAAGATTAATGATTCCCTACCCCCATTGAGTTCTGTTAATAAATTACAGGGTCATTCTATATTTGAATATAAATAATGTATATTCTTTATATGGTATTTGTGTGTATCTTATGGCAAAAGAAAGGACCTCAAAGATCTTTATTTTCTTTCTTTTGATGAAGCTGAACTGAATTTTGGAGTTTTTTTTTTCCCATTCCTTTCTCATTGCTCATGAAGCAGACAGTAAAATTCTGCTTGGTAATAAAACAATAAATAAAAAGACATTATTAATCAGTCGCTCTTTTTCTTGCCTGGAGTGATTAAAAACTAAAATAAACGTTTCACTAAAAACCTGACTCAAAAAGAATTGAATTAATAAGGCATCATCATCAGCAGCAACAACACAACAGAACCATCTTTCACAAATGGCAGTCTTTACAAGCTTTATATATAAACTTCAAGATCTAGCGAAAATAAAATTGCCCAGGGGGGGAAAAAAAGAGATGAATGTGCAATAAGACAGACACACAAAGAATAAAAGCCTAAATAATAATAATGACGTGCATTCTACGTTGACTTCCTGCAGTGGTTTGAGTGAATATTTGCAGGTTAAAAAATAGACTGAAAGAATTGATCTAGGGTAAAGCTGTGCCAGTTGAGCCAGTGACGATAATATTGCAGTGTCGTTCAGAAACACAAACAAGGAACATTTCTTCTAAATAATTTATAAATCTTTTGAAGATCTGTCTTGCTTCAAAAGCTTTTAAAGTTGGTTTCTGGTTTTTATATTTTTCTTCAATGTTGTTGAATCCTGTAGGAAGAAAAGAGAAAAAAAAAATCAATGTAAACTCACAATTTAAGCAAATGAAGTTTTGTAAGACATGACATTTGAAATTTGCCTTTTCAATAGAAAATTATATTAACAGCAAATCAATGAACCAAATTCAGACACACATAATCCAAAAGTTTTATTCTGTCAATTGAGTGTCGAGTTTTTATGATCAGTTTTTTTTATTTACATTATTTGAACTGTTATCTTCATCGCCATATTCACAATGTTTCAGTCTCTATATCTCTAAGATGAGGCATTATGATTACTTGCATTATTTTAATTATTCGGACTGTTATCCTCATCTTTATTGCCATATTCACAACATTTTGGCTGTTGTACGCTCTGGCTGAAAGAATATGGCAATGAAGATGAGGATAACAGTCCGAATAACGTAAATAATGCAAGTAATCATAATACTTCATCTCGGAGATATAAACAGATATATAGAGAGACATAGACATAAAGGCCGGAGCGTATAACGACCAAAACATTGTGAATATGGCAATGAAGATGAGCATAACAGTCCGAATAATTTAAATAATCATAATACCTCATCTCAGAGATATAGACATTAGTTTGTTTTTTTTTTGCCAAAAATAGGGAGTTGCACTATAAAATTTTTTTTTTTTTGAAGTGGATAATTTTGTGGTCTATATACAAGTACAATAACACAACATGTTAAGCCTACATTGTCATAATATCTTTGGCTAATGTAAAAGGCAGGCCTGGGCTAAAGGAGCTATCATAATCAAACATTAATGGAAAGAAAAGTATTGTATCTAAATTTTCATATCGGATATTTTACAGTAAGTAATTTATCTCACCATTTTGTGGTAGCACTCTTACCGGGGTCATATTATACATAAGCTGAGTCTATATTGCACATAAAATGTAATGTCTACCTATCATTATATATTTCATATCTAAATAAAAATATATCTGTAAAAGGACTATGAATAAAGACAAAATGAAAGCTTATCATCCTCTCATGGACTTTATCAAAGCAAATACAAGGATTTTATTTTCAAACAGGTATTTACAAACAAAAGTAAAAAGGTTTTTAAAATTTTTAAATTTAAGAAATGCTCAAATATTCATCAGGCTAATTGAAAAGTCTAGGGAAATTATGGAGGATGCTAAGTGATATAATTTAATGTCTAATAAACAAAAGTGAATAAATGATCTTGTTGATTTTTTTTATAATGTAATTATTACTGATGTTATTTTAGTTTGGGATTCACTCATGTATCATTTATTTTAAATAAAAGGAGTTTATGAATTTAACCAATTTCTTTTAATTTTCTGACATTTTTATGGTCATGTATGTTGGCTTTGGAAATTACATCATGAAAAAAAATTCAACAAGATCATTTATGAGTGTTTCTTAAATTTAAAAAAAATTTTGAAATACTAACATTTTTATTTTTGTTTATAAAATCTTGTTGCAAAATAAAATCTTTACAATTACCATGATAAAGTCCAGCATAGGATGAATATGTTTGCTAAGATAAGTTTTTCTATATATATATATATATATATATATATATAGAATATAAAAATAAATAAAATATCAAAATTTATTTTCTGTATCCCTGATTCCAAAGTTTCTTGGTGCCAACCATTCTTCAGCGGGTTCTGTATTTAAAATGTGTATAATTCTAATTTTTTCCGCGTCTTTTTTAATCGGTTTTGTACATGTGCTCATGAATTTTGCGTCTTTTCTCATGCGCGTGTTCATAGATTTATGCTTTTGTTTACATCTCTTATTTCTAATTCTCATAATTTTTTTCTAATTGTAGAATGTTTTTTTTCTTCCAAATTATAAGAATGGTTGGCACCAAGAAACTTCGGAGTCAGGGATACAACAACCAAAAAGGATTTGATATTTACAGTTAAGTAAATTTTAATATTATTAATGCTCTATTTTTAATATTTTAAACATTACAATAATAATTAATATATTGTAATGTTATTGTCATCTTTGATGATGGCTTATATAAGCCGAAAGCTTAGATAGGATTAAAAAACATGTATCAATATTGTGATTTTCTTTCATCTTTTAATGATAATGTTATTAAGCTTATCAAACGATATGAAAGGAATTTGCATAAAATAGAGAAAACTTGTCTATATTATTTAATGAAACATGCATCAATGAAAAAATGCTGCCTAAATTCAGTCTATATATATATATATATTAAAAAGAAGAAAGAAAAGAGAAACTGCAAACGTAATATATATATATATATATATATATATATATATATATATATATATATATATATATATATATATATCCAAATATATGGTTGGTGTATACAGAATAAATTCCAATAACCAACAATTACTATTATGCAAGAAGTTAGGACCCCATTCACACACACTTGGGATTAAAATGTATACAAATTTATTGGGTGGACTAGTCGACATTAGCATCTATTCTAATGTAATTTCAATGAAGAAATAAATTGATAAACTTAGAGATTAAATTTTAAAATTGGTAATTTTTTACTTTTAATTTTGATATCAAATTTTATCATATAATTTAATACTTATTGGTTAGAATAAAATCTTTTTTGATATAACCCCAATTTTAAAGCTCTGAATAGCTATTATAACCTTACTTCCTTGTCAAGTTTTTTTGAATTTTCCTATACTTGTGTTTTGATTGGTCATTTTAGCTTTTGTAACAACGTTTTCCCCATGCGAAGGATCATTAATTAATTTGAAACTTTTAAAACCATTTATTTTACATTCAACATCATCACTTGATAAGACACCGGAGGTGTTGAAACAAAATGGTTATTTTTGTAGTGATTTTATAACATATTTGTTATAATTTTTATATATATATATATATATATATATAATAAAAAGGCTTAAACACTAATATTCCATGGTCATAATTTATTCCATTGGAATCAGAATACGATCAATTCATCAGACCTACAAATTCAAAAAGAAAACAGAAAAAAACAACTCCGGAAATAAAAATAGAATTTACAGAGAGTGTAAGTATGAGAGTGTGGGATGAATGTTAAAGAGAGGGGTAACAGACAAGAGAAGGTGGGAGATAAAAACTTAACAGAGAGGGGTTTTTTTTTTTAAATAGAGGTGAGTGGAAGGGGGAAATATGAATGTTGTCGGATGTCTAATATATTTAAAGATACATTTCGTGGTGACATACACACACCATAGACGATCTAATGTTAAAGATCAGAATAAGAGGTGGGGGAGAGAGATGGAGCGGGGGTAACTAAAATTGAAGGACATTTACTGAAAGGGCCACTGTGTAATTGAGAAAATTTGACAAAATTAATATCGACTACAGGTTACAACTCAAATATAAACATATAAAGAATAAATATAACGATTATCTAATCTAGCAAGGACCTATATTTTTATGTTCAAAAACACATGCGAATACACACATACACAATAACATATACACAGGCATGTACACACATACACATATATCCACCCACCTATATCCATATACACAAACTTTAAATTAAATTATGACCATGGAATATTAGTGTTACCACTAATATTATCTATCTATCTATCTATATAGGATAAGATTTTGACTGATTCATTTTCTATGGCTTATCAACCTTTTGCAGGTTATTTAAAGCCAGAAAATATTTTTACATTGTAATTTTTTTTTTTCTTTTTTTTTTGATAAGTATGATTTAGTAATATAAGTGTTACTAATAAATCAATAACTAGAAGAGGAGGAGGTGGATTCATACCAAATCAGAATTTGATAAACAAGAAATAAAGTGGGGGATCAATTTCTTCACTTTGTGGCCACAGTACTTTCTATACATTTATATTCTAAAAGACATGCCTGTGTAGCTAATCAGTATTTCATTATTTCATTTTCTGCAGGTTATTTAAAACCAGAATTTTTTTTAAATTTTAGATAAGTATAATTTAGTGATACAAATCTTACTAATTAATCCATAGCTGGAGGGGTGACAAGGTGGATTCATACCTTTCCCAAGGGTATTTGTGTGCAAGTGAATATAATGAACCCAACTGGAATTGGAACTCAGTTCTACACTCAACAATCCCAAGCCACTATACCAGCTGCACATCCAAACTTACAGCACCTGGTATTCCCAAGTGGTCACCCATTTAGATACTGACCAGGTTCAACGTTGCTTAACTTTGATGATTGTACAGGAACCAGTGTTTAACGTTGCTTAACTTTGATGATTGTACAGGAACCAGTGTTTCAACATGATATGGCTGTAAGCCAATAGGATAAGGAACAAATAGGAAATGCTTAAAAGTTTAACATGCTTAACTTTTATTTAAGCTTCATCAGAAATTAAATATGGAGGAGAAAAGAAAATCCTGGTATTTTTTGTTTATTTTTGCATTGTTTTTTGTTGGTTAAGCAGACCTCAAGTGTATTTATCTTTTCAAGTAGTTTTTGTCTGTATAATTCTTGTGTTTGTGTATCATCATTCTAGTTGGTCTATGCGGGATTTGGTTGATATTGTGTGTGCATTTGTACACATCTAGTAGGCATTTTTATTTATATCTGGTAGTGGGGGATGTTTTATGGGAGAGTGAAAGAATTTAGATTACACTGGACATGGTTTAGATAGAAGGAAGCCTAATAAATATTTTCCCATCAATAAATACATTTTATTATATCACCAACTTTTATAAAATCTATACTTAAAGAATCTAAACATATGTCTAAATAATGTAACAACTGGTACTCTAAGGGAGATTTTTTTTTTTTTTTTTTTTTTTCACTCCTCATGGTGTGTCAATCCTGTTTCTTGAGATAATTAGTACGACCATGTTGTACAAAATGTTATACTACATCCTCGTGCAAATTAATTGAAACAAATCAAATATTTCCATTATTATCTGTCTATATTTCTGAGATGAGGTATTATGTACACTATTTACACTATTGTCCTCATCTTTGTCCTTGAGGACACATGGCACAGTGGATAAAGGCATTGGTTAGATCCAAACAGTAGTGAAGAACTTGGTGAGGGGAATTAACAGGAGATAACTGATAACTATTAAACATAGCACGTGGAACTAGAACAGTCTACCCCAGTGAGCGAAATAAAGGGTTCAGTTTGACATTCTAACCACCTGAAGAAGGCCGGAGCGTACAACAGCTGAAATGTTGTAATAAATATGAGGACAATAGTCCGAATAACGTAAATAATTTCCATTATTATTTACTTTTTTTTTGTATTTTTCCAATGAAACATGACTCAGTGTATATGTTAGTACTTCGTATGTCCATTCCAAGAAGTCGTCCTTGCAGATTGATCACAGATTCTCAATTAGATTTAAATCAGGAGAGTTTCCAGACCAGTCTACAGTACTTTGACTTGCTTACTGGTAAAGATTGCCAGTGTGTTCATGCAGCATTACAATTTTCGTACTCTTCCTTGGAGTAACATCCATTGCAGACAATTGCTGTAGGATAACTAATCAACAGTCGAGACAGTAGTGTCTGGGCAAGATGAAAATCTGATGCAATAACAGATAACGCAATATATTTCAAGGCAAAATTTCATGAATACACTCCAAAAATAGATTCATATAACTGCACACCACAGCACATGACCTAATCTGAGCAAAAATAGAAATCAATTACACCCTGTCACTTTAGTGGGTCAAAAATTGACCGGATGGTAAAAGAAAGAAAATCAAAGCAGTTGTTTCAATTAATTTGTACAAAGGTAAAAATTACTCAAGCCCTCTTATTACTCCCTCGCTTTGGGGACTCCTTGGGAGAGGTAATGCCTGAGGATGATGGTTTGAATTTAATATTCATTTAATACTCCCACCACTCTCCAAATTTCAGTCTGTGACAACAGGACATCTAAGGACTGATATTTTTCTTTTTTTTATCACGACACAAGGTGTGTCAATCCAGTTCCCAGGGATTGATTGATTGATTTGATTTTATGGTTTATCACCCTTTTGCAGCTCATTTCAAACCAGAAAATATTTTTAGATTGTAATACTTTCTTGGAGATAATCATGATTTACTGATACAATTCCTACTAATTAACCTATAGCTGGAGGGAGAAGAGGTGGATTCTTACCTTTCCTGAGAGTATTTGCACATAAGTGAATATAATGAACTTGACTGGAATTGAAACTCGACTCTCCAATTTCAAGCCATTATCCACTACACCACTCACACATACCAGCACCTGGTATTTCCAAGTGGTTACCCATCCAGGTACTGACCAGGCTCAACATTGTAACACCATTTCTCATATGAGTTAAGCAATGTGATATTGTTGTAAGTCACTGTTCCCTGGGAGGAGTGGTCATAATAATTAGATGGTTATATGCAATCTAATAAATATTTATCAATCTTATTCCATATATAAAGAGAAGATTCTCAATTTTTATTTTAGGAACATTGAGAGAAATTAATAATATCACAAAAAAGACACCAATGTTTGTTCTTTGGCAGCAAGAAATTTGACACTGTCTTCAAATTCATTCAGAGATGAGACAATAATGCTATAACTTTTATGAAGAATCATAAAAAGCTTCCAATAAATAAAATACAATTTCAAAGATGGGAAATTAACTAGATAATCTGGGTGAGAAAATTCAAATTTATATGCGTTAGTGAACTGACTGAAATTCAAACAGAATTGACATGAAAGATTCTACACAAAAGAAAAGGAATTAAATGAATTACTTACATACAGGTTGCACATAATTTCCAGGGAAAGTCCCAAATATTCCAGTACGCCCTGAAGTTCCGACGTACCAGCCATCGTCACATTTCTCCATAACGTAAACTTCATCACCTTCCCAAAGTTCTAATTCATCTTCATTTTGTGGTTTGTAAGCATAGATTGCACGATATCTGGAGAGAAGAAGAAAAAGAGAAATATGATTTATCTTGGATACTATCTCACTCAAGTCATTCTCAATTCTTGGTGGCAAGACCTGCTACTTTCATTTTCTTCCTTCTAGGGAAGATGTCATATAGAGAATTTTGATTGTGACAATCACAAAAAAAGCTTGCACACACACACATATATATATATATATATATATATAATATGGAGAGAGAGATCAAATGCAGTTTGGAATCCAACAGGATGATAAAATAAAGAACATATAGGAAATGTATATCAATCTAACGTTCCACTTTTATTAAAATTTTGTCAGAGATTGAGATATATGAAGAAAAATATACTGAAAAAACAAACAAAAATCCTAATATGCGATTATGTTGTTTTAATGTCTAATGTCAACGTCGGACGTTTCGGTCTAATAGATCATCTTCAGGACATATTCATAAAACATAATTAACATAGACCATATACAATTCAACATGAAAAAAAAAGACAATGGACATAAAAGCAATACCAATCCAAACAGATAACCAAAATCTTTTATAAGATCAGCGTTCCGTTTAAATATGATCATGTCATCATCACGTGGGCGATGTTGTGAAAACATATTCCTAAAATTTGAGTATTTTGAATGAAAAATGAAAAGAATTTTATTTTGATCTAAAACTTATATGTACGTTGTTGCATGAAATTTAAAATAAAATTTGTTACGTAGCTGATTGATATATGTTAAGCATTTTGACTCTAGAGTCTTGTAGAGAAACCTTTTTGCAATTGTTCAGTCCCCTCTTCAGGAGGTTTCAGCAATTGATTGCCATTGTTCTCATTTTTTGTTATCTTCATACGAAGTTTGATGTAATTAATGAAAAATGAGGAATTGTTGAAACCTCCTTTCAGATTTCCACTAACAGTATTTATGCTTTATGATATCATCTTTCATATATATATATATATATATATATATATATAAATGGTAGTACTCATTTGGAAAAACCTTGAATAGCTCAACTTGCAGTAGAACAAATTGGTACCCAAGGAAAAATTGGGAATAAAAAAAAAGAAAGAACCAAGAACATTAAAACAAGGTGAAAAAATCGTCAAGTGTTTAAGCTCAAAGTCCAAAGAAAAAAAAACAAAATGCGTAAAAAGACGACAGAGTGCTCAATACGCTAAGTAGAGCGATAAACTAGAATAATTCTGAGGAGCCAGGCAAACTTACCTACATTTCACCTAAATGGATCTTCAGGGTAAAACCATTTAGGTAAAACCATTTAGGTGAAACCTAGGTAGGTTTGCCTGGCCCCTAGTGTGTGTGTGTGTGTGTGTATATATATAAGGCAGGATGTGTGTGTGAGTGACAAATGCACGGCCGCAATTTTTGACGGATTTGCACCAAAATTTACATGCACATGCTCCAAGTTAGAGGGAAGGCCAAGACCAACGTTGCATTTCCCATCCATAGTAGAAATAATCAATTTTTTCATGCTTCTACAGCAGTTTTCATGTAGTTTGTGGCCATTTTCTACTGGCCAGAGTGAGAGCCTATAGCTGGCTGTCACGAATAGGCAGGAACATTCTACTGGCCAGCATAAGAGCCAACAACTGACTGACACAATTGATAGCTGCATTTGTCGCAAGTGGGAAAAATTTAAATCTGCATGGCACTTTACTCCAATTGGTTCATTTGCTTGCTTAAACTCAACGTTGATTCTGATTCCACAGAACTGGGTTGGGTGTGAAAAAGTAATTGTTGTTAACATTCTTTTTTCATTCGTTTTTCCAGTTACAAGTCCTTTTTTAAAGTTGATCATTTTGTTTTCATTTTGTTTAGTTCTTTTTTCGTAACAGATTTAATGTTTAGTATAGAGCTTAGAAAAAATTTGAAGTGTGAGATAGGCAAGAAGTAAGGCATGTAACATAAGCAGCATGGCAAAGGGCACTCCTTTAAAGGCAAGGAAGGGCAAAAATATTTTAAGTCAAGTGATAGCGATTGCTGTATGAGTCATACGATTTTTGAATCAAGCACGGGCAACGCTTCTAGTGTATATATATATATATATATATATATATATATATATATATATTCTACTGGGCAGCATTTAAGCTAACTCCTGTGGAGGGCTCTTGATCATTTCAGGAGCTTGAGAGTCCCTAAGATTTTGCATATTCTCAGCATTGGAAGCTTTCCTGACTATCGTTTGATCTAGGTTTTCATTTGCACAGGACTTTCTTTTCCTTACTGCAGCTTTGGCTCTTTTGATTGCAATCTGGCCCTCTGTTGGCAGAGATTTCTTTCTGCAAGGAATGCTGCTGCCATATGCGATAATTCTTCTGCTGTCACTTAATTTAAAGACAATTTGATGTACATGGATCCTTTCTTTACTTACCTATGAAATAAAAATAATTGTTTGTAACTTTTGCTGGATTTCACAATTTCAATTATTCTCAAATTTATTTCAAAATCAAAAAAATTATTATCCCCCAACAAAGCAATTTCTAAAGTGATGGATTTTTATTTATTAATCTGATGGATTTTATTACTTATTTTTAGTGGATACTGATATTTGAGTAGATGCTTCATTTATTTATTAAAGAGTATATTTATTTTAGTTCACTGGCCTAAACATCTGAGAAAAATATACACTTTCATGCAGGATTCAAATCTGTGTCTCCCTTTGCAGGAGAAACCATTGTTAGATCTGACATGCCTGAGTGCACAATAGGTGAGTTGGTCTATCAAGAAAAGTTGAATATTGCCGTATAAATGCAAATCTTTCTCAGACTCTTGACCACAGAGCAGATATTAATGATTCAAGTTGGTCAAAAGCACATCAGATTTAATGACGGTTTCTCCTGACAAAAAGAATGCAGGTTCGAATCCTGCAGGAGAGTGCATATTTTTCTTTAATAAAATTTCTCAAATATTCAGGCCGGTAGACAAAAATAAATAAATATACTGTTTAATAAATAATGCAGCATCTACTCAAATATGGTATCCACTAAAAATGTTTAAGTAATAAAATCTGTTGGAGTAATAAATAAAAATCCATCATTTCTTTAGAAAAAAAAAAAAATATATATATATATAAACAAAAAGAAAGAACAGTAAGATTAACTAATACATCAAAATAAAGCCATAATTAACACGCAGACACCCCTTGTCTGGTTGAAGTGGATTTCTATGTATCCTTGGAAACGTAAATTATGATTTTTGCTGTGTCTTTAAAACCCAGTAATTTTAAAAGTTACTCCAAAATTCGCTTGAGGATGAAATGGAACTCATGTCTTTAATTTAATTACAAAATTAAATTCGAAGCTTTTAGCTTCCATTTTTGAAACATGGTTAGAACTGTGTAGCGAAAAAAAAACATTTTAAACCAATTAATTTATAATAATAATATATATATATATATATATATATATATATATATATATATATATATATAGAGAGAGAGAGAGAGAGAGGTTTTCCTATCATTTTCAGGTATGAGGATCAAGAAGCTCAGTTCCTAGAACTGACAGGTAGGCTACCCACACAAACCATTCAATTCTCGTGGTGAAGGTTTGTGCAGGACCAACCATGCTTTTTAGAAGAATCAAATACAAGAAACTGGTACAAAATATGCCACAAGGTTTCCCAAATGATCCTCTGCACATTTCGAATTCAGTGTTGTCTTTCTCCTAGACAGTTTGTCACCCAAGGCTATAGGACCCAGTCTGTTCTGCTATTTAACCCATAGCTGGAAGGAGAAGAGATGGATTCATACCTTTCGCAAGGTCATTAGCATGTAAGTGAGTGTAATGAACAGGACTGGAATTCAAACTCAGCTCTCCGATTCCACAATCTAAGCCACTATCCATTAGTCTACCATGCCTCCAACACATACACAGAGGATGCGATGAAAAAATTGTCATTTAAATTATGCAAAAAGGAAAATAACACTGACATCTAATGTATTTTTACCAAAATTACACAAAAGTATCTTCAAATACTAAAGAGTAAATTTATTCAATAAAATTGCCATTGGCTCAGACAACTTCACAATCTCCTGCAACTCTTCGGACAGTCTCCTTGTTAAAGTTGGTGAATGCTGTTATAATTCTTGCCTTCAGTTCATCTTTGGTGTTTCAATGAGTTTTGTTCACCTCTCGCACAACTGCACTCCACACATAATAATCAAGTGTCTGGGGAGTTAGCTGGCCAGATGTAAAGAGTGATGTGGTTGCAGAAATAGTCTGACAGCAAAGACTGGATTCTCCTGCTTGTGTGGCATGGTGAAGAGTCCTGCTTCCAGCAGCCACCCTCTTGACTCAGGACATCACTACCTCCTCAATATAGGCTTCCAAACTAACTAATTTGGAAGTTCTTTTCTTATCAGAATGAGCTTTCTGAGCTGCTGTACATTCATAATCACCATTAGACTCATCCAACTCTTTTCGAATCCTCTGCACTGTCCTCAGATTGTCACTCAAACACTGAAATGTTTGTATTGAAGCTTCCAGAGCAAAGGCCAAGAAGTACAGTATTCTGTTTTAAATTGTGAGTGAATTGTGTCATGGTGCTCTTTTTCTCACAGATGGTGCCCAACTGACCCTACTATACTGTATAGTTGACAAAATCAAAACCATTGTACATGCGCAAAATTAAAAAGATAAAACGTCAACAATTTACCCATCGCACCCTATACATACTCATATTGTATATATAATTATAAAAATGGTGGTACTTGCTTGGAAAAACCTTGGATAGTTCAACTTGTAGTAGGACAAATCGGTACCCAAGGAAAAATGAGGAATAAAAAAAAAGAAAGAACCAAGAACATTAAACTAAGCCGAAAACAATTATCCAGAGTTCAAGCTCAAAGTCTAAAGAAAAAAACAACTCCAAAATGAGTAAAATGCAACTACGTAAAGTGCTCAAAACACGAAGCAGAGCAAAACCTAAGATAATCCTAATGAGCCTGGCAAACCTACCTAGGTTTCACCTAAACGGATCATCAGGGCAAGCTGGCATTGCTCTGATAATCCATTCAGGTGAGACCTAGGTAGGTTTTCCTGGTTTATCTATTTTTTAAATGTATTTTTTGTTTTTGTTTTTTTATTTGAAAAAAGCAAAATTGAAAATCGCTTACTTTGTTAAAGCTAAATCATCATCTGAAACAGCAGTGTGGGTTTTAGTCACCGTTATTACGTCTTGTGATGTTTGTGTTTTGATACCAGTTGGAGACATTGATTTCCGATGAAAAAGTGGGCTCTGCTTCATCTTTGGGGAAAAGGCCATGTCCATTGTGATTCCATCAACACTGGCTGGCGACTGTAGAGATGACGGTGCTGCAGATCTGGACTGATTGGCCATTGTGGGTACAATAGCTGGGGGACTTTGCACTCTTGAACTGTACCCTGATCTTTGGTAGTGAAAGGCACTTGGAGATGGCTGAGGAGGTGGAGTGGGAGCATCATAACCAACGGGAGAAAGCATTTCTGGGGTAGCTGCAAAAGAAAAAAACAAATTTAAGTATTAAAATTACCATCTATCATTGATGTTTTTTTTTATAGATTAATGTTTCAAACATTGACCTCATATTACATATATGGTTACCCATATCCAAGTATGCCTAGAGACTAGATAATCCCTGTTGCAGACACCTGCTCAGGCACATTTGTGCTTACTCAATACCCACAGAGCCAACCCGTAGTTTATACTGCAACTATGCTGAGTGGATCTTTAGTTAGTTTCTGTGAATGAGTGCATAATTTGTGTTATGAGCACTAGTTTTAACAAGGCCAGTATGCTCAAACTCTCAGCCCCGATGACTTGTGACTTCATGCTATCATAACCATTGATGGTTTCAGAACAGTTCAGATTCATTCACTGGTATGATTTTCAGGTACTTCCCAGTGGTGCCACATACTAGGATCATCTCTCGAGGCTAATATTAGGAAGAAGTCACCTCCCAGACATCTTGATCATGACAGGTTTTGAACCTGGGTCTCATGGTTGGAAGGCTAACATTCTAACCACTTGGCCATTTGCATATGAAGGTGGAGTCATGTCCACAGCATGGCAGTTATTAGGTGAATTTTGATTTGAAATTTTTACTGTATAATGTTCAATATATATGATTAATTCTTGTTGTATAATGTTAAATATATATTATTATTTATTTGGTAAAATTAGTTCAGGCATTCCTGAGTCTATCATGCCATCCATCATGGATCTGCATCTAGGTCAGAAAGTCATTAGGATGGCATTGTGTGTCATAACATAGCTAGTCAATGTAGGTGGTTGATGGGCAACAAATCGGTCTTGCATTATGGCTAGGGGTCCAGAACAGTAGATCCCTCACAGGTTCAGGTTCTTGTTTTGCTTGCCACCAGTATCCTGCAATGTGCATTCTGAATTGTAGAAATACCAGGAATGGGTCCATAGAGCTGTCTTTTAGTTGGATGTCGTCTCCAGAAGATGTAAAGTATAGCTCTCGACATCCGAGTAGGTAACTCGGTAGGTAATACCAAGTAACGCTATTAATTAGTCTATTCTTTTATTCTGCTTGTTTAGATGTATGAATGTTAGACTTTTCTACCAAGGATCTGTCCAATCTTCTGGCTTTTTATGCTGGAATCAATTACACTTTCTGAGCAAGAAACCTACATATTAAGCAGGAAGAAAAAAAAAGAATGTGAAGAAAGAAAGGTAGGAGGTAAGAAATGAGAAAAAAGAAAACCATCTGAAAGTGTGTGTGTGTGTATATATATATATATGGTGGACTCTCCTGTCATATTCAATGTATAATGGTCAACTAGCTCAGTTCGTAGGAACCGACAGCCCAGATACCAGCAGACATGATTTGATTATAGTGGTGAAGGCTTTGGGCAGAATCAACCACACTTTTTGAAGGGCTGAAAATGGAGACCTGGTGCACTATGTGCCACAAGGCCCCCAAACAACCCTCCACCGGTTTTGAATTCAGAGTTGTCCTTCTCCTAGAATAGTTGTCATTTAAGACTATAGAACCCAGTCTGTCCTGCTACCTACACTTACCCCAGGGTATTAGCACATAAGTGAATCTAATGGATCTGACTGGAATTCCAACTCGGCTCTCCAATTCTTTAACCCGAGCCGCTATACACTACTCCACCACTGTGCCTCTTATATAGATGTGCAAATATATAGAAAAATAGGAAAGAACCATTAGGTTAATAATCCGAAGTTCTTTAGTATTTTTGTTTTTATTTTTAAAAAACAGTGCTTGATACACAAGTAAAGCTTATATTATAATTATTTTTTTTAAAAATGATTCCATCGCTACATAGGAATTGCCATGTTTCAAAAACAGAAGCTAAAAGCTTCCAATTCACTTTTAGAAATTAAATTAAAATACCTAGTTCTGTTTCATCCTCAAGTGAATTTTGGAATCAAAATTTTGGTTCCAAAATTCGCTTGAGGATGAAACAGAACTAATTTAACTGAATTGGAAGTTTTTAGCTTCTGTTTTTGAAACATGTAGTGATGGAATCATTTTTTAAAAAATATATATATATATATATATATATATATATATATATATATATATATATGAGGCTAATTAAAAAAAAATTTGCATTTTAGCCATAACATATCTTTTAGACAAGAGTGTGGGTAATTTTTACTTTCTCTATTCTGGAATTAACTTCCTTGTGCTTTTTCTATAAATATTTTCATAGTAATTGTTCTGATGAGCTTTCCTCCTCGTTATCTCAACTTTGTCTTGTCTGACCTGGTTTTCATACATCCACATGTTAAGAGCAATCTCCTGACTGAGAAAAAAGAACTGGTGTTATATAGTTCTCCCAGCCCCAGACCCATGCTGGCTATTGACTAATATCTGCCCAGTATCGTTCATATGCAAATAGTCAGCACCACCTACTCTAAGTGGAAGTTCTTCTCTCAACAGCCCATTGTGGAAGGGGACATAACTCCTGGTGCTTACAGCACCTCCTGCAACGAATTCTGAGTCTTTTATCGGGTCAAACCCATTTTCTGTTACACTTTATGAATTTAAGCACAGCACCAGACAGGCAAGGTCTTCTCATTTTAAAGTGGAAATGACTTGATGTAACCTTAAGTTCTATCCTAACCGTTTCTTCTCTTGCACTTCTCGCCTGTGAAACTCTTTTCCGGCTTCTTACTTTCCGACTTTGATCTTGTTATACCAGAACATTACCTATTCTATTGTAATAGACTCTCCCACAGATAATAAGTAGTAGTAGCAGTGACCAGTTGAGCTCAGTGGAGTTGAGTGAATCAGTCGATGTCAGACATTGAAGTATCAACCACCCCAACTAGATTGCTGCGTCATTAACTATTATTTGCAAGTTCCTAACGTTTTGTACGTTGACCCTAATTTAGGACCAACTTAGTGAAATACAAGCCTCCACTGTGAAAACTAACTCTACAACAGATCTTCAAAAATTTAAATGCAATGTTAGTAATTATCTTCTGTCTTCTTAATTCTTGTGTTTTTATCATTCTCTCTTTGGAAAGTGGCTGAAAACCATCCTACAGGTTGACCCAAGCCTCATAAGTGATATTGGGTAGACGGATTTGTTCATCTGTGGTTGTAATAGCATGATGTTCTAAGTCAATGTGACTGATGGTTTTGAGCATACTGGGTTTGTTTAAACTGCTAATCATGACAGATTATACACTCTCTCCCAGAAACTGTCACTAAAGTCCGCTCAGCATAGTTTTAGTATAATCCACAGGTGGGCACTGTAGGTGTTGAATAAACACAGATGTGCCTGAGCAGGCATCAGCAACAGGGATCTTTCTCTGATTTTTTTATATATATATATATATATATATATATATGAGTGAGAGAGAAGACAAATGGATAGAAAAATGAATAGAGAGAAATGCTTTCTGGATGGATAAGTCAATGGAAAAGCAGGTAGAGATGGAAAAGTGTAAAAAAAAAAAAAAAAAAATTGCAATAGATCAAAATTATTCATGTAAAATACATTCATATGAAAGTAATCCATATTTGTATAACAGTTAAATATAAATATAATTAAAATAAAGATTGATAGGGATAAGGGAAAGAACAAGAATAAAGATTGATAGGGATAAGGGAAAGAACAAGAAGATACAGGTAAAGGGTGAGAGAAGAGCAAAAACATAAGATAAGACTTGTAGAATTTTTATGGGTCCAGCTAATCAAATACTATTTTTATGAAAAAATTACTTACCAGTCATAGGGGTGCAAATCACTGAAGGTGCTGGTGTTATTAAGGGTGTAGAGGGTTGCCTAATTACTTCCACATAACTGATTGGGAAGATGCCTTGTCGTGAGCCAGTACGACCTTCGTACCAATTTTCATCGACTTTTCGTAACAAGACAACCAGTTCCCCCTGAAAAGAAAGCAAAAACACAATTATTGTTAAATCTACTCCTGTTTAAAAATCAACATATTTTATTTACCTTTCATGTCAAACCCAATCCTAAACAGGAAACAAGGGATAAACGTCTACTCCTGTTCAAAAGACTGGGGAGGTGTGTGAACCAGATGATAGGTTCACCTTCCGACTGGCACAACCATCAATGTTTTATCTACCCAATTTCACTCACAAGTCTTGGGTCAACCTGTCAGTGCTGCATGCTGGGACTGTTTCCCCAAGTCGATAACATCAAGAAGTAACTTCCCTGATAAATCATCCATAATGAGATTTGAACCTTGGTCTCGTGGTTGGAACAGGATGTTTAATCTTACCTATGATATCACAAGTAGGATTTATTAAGCAAATACTTAAAACTGTAATTATTGCATCAATAGATTTTTTTTTTTTAAAGCAATTCACCCTAAGCAAGGCGGTAGTGCCACTAGTACACAAGGGGTTACAGAGGATTGAGGACAAGAGTAAAGAGGCGTGTTTGAGGAAAGCATACAGAGAAGGATGGGGAACAAGGTCAAGGTATCAGAAGATGTCGATTGACATTACACTTGAATATATGAAGATTATAGTTATCAGGAAAGCAAGTAAGAGGAAAAGAATTCCACAGATGCAAGACGCACAGTGCAAGAGAAAAAGCTGTTTGAGTAGAAGAGGTGGTTACATTTGACCATTTCGACAGTGAAAGGGTGGGACCGAGATGCCAGCCCAGTAGCTCACTTAAATTCATGCAGTTTGGGAACCAGCAAAAGTAACTTGTTGGAACAGCTGCAGTGAAAATACTTGTAGAAAAGACAGAGAGAAGCCATGGCATGTCTGTGAGAAAGCAACTGTAGACTAGATGCCAGATCAGGACCTATCACATGGCATATTCATCTCTGGATTTTGTTGAGGACCTTGATGTACTGTGGGGGCACCAGACCATATATGACAGCAATATTCCATGCAAGGACGGATGGTTGATTTATAGATTTGAAAGATGGACTCAAATGAGAAAAAACTTTCTGACATGACAAAGAGAATCTCTTTTTTTATTATTACAACAGAATTAGAAAATAATTCTATTTGTTTTTCATTTTAAAGCATTTCAGTAAAACTTGCTTAAATTTATGTTAACAGAAATACCTTTCTTAGTGTTAGTTCCACAGATGTCTGGGCTACAAAGTTGTACTTTGCTCTGGCCTGACCCTCAGCCTGCAAAGCTGCTGCTCGAGCTGCTTCAATTGTTGTTAAAACCTGAAAAGCGAGAGAGAAAAAAAACAAAAATAAAGAAAATGTCAGTAGAAAGAGAGGCACTGTCATGGTATTGTAGAGTTAACCCCACTTACATTCCTAACTAAAAAAACCACCACTAGGGGACGCTTTCTGAACTTATAAATACATTGTAATATTTTCTATCATTCTCTTTTTCCTATTTTCCTTAGACTCACTAGAATGCAGGTCTATTGGGAAACGCATCCACAAACATGTACATACGCAACTTCATTTTCTCTAGGACTTTTACACACATTTTACATACGCAAATAATTCACTAGTCTTTAAATGTTTTTATGCATATACATTATTTTGTCACATATATACAGTGTCTTTGTTGCTCACAACAATGTAACTTTTTGTTTTGTTAATAATACATTCTCATTTGGTTTGTTGTGTTTTACGGCATATCAACCTCAATGGGTTATTTAATGCTGACAAAGTTTTTATTGCTGTTAATATTTAGTTTTGTCAAAAATCTATTTCTGGTAATAATTTTTTCCTTCAAAAATGTATTGCTGGTAATATTTTTTTTCAAATTTTTAAAAAATGTATTGCTGGTAATAGTGTTTTTTCTTCAAAAATTCATTGCTGATAATAATTTTTTTTTTTTTTTTACAAAGTATTCCTGGTATTAAAACCCATTTTTACTCCAGTTTCAGGATTAACTATTTGCCCATAGCTGGGACCATAACAGGTGCTACCACCCGAATCAGGGTGGACCTGGGAACACCAGCAATTAAGAGGTGGTTCCATGCTCCTCAAAACCTCCTGATGGACGTAGTTTATCATCTGACCCAGGACATGGATGTAGTTTATCATCATACCCAGGATGGTATCATTTGTTTATATATATATATATATATATATCATGTGTCTCCACAACTTCCTGTCATTTATATACATGTCAAAAATTCTTTTTTGCACAATATAGCTATTTGTGCTATATTATAATGCTTATTACCTAAACAATAATAATACTGAATAATGTTTTTTTTTAAATGTTGAAGTAATCACATCTCCCTAATAGCCGTCGCAATCTATTAACAAATAAAATTGATCACAACAATATCAATAAAACATTGACAAAATAAAAGTATTTTCAGCTTAATTTTATGCCATTAATATTTTTAAAATCAGTTTTGAAAAAGGAAAAATAGTTTGAAATGGTAATATTAGCCATTTCCTTATAAGGAAACATTCAGAATTAATTGACTGAGCAGCTATTACTACTTTCAGTTGAAATTTATAAAATCTTTCTCTTAAAACAATTTCTCAGGAAAACAAGTTTCTGTAGTCCAGTAGCTGTTATCGCACATTCTGATATTGAGGGAGGTGCTTCCTTCCTAACGTTTTATTTGAAGTAGGGGGTGGATGTCAACATTTTCTGTCATTATTATCTCTTCAAGTTATATGTGCTATCCATTTTAGTTGTTGCTGCTGTTGAAAGTCCTCAAGTGATGTTGTTTCTGTTATTTGGTAAAGGTCCTTGTTTGTGATTCTGTAGCGCCAGTTCCCAAGGTTTGAAGAAAGATGGTCATTGCCAAGACATACAGGCTTCACTCAGTTAAAGCCATTTTTTAACCAGTGATCTGAGAAAGTGGTTATATACAGCTGACAGTTTAGATATGTCCAAACAAGTTTGGTGTCATGTATGACATCCACATGAAAGTCTTGATCTGGTGAAGCAATTTAAGAACATAACTCGGGTTTCCAGATTAATGGGTTTTTTTTTTGTTTTGGAAAGGTTAACAAAATGTGGTTCATTTTTATTAATATTATTTTCCTAATATTTAATTTCTTAATATCATTTTTATTAATATTTAATTTCTTAATATCATTTTTATTAATATTATTTTCCTAATATTTAATTTCTTAATATCATTTTTATTAATATTTAATTTCTTAATATCATTTTTATTAATATTATTTTCCTAATATTTAATTTCTTAATATCATTTTTATTAATATTTAATTTCTTAATATCATTTTTATTAATATTATTTTCCTAATATTTAATTTCTTGGATGAGGAGTTATTATTTACGTTATTTATAATCAGACTATTATCTGCATTTTTGTTGTTATCATGTTTCGGCCATTGTACCCACCAGCCTTCATCAGGTGTATGTCAATCTGAGTAATCTACAGGAAATCCAAACTAAATCCTTTTTATAATCTATGGTGATAGACTGTTCTTCTACCACTAGTGATTACTTATCTAGTACTATTTAGTTATTGTTTGTCCTTTTTCCATTGAGTCCAAGTACTTACTGCTGGTCCAAATATCACCAAACTCATGAAAAAAAACACATTAATCCACTATTGTCCTGTGGGACAATTGTTTGCATAGAACCTGGAGCCTTAAACCTAGCCTGCCTGCTGATGAGTGCTACTGATTGTCATGCATTAAAAATTTTCTCTTTTGCTGCTACAGAAGACTTTCTGCCATTTTCTTTTTTAGTAGCTTACATATTGTATTTATTTCTATACTAGGCCTACTAAGGCCTGATAACCTAGCATATGTGCTGACTCATTCAAACATCTAATTTCCCAGTGTTATTCCTTCCCTTCATTCCACAGGGGTTGGTGACTACATTTTTCCCTCCAGACATTGATCAACCATGTCTGATGTCATTGTCTCACTATGGGTTTTTGATGTTCCTCCAGCCTTACTTTTAGGCACCAGCTTGTTTCACCTTTATAACTTTTACCACAACTGCAAGGAATGGAGTACACACAGTTTTTTTTAATAATGTCCAGATATTGCATGGACTGCAGATCTTCTGAATCTTTTCTGATTGATAAACCCTTGACATAAGACAGACAGACTGTGGCAATTTTCAGGTAATCTTTCTTAACTCTTGTTTCCACTTGCAGAGACTGATGTTGCATTTGCCAGGTAATTGTTATTGTGAAGGGTACACTTGATTCTGATCATTTCTTGTTGATATGTGTCTGGGGCACCACTCATGATTTTTTGCCCAGTATCATAGGCATCGGACAAATCTCTTTTGTATATCACAAGCCAACCATCAACAGACTTCATTTCTCACCATCCATACAGTGTGAAAAAAGGAATTGTTCAATGCCTACAACACTGGACAAAAATCATATTATTAGGCTTCAATGAAACAAAAACAGAAAAAAAGCTATGAGTTTTATTTATAAAATCATATTTTCAAATAAGGTTGCATTTGTAGGTTAAACTACTTGATTTTATCAAAACATCAGTTAGGGGGGGATGCTCTTTAAAGTCTATAGAAAAGCATGTTATTCTCTCACCCACTTTTTAGCTCTTGCTTCCAGATGTAGTTGACGTTCATAAAGGATGCTGCTGACTAGGTAAATTCACTTCCTTGGTTTGGTTTGGTTTGTTTTATAGCATATCAACCACAATGGGTTATTTAATGCTGACTAGATTTTTATTGCTGGTAATTATTTTTTTTTTTTTTTTTTTCAAAAATGTATTGCAGGTAATTTTTTTTTTTTTAATTTTTTTTCATTCAAAAACGTATTGCTGGTAATATTTTTTCTTCAAAAATTCATGGCTGGTAATAATTTTTAACAAAAATGTATTGCTGCTATTAAAACCTATTTTTACACTTTCATAGTGTTTTGACCCTAATTTGGGGTTAACTATTTGCCCATGGCTGGGACCCTAACAGGTTCTACCACCCTGGGTTAGGGTGGACCTGGGAATACCAGCAATTAAGAGGTGGTTCCACACTCCTTAAAACCTCTAGATCAGAGGTCTTGCTGTCGGATGTAATTTATCGCCTTACCTAGGATGTGGATGTAGTTTATCGTTATACCCAGGACAGTCACTTCCTTGGTCCTCATTTGAACTCTCTCTCACACATGTCTATCATACACACAGATTAAAATGAGTTATAAGATGAATTTGCTTGTTAATGTTTTTTTCCTTTCCTTTCATTACAATTGTCTACACATGTATTTCCTTTTGTTAATAACGTACATTGTCATTTGTTTTATATTTATTGTTTTGTATTTCTTATTTTACCTGGACTCGTATTGAGTCTACCAATATTGTTTATGGGATAAATGTTCTATAAACTCATAAACATTTAATATAAAATGTTTATACACATCACAACCAAAGAGGTGATGCTTATTTTTACCCAAACATACTACTATCCTGCAACACATCAATTCTCTACATGGTATTTCCCATCATGCATTCTTCATTAAAGGGAGTTTACTCTCTACTTGCTAACTTATTTTGAAAATATCCAAATGTTCTCAATGATTAATATTCTAGTTACTGCAAAGCTATGAGGTCAGAGAAAGTAACTCAGTGTTTAACCTAAAGAAATAATTTAAAATGGTAAATTTAACAATACCCAAAATTCAAATAATAAATTATTTTACTTTGTGTTGCAAGAATTTTGTCTGATACAACAAATTTTATTACTTACTTCCACATAATTGACAGGGAAGATGCCAACACGTCCATGTCTCTCTCCTTCAAACCAGTTTTTATCAAGTTGGCGATGTAGATAAACGATGTCACCTTTCCGTAAAGACAATTCCCTGGAAAGAAATGCGAAAAAAAAAATGACTTAGTACAAAAGATAATAATTGCTAGTATAAGAAGTGATGACATTTTTCTTTCGATAAAGTTATGGTGAATAAAAAGTGAAATTTTCCAAACAATTACAGATTGCAATACGTGCTTTTACCTCAAAAATTTTAAAATTCAAAATAAGTTTTCTCTCACAGTTGGTGAGACGAGGTGTTACCATGGAATAATTCTTCTGGGCTCATATCTTTAGAGAGTAACAATAATAGTTATTAAAATGGAACAACTATAACAATATACTCAGTGTTGGATTATCCTTTAGGGTCAGATAGGCTACAGCCCAAGGCCCCTCAAGCTTTTATAAAGCAATGATTTTAATTTTCTTGATGTTATAACTTTTAATATGACAAACTCATTTATTTTGATTGTGATAATGCTGGTTATAACAATATTGTTTTACTACAGTTATGTTGAAATATTTGTGGATATGGTTTAATAATAAATTGTAAAATGGTGGTATTTCTTGAATATTTTTATTGACAAACAAAGATAGCTATTCTAGTTTATTTAAAGAATTTGCAATAAATTTACTTCAATGTCACTCAAATAAATCATGAGTAAAAAAAAAAAAAAAATATTCAAGATGGCTGCAGGCGAGGTAGTGGGTGGCCCCATAATTTCATTATCTTAGGGCGCCCTGAAGGGGTCATAATCCAGCTCTGAATATACTGCAATAAACATTGTGTCATAGATAGAAAATACATTCTTAACTTAGTTTAGCAACTTTAATGTAAAATCTTTTTTTTTTTAAGCCAGGAACTTTTATTTGACAATAAAACTTTATGGTTTAACCGATCCTAAGCCAGTATCACTGCCATTGTTCTATGAGACAAATATTAAGTAAAAAAATTTTTTTATATCTAATGTTGATCAGTAGTAACTGAGTCTCAAGTGAAACCATAGTAAAAGGGAGACAACCGGATTTTATTATAATCTATGTCAAATAATTTAAATTAGATCAACAAAGTTTTCAGAGCAAATATTTTTTAGTGAACAGCAAGTTTTAAGTAAAGAATTTTTCGTATTTGTAAATAAGAAAAATCTATATATATATATATAAAAAAAACAAACGAAAATCTTTGGTTCATGCCTGTGCAGCATTGATTTTGATGCTCTGAGTTTCCTTTGCTATGTAGTCAATTATGTACTTTTTATTTTTCCTTAAGGGTTTATTGTGGTTAATATATATATATATATATATATATATATATATATATATATATATATATATTATTTATGAAATGTACTTTGTTTTAATACTGGTGACTGTTTTATTGAATTATCAAACTTAATACTATATCTACTTAAACAGCCACAAATATATCAGCAATTGTTGTATAAACTTAATTCTCTTATTATAATTATGAACACAAAATTGGTTTTATTTTTACGAAAATATTTTTATTCCCTTTTTAATTGGCATACTCTATATTTTATAATGAATGACCTCATTGTTAAAACTTAGCATGTATCATGACCTCAACATTAAAGCTTATCTTATCTATTCCCTAAAGTCATTTATCTAAAATTTGTACTAAAAAGCAGAAGACATAAAATATACTTATTAAATAATGATATTTTCCCGATGATGTTCAGTCTTTTTTTTTTTTTTAAATGTCATAAAATAAATAATCATGACTCGCCATAGATACCTTTTCTTTATTATCTGTGAGTTGTCATAATTTTGGGAAAAATAGTAGAGTGGTTTCCTGCTGTCTTTGCCATGGTTTAGAATTTAGTTTTCCTTCTCTTAGGCAGTTTTCCACACAAGACTAGATAGCTTAGTCTACCCTGCTAATTCACCCATAACTGACAGAGGGAGGAGAAGAGATGGATTCATGCCTTTCCCGAGAACATTATTGAGAAAGGGAATGACAAAAAAGGCTAGAATTTCATCTTGGATTCCTAATTTCACTTTCTGTGCTGATAACTTACGCTATCCACACAATTTCGTTAAAAGTATAAGTGTGTATGTTCAAGTTTTAATATAACAGAATACGGCATAATAATTTTCTGCTTCTTACTAAAATTAAAAATCAGTTTAAAAGTGAATATTTTCCACATCATACAATATTTCAGTTGAAATGATTTGAATCATTTTCATTGGATAAGTTCAAATGAAGTCAAGGGAGATAACTCCTATTGCTTATTATGGCTTTTGATTATAAAATGGCTAATTTTATTTTAAATATGAATTGTAAAACAACTTCTTCAGAGTGCTGGAATAACACAACTGATGAATAATGCTTGGCATAATTACCTTTAAGCTTAATTTTTTTTTTTTTTTTTTTTTTTACATCAAGTGATCAGAAAGAAGTCTAAATTTAAGAATGAGGTCTGTTTTATTTTTAACAGACATAGGCTTCCATAATTCAAATGGTAGAACAAATGGTATAGATTCCAAAGTCAAGGGGATAAGAGTTCAAGTCTCACTAAGACTTTTCCATCTGTGAAGTTTACTCACTGCTGTGGCCAATCATGGTCGACCAAATTAATATATTTAGCAACCAATACGCACTGTTTAGCCATATATGCATGTGCTAAAAATCCCTATTATCAGAAGCTACTCTTTTTTTAGCTTTTGGTATGCATAAAAAAACTAAGAGTATCCATAGTGCAAATTCTAAGAGGCAAGATACGAATATCAGTGGTTCCACACACATTCATGGCCTAGACACTCTTTCACTCACAGAGTTCAACCATATTCATTCCTTCTTTTTACAGGGACTATCATAAAAATATTCCTTAAATTTACACTCTCTTTCAGAAATTGGAAGCCTGTGTAATGTGAATCTCAAAAGGCTAGCTGTCTATCATACCATGCCACAAATGAGGTATGACACACAACTCAGTGCTCTTATGACACAAACTTGGCTTAGACAAGACATCTCATTCACTCTTTCACTCACCATCAGAGCAAGTTCAACCACTTCCATTTTTTTTTCCTTTTTACAAGGACTATCATGAGAACATTTCTTAAATTTACACTTTCAGGAAGTATCTTTGAATATTTTATATTAAAAGTTCCTAATAGAATAAAAATTTTATTCCCTGCCTACTTCTTTCAATAAATTCAATGTTTGGGGTTTTTGTTTGCCAACACATTCTCAAACAAGCTAGACCTTTTTTTTTATAATGCACTGCAGATGAGGCAGGATGTGGAACTCGGTGCTCTGAGGACACACAGATGGCTTAGACATAACACAGCGCCCACACTTTCACTCACCAACAAAGACGCATTCATTTCTTCTTTTTACAAAGGCTATCATGAGAACATTCCGAAAATTTATACTTTCTTTTAGGAACTATCCTTGAACATTATCCATGCTAAATTTCCTGATAAAATAAAAATTTCTGTCTCATTTTATTTATTTATTCACTTGTTTTTCTATTTTTTTCAACCAATTAATCGCATATAATTTTTTTGCTTGTCAACTCAAAGGCTACCACAAAAAAAAAAAAAAAACAACAGATGAAAGAAATAGGAGTCGATAATTAGTAGAAGTTGTAAAACTCACTTTGGATTTTGGGCGCTGAAGTGATACAAGACTTTTGCTTTGCCCTGGATTTGGAATCCTCTGCGTCGTTCTGGAGGCACACTGAGAGTCGTCATGGATTCTTCAAATCGATCTAACGGTATTGGAGATTTCTGGGTAGGCCTGAAAACAGAACAAAAATAATGAACAGAGAATGGTTTTTGGCTGATGCAAACAGCATCATAGTTTATAAACCTTTGCATTAAATATAATATGAAGACATTAAAAAAAAAAATACTGTTAATACATAAGCTTAATTTTTGTTCCTGAAGCAAATACACAATGATGTGTGATAAGTTTGACACAATTATTGAATTATAATTGAAAAAATAAGTATTTGTTGTATAAAACAGATGCTTTTTTTCATAATTAGTTTATAGACTTATTGATTTACTGAGAAAAGACATGCACCTCCCACCCATGTCCAAGTATATCTATGGTCTTGTATGTCTACTTTTACTATTAATTTAAAAGCTAATGAATATCAAAAGATTGCACACATGAATTGACAAACACAAAACAAATAAAGAAAAAGTTTTTTTTCTTTCTTAACTTTACCACAAGAGAGAAATGTCGAAATAGAACAAAAATCATCTCACAATTCTGTGACTGAGCCAAGCTTAAAACCAGAGAGAATTATTTGCATGACAACACAAATAAAATGCTTTCATTTTGATAAACACAAGCTGAATAAAAATGATGAAATCAAATGGAAAGCGTTAAAAATCATGGATAACAAGTGAACTTCACAGCAAGACAATAAATAAAGTATGAATGAATGATTTGGTTATATTATCAACTCCCACATAAATAGGTTCAGTTCAATGTTATGCAAGAACCTTGCTTGAAGAAGAAAAAAGCAGCACTGATGGACTTCTGTAGTTAAAAAAAAAAATTATATTGTCAGTGTTTTGTGCACATGCTAAAAATATTAAGACATTTGCTGATTTAATCAATAGATTGAGCAAGATTTCTCATACTGATTATCTCCCTTGACGTTTTTTTTTTTTTTCAGCAAACCTGGAACTGTATATCTTACTTATTATAAAACGCAGATTATGTGTGTGTGTATATTTATATATTGGATCGGATTTTCTACATTTTTCAACCGATTTCAACAAAACTTCCCAGGACTACGTAAAATTACCTTGCGGTGGTTCTAACAGTGCCAAAAATTGGAAAAACACAATTGTTTTTGCATGAAATCAATTTGAAAACATTAAGAGACATTGGGGGAATGAAAGGGGGACAACTCATATCGAGTTATACTTATTATAAAACCCAGGTTGTTTGTGTGTCTGCGTGTGTTCGTTTATATATGGGATCGGATTTCCTACATTTTTCAACCGATTTCAACAAAACTTCACTTTTTTTTTGGCAGGTAATGTTTCTTATTGTCTTTTTTTTTACTTTTTTCTTTATTTTTACATTCAGAATGCTTTAAAAATTCCATTTACAAGACAATTGTTTATAATAAAATTCTATTCAATCGGTAGACTCATAACGATTGAAAACAATGTTTTTGTTTGAGTTTGGGTTTGACCAATTTGTAAACAAAAAAAAAAAAAACTAATTAAGACGTGTGTCTGTCAACCTTAAACAATAATCTTTGTCAATTTTATTTTTCAGTCTTTATGATGGTCGATACTTGATCTATCTCTTACTGTTACATCCCCGGGCAACGCCAGGCTCTACTACTAGTAATATATAAGATTTGACACAATTAAGATACACTTACTAAATTGCTATAAGACATATGAGATCATGATATATATATATATAAATTTATATGGTAATTGAATGACAAAATTTAAAAAATTGTAACACGTTTCATCCTGTAAAAGGACTTCATCAGACTAAAGTAATGGACTTATGTAGGAAATGTGGGGATAAATGTCAGTTATAATTATTTACTGAAGGGAAACACTGAAGATAGAGTGATGCTAAATTTTTTAAAATTTCTGATATTCAAAGTGTCTAGACACAGTTCAGCCGATCTCATTCAGTTTTACAATGCTTTACTATTTCATTGTTTATTTAAATACTTTAGTCTTATAAAGTCCTTTTAAAGGATGAAATGGATTACAATATTTTCTTCTATTTTATCATTCAATTACCCTCTCTCTCTCTCTCTATATATATATATATGCAGTACTTAGTGGGAAGTGTTCAATATCTGTGATGGAGCTAACATATTCAGTTGTATAGATATAAGTTTGTAACCCTGGGTTTCACACTTTTGTGATCATAGAATGAAACCCAGGGTTACAAACTCATATCCATGCAACTGAATGAATATATATATATATATATATATATATATATATATATATATATATATATTGTGTGTTTTGAACAATAAAAAATTAAAATTTTCAGACACACTAGGTCATAAAAAATCTTTTTGTTTTATTATTTCAATTAGGTTCCTTGACTAGTTTCAGCCAGCATGGCCATCATCAGGAGAAAAAAATATCCCTGCTTCTTAGTAGCAGTAAACTAAAGGAGTGAATGACTGTTTCTGAAGAAAGTGAACTTTATCTGTAGTTTTCATTAGTTTTTTTATTGTTAATTTTGGTCAGTTCTTGTGTTGGTCAAATGGCCTCTTTCAATTGGTTTTTAATATAGAGGATAGGAGATTCCTGATTAAGAATTCCCTCCTTAGTCATTTTGACAGTTTTATTGGTTGCTGGGAATGGGATGTGTGAGTTAAATGTATATATATATATATATATATATATATATATATATATAAAATGTTTGGCTACTAGTTTCCAAGCACGATCATTTGTCAGGGTGGCTAGAAAATCCCTTTTAACCCACAGATGTAGTTAGATGTAGTTTATATTTCAAATATGCTGTGCGGACCTTAGTTAAAGTTTTTGTGAGAAAGTACATAATCTAGTGTGATAAATTTTTTTTTTTTACAAAGCCAGTATTTATTTAAGGCCCTCGGTCATGATGAGTTGTGACTTTGTGCTAGCACAATGACTTCTAAACGAATCTGTCTACCCAGTTCCCATCACAGGCTTTGAGTTAACCTGTGGTATAGTTTTTGGGTGCCACACACTAGGATCAACTCCTCAGGCTGATTAAATCAAAAAGTAACTACTCTCCTTATAAATCAACCATGGTGAGATTTGACCTGGGTCTCATGGCCAAAAAGCAAACATTCTGCCCACACATATATTATAAAAGTATAGTTTTAAGGTATCCTATATTTATGGGTAAAAGGGCTCAATATGTGTATATAATATAAAAGACAAGTATATATAGTCGAGTCAAAACACAACATGCATAAAACAGACTGTTGCCACTTGGTGTTGACCTCAGTCTCCATTGAAATATATATATATCACTCACTTAATCAATTATAGGACAAGTCCGTATTGATTTTATAAAGTACTCAATACCTAAATTGCAGAGCAATATTAAGATAAACTATATATATATATATATATATATAGAGAGAGAGAGAGAGAGAGGCATGGTAGAATAATGAATAGTGGCTTGAACTAAGGAATCAGCGAGCTGAGTTTGAATTCCACTTGAATCCATTACATTCACTTACATGCTAATACCCTTGGGAAAGGTATTAATCCTCTTCTTCTCCAACCCTCTCCCCAGCTATGGATAAATAGCAGGACAGACTGGGTTCTATAGTCTTGGATGGCAACTGGTCTAAGAGAAGAACAACTCTGAAGTCAAAACCTGCGTAGGGGTCATTTGGGGACCTTGTGGCATGTAGCACACCAGGTCTCTGTGTTTTTGGCTCTTCAAAAAGTGTGGTTGGTTCTGCACAAAGCCTTCACCACGATAATCAAATGATTTGTACAGTTAGTCTGGCTGTTGGTTTCTACAAAATGAGTTGATCGAATATGACGGGAGTGTCCAGCATATATATATATAGTACATGTAATAGATCTTTTGGTATATAATCCAAGTGGATACTAGTAATATCAAATATTAAAATTGATCCACAAAGAGAGCTCAATGTATTTATTATAACAGAGCATATATATTATACAGCAAAAAATCCCAAAATTACCTCATACGAGTATAGCTTATTTCAAACCAGCACAATCTTGCATCAGTCCAGGGTTGAAGAGGACTTGTGTAAGGTTGCACCAGTTTGAAATAGGCTATACCCACATGAAGTAATTTTGTATTTTTTTGCTATATATATATATATATATATATATATATTATGAAATGGGCAAAGTCTGCCAATTATTTTTATTTTTATACATTCTTTTTATAGATATAAATATTTAAGTAAATGCTCTGTTTATAATAAACAGTATTAATAACATTTACCAGCCTGAATGTCCAAGAAATTTTCTTAGAAAATATTTGCCCTCTGACAGGAATTGAACCTGTATCCTATACAGAACCATCATATAGCCTGATGTGCCTTAACCAATCAAGCCACAGAGGATCGTTTGATTAGCAAGGTCGATTTTACTGTTTTTCATGGAAGATTGAAGTTTAAAAATAGTAAAATTGACCTTGCTAATTGAATGATCCTCCGTGGCTTGATTGGTTAAGGCATGTCAGGCTATATATATGTAATTATGTAAAAGACAATAGGAAAACTGTAATTTTAGCTGATGTGTTTCATTAAAACAAAGTAACTAACAAAATGTCTTTAGCAACTGAAAGAATTTAGAAACATTATTATATTCATATAGCGTTTTCTAAATTCTTCCAGTTGCTAAGGACATTTTGTTTTATCAGTTACTTTGTTTTAATAAATTCATTTCATTTTTGCCTTGAAAAAGTCCACATTGGATGAAATGTGTCAGCTAATATCACAGCTTTCCTATTGTCTTTTACATTTATAAATATTGTCTTTTTCTACAGGTTAACTCTGAGAAATTTTATATATATCTATAAGGAAAGCTAAATAATGCATTAGCTGAAATAGATAAATAATAAATTAAGATGGGGGATATTTGTCCAAAGGACACAGCCAAATAAAAAGATAAATAACAGTTCATTCTACATGGTCTTCAGTTCATAAATGTGAACAATGTTTTGTTAAATGACAGCTCATTCTCAATGAAACAGAAATTCTGTTTAGCCTAAGAGGCAAATTTATAAATGAAACTGAATTGTGGGAAGGTTTGTACCTGGTTACCTATTCCTAACTGGCTCTTTTACTCCTTAATTAGGGGGCTTTTATAGTGAACTTCTTAATTAAAGTTGCCCATTAACAGGATAGGTGTAGGTATATGTTATGCATGACTAGTTTTTATTTAAGCTATATTTGACACTTTGACAAAAAGATTATCAACTGCTATTGGCAAGTAACACAAGAGGCTTACAGATCCTTAGCGGTTTACTGTAACTGATTAAAGTCATATATCAGTGAGTGTAAGATCTGAAGTAACGGGTTGGTAATACTCATTACCACAAAATTGCTTATTTTCCAAATGTACAAAATTAAGTATTCAGATTAATGTTTAGTTTAATTCTCCCAGAGGACGGGTGTGCAGGTGGTGTAATGGATAGTAGCTTGGAATGAGAAATCGGAGAGCAGAGTTCAAATTCCAGTCAAGTTTGTTACATTCATTTGACACCCTTGGAAAAGATAGGAATGTCTCTTCCCCTAGCTATGGGTTAAATAGTAGAACTTATATCTGGAAAAAATCATAGTTATCACTAAGAAAATTGTTAATCCAATATTTGCTCACAAAAAACATTTCTTATAATCCAAAATATATTTTGGCTTTAAATAAGCTACAAAGGGTTAATTCGCCATAGAAAAAAATAAACAAATCTTTTGAACAGGAGTAGAGGGTTATCCATTGTTTCCTGTTTAGAAGGAACCCAAAACTCAATCCTAAAGTCTTAATTCTCTTTTGCTCCAAGTAGCCCCTTGCATCTTAGTGGCATTATTGCCTTGCTTGGGGTGAATTGATTAAAAAAAAAAAACCTCATAGAAAGAAACAACAAGTGGAGTGCTTTTAGCTAAGGATAAAATGCTAAAAATGTAAACCTATTCTATACCATCAACAAATTCTTTAAAAACATACTTGGTGCAGCGTGATGGTTATTAAATCAGTCATGCAAGCAACTGTTGGTAAACCAATACTTAGTACTCAAAATTTGTCCCTTGTGCTAAATGAAACTAAGCTTAATTATCTATATGCTAGTAGACACTCCTGTCAATTTTTGACATATGAGGGTCCAACTGTTCTGAACCATCAGAATACCTACCCATATGATTTGATTAGAAGGGTGAGGGCATGTGTAGAACCAGCCACAATTTTCACTGAGCCTAAAAAGTCTCCAAACATCCCTCCTCAGGTTTGAATTCAGTTTTCCTTCTCCTAAACAGGTTTCCAAACAAGAGATACAAGTCTGCCCTGCTATTTAATCCATAGCTTGGGGGGGGAAGAAAGAAGATAGATTCATACCTTTCCCAAGAATATTTGTGTGAAAGTGAATGGTATTAATGCGGCTGGAATTTGAACTTGGTTCATTAATTTCTCTTTCCAAGATGCTAACCACTGCACCACTACACGCTAAAAGTTCTACTGACGATCAATAGCCAACACAACTAGCAAATCATGGAAAAAGCCCTAATAATGCATAGTTTCATAGGCCTGGATACATTTAAGGTTTCTATTGTCTTATGAGATTAATTGTAAAAATCATACGTTCAGTTTATAGGATTTACTTTTTGCTACTTTATTTTCAACTTTGACTTTTTGCAGCCCCCAAATCTTTGCCAATCAGATTTCATAATTAAAAGCAAGTATTTTTTTTATTATTATTTGTATTCAGACTAATGTCCTCATCTTTGTTGTTATTACATTTTAGCCATTGTGCCCTCGGCCTTCTTCAGGTATCTGTTGATCTGGGTAAACTTCAGGAAATTTCAAACTGAACCCCTTATTAAGACTAATTAAAAGGTTCAAATCAAAAATTTTGATGTTATGTATATTGACAGACAACTGAAATAAGTTGTAGGGAGCAATGTTGTTATTATCACAATGTTTCAGCAAAGATAAGGATATTAGTCTGAAAGTAAATAATGATAATTTCTCATCTCTGAAGTTCAGAGACAAGTATTTTCACAATTAGTCTGTTTTTGTGTACAGCAAAGGAATGATGCAACAGAGGAAGGTATAAAGTTTTTTTTGGTCAATTAAACATGACCCCAAATTATTGCATATAATTTTTGCCGTTAAATCTTTCAGCCAAACTAACATTTTGTACATAAAATTTGCATAATTATTTGTAAATTGCCTTACTTTCCATCATTGACCCCATTGTAAGCAAGAGTGATGGAATATACAGTTCACATTCTAAAACAATTCTATACTGGCAGAATTGGCTAAAAATAAGTAAAAGTAAAATGTAGGGATTATATGAATGAGTGTATTTAACTTGTATATAATTTCTTAATGAAACAAAAATATTAGTTTATCTGTGTCATGAAAAAAAATGGCAGCAATATTTAAGCTTTTGATATTTTAGAAGTACAAAAGCTATTGCAAGAATATTGCATACAAAAGAGACAACCCAACATGTATTTCATATTAACATCAAGAAACTAATTGGAGAACTGGAAAGGATCAGTAATAAATAGACATAATATGTTTATATTATGCAATGAAACCTATTTGAATGAAGATATGCTGTTTTATATATATATATATATATATATATATTATATATTTGTTGGATAGATGTGAATTTGTGACCCTGGGTTTCACGCTGTCTGACGATCGCTAAAAGCGTGAAACCCAGGGTCACAAACTCACATCTATCCAACCAAATATGTTAGCTCTATCTCTGATATTGAGCGCTTTCTAATAAGTACACAAGATATAATATATAAATAATTATACATACATATATTTATTTATATTTATATACACTTTTCACATATATATATATATATATATATATATATATATATATATATATATATATATATATATATGACTTATTTTCACTTTGTTTAAATATATCTTACTTTTAAATATAACTTGTCTTTGGAAGAGTATTTTTTAAGTAGGATTTTGTATTTTTAAACTTAAGGTATGTATGTAAATTTAAAGTTTTTAAAAAAAAAACTTTTTGTTGTTCTCTTAGTTTTAAATTAACATTTCATTCTTCATATAACCCGAATTTAATAAGGTTAATATCCAAGATTAATTTTATAAAACCTCTTCCCTTTAAGAATAATAATTTCCACCCTTCCCTGACCTCTGTCTTGTGCCTTTCGTCTGATTGAAACATTGAAATGAATAAATTCTGGATTAGTTTTTCAACGTTACCTTTTTTCTTTTTCACAGCTATGTTTCTAATTCCAACGTGAACTCAGTCTATACTGGGGTTGAATAATGCTGAAGTTTGTCTTGGTTGAAATAATCCTATTCCCCATTTGAGGCAATTTTGGATTTTATTGTGTACTATATATATATATATATATATATATATATATATATATATATATATATATATATTAGGATATTACACCGAAAACATGTGAAAATCACTACACAATTGCAGTTGTGTTTCAATATATATTAAAGCATCTCATTAAGCACCTAGATATAATATATTGCATTTTACATGAGTGGGTGCTGAAAAGTTCTCAAATTGACTAAACATCAGAATTACTTTTTGAATGAATTCTTTGGTCAATCCATGAACATTACAGCACCTCGTCAAATGTGAAGATTTGACTGCTTCATTTGGCTCTAAGAATGATAATTCAAAAATATGAGATCTAATTTTTTATCTGGCTAAAAATGTATTAATTCAACCGATATCCTCCTGTGATTAGTTTAAAGTGTCCCCTTGTTTTTTTTGGGTGGGGGGTTGCATATCTAAATCATAATTTTATAAAGTGAAAATTTCAACCTTAATCATAATATAGAGATAATATAAAGATGGTGTCATTTTTTTTTTGTGCATATATCGAACCAAAACACATTTAATGCATTAGTGATTTGCCATAATGATTCTTATCATAATTTTGATTTAAAATTGTTTCTTTAATTAAAAGAGAAAGTAATTTACTAAGCTGAAAATGTATAAAAACTGCTTTTATCATCTACAGTAAATTTACGTCCAACAATTCACCTTTCTTGGTAGATCTTCTATTATCACAATGTGAGATATTTAATAACAAGTGATAAAAATATAAAGAAAAATGAAATCAGCTAGACGAAATACCCAAAACACATTTTTTTTTTTGTTTTTAAATTTTTAATTTCGGCATCCTATCTCTTTTGGCCAGATGTGTAGTTGCATCAATGTAAGCACCACTTTAATCTGATGAAGTCCTGAAGGACGAAACATATCACAAAAATCTTTTTCCATTTTGTCATAGATTTTCCTAAAATATATGGAAACTATAATTATAATTTTGGAAAGGGAAAATTTCCAAGACATTATCAACTTTAAATAAAATGATCACAATAAATGCAAAAATAAGGGTGTCCGTTTAAACTGATGCCAAGAGCATATCAGTTAAAATATATTTCAGATTGATACTTTTCCCATGAGAATTATTTCTTTGGTATTAAATGACCAAAAATTAGGATTGAGGATTCCTTTCTTGGTTGGGCTAAGAATTTTTCTGTACCTCCTCATACATGTAATACATCTAGATATCTATATGACATCACTAATATGGAAGTGTGTGCATGTATATATCTTGACAGCTTCTGAATGATTAAGTCTATCCAGTTTTACTCACAAGGCTTGGGTTAAGCCATCAATGGCTTTATTAGCATGAAGTCACAAATCATCATGACAAAAGGTTTGAGCATATGGGCCTTGTTCAAAAAACTGTTCATATTAGACTATTTACATTATTCAGACTATTGTCCTCATTGCTATATTTATCACAACGTTTCGGCCATTGTACACTCCAGCCGTCTTCAGGTGATTGGAATGTCGAACTAAACCCTTTATTTTTTTATGCACTCTCTCCCAGAAACTATATGTAGCATAGTTGCCGTATCAACCATAGGTAGGCTCTGTAAGTTGAACAGGCATTTGCTAGCCACTCTGGCAGACAGAAATCTGCTCAGAAATTATATATATATATATATATATATATATATATATATATATATTAAAAATTAAGAGAGCAGTTGAGTCCACTACCTTGGTTTCAACCTGACAGTGTCCTCAGGTGATTTTTATCAATTGTCCTCCCAAAGTTTTCTTTAAAAAAAAACAAAAAAAAAAACACTAATGAATGCTAAATTACTTTAAAAAAGTAAACAAATGCATGACATTTGGTGTGATAGAAAAGGAGGAGGGGGAGGATGTGAAGAAGGAAGGAGAAAAAGAGAGAGGAGGGAGAAGAGAAGAAAAGCAAGAGTATTATAAAAGTATCAGTGTTTGGGAGGGGGTAACTGAAATGTACTTTTTTTTTATTGTTTATTATTCAGCCTCATATGTGCTTAAGAGGAATTTTTTTAGTATGTGTGTGTGTGTGTATATATATATATATATATATATAATCTCCAAATGTGAGAAAGATGAGAAAGAGATGGAGTAAAATTCCACTGTTTGTAGCATTTAATTTAAAAAAGTGCTCAAAACAAAGTAGAGCAATATATTATTATTATTTTTATTATATTAACTCGCTAATTTAGTTGATAGAATTAATGCAATGAGTAAAAATATAACAGACAAGCTCAAAATTAGCAACAGAGTTAAAAAAAAAAACTCTGCACCAAATAATCCTATGTACCGATCGACAAAATAATTCCCCCACCTCCACCTTCTGAGCTTAATTTTCTAATCTGACACTTGATTTGTTGATGAAGGAAAACCCACAAGTCTATTTTTAATTCTGACCTTGTGTTTCTTCACCCCCTGCTTTATCTTTCAAAAAAAGACGTAACATTTTGCTTTTAAAATTTTCTTAAAAAGCACAAGTTACTTACCATTGCCTAAAGAAGCATAAAGTGCTGAAATACGAAACCTATTATTGTAGCAATTTCAACATTTTATTCTAATCTCTTATAATAAAAATTATATATATATATATATATATATATATATATATATATATATATATATATATATATATATATATATATATATCACACAAATCATCATCATTATCATCAATTTTACAAATGGGTGTGGTCATATGGTCAGTCTGCAATTGAACATGTGACCAGTTTCCTCAACATATCTGGGTCAAAAAGCCAGAGAAGTATTCATTCAGGCATAGTATGTCTTGCATAAGTAGATGTGGCGCAGCCCTTCCCTCGCCAAGTCAAACCACAGCCACTGCCCTTAAACTTTTAAGGCTCACCTGGATCACAGACACATGCCTGTTGATTCAAACAGGGGAACCTTCCGCCCTGCTACTAAGTCTAAGGAGCTCTCCACCCAACAATGTTCTGTCATCACCACACAGGCTTTGTCCATAGTTATGGCACCCAGTCTACCCTACACTCCATGCTAGATGAAAGTCCATCCACCCTTTGACAGGTCTTATTTTTAATTCTAGCCACACTTCTTGCCAGAAAAGCTTGGTGGGTAACCAATTTAGTTGCTGATAACCTGAAAATGTAGCGGACTAACTTAGTAGACAAAGTAGCAATAAGCATTAACTGTGAATGCATTTCTACTGGACAGTACAATCATAACACATCAAATCAAAGAACTTTCTGATACCACATCATATATATATATATATATATATATATATATATATATATATATATATATATATATATATATATATATATATATATATTTCCTGCTGAAAAAATATTTTTTTCTTTCTACTGTTCAACATTGACAAGATTACAACATGAACATATTTACTATACAGCCTTCTTCAATACATTCAGTGCAAAAGTAATTCATACTAATTTACCTCTTAAGCACAAAAATTAATTACATTTTCCTTTCTGAAATTCGCACCTTGTCTACATGTTGTTCTCTGCACAATACTGTGACTAATGCCTAATTTCCAGCAATGTGGTTTAATCTCTGGAAAATTTTTCTTGGCCAACACACACTTTTTTTCAAAGTGAAGTTCACCCAATACAAGGCTTAAGTGCCATTCAAGGTAGAGGATTACTGCTAAAATGTTTATGACGAATGTGGTGCGTTACGAATGAAAGAGAAGATAGTAGGAAGTGAGGATAAAGAGGATAGATAAATATTAACACTTGACTTGAAGAGATTGTAGTGTCCAGGAAAATAAAAATGTAGAAGCATGTTCCACAAACTTGGGAAAAAGCTCTTTAAATGGAACTTTTTCCTTACATTTAGAACATGGAGGAAATGAAGGTGATGGAATGTCCAAGCTGTAAAGGTCTGAACTGGTAGAATAGAGCTCATCTGAACATTTGCCTTGGAACTAGAGATAGAGTAACAATAGGCTTGCAACTTTTTATCTGTAGGGGGAAAGGCTAAAGAGTGAAGAATAAACCTTCCCCCACAGGACTGCAGAAATGATTTTGAACTCTATCAAGCTTGGAAAGTGTGGATTGAGCAGCTCCGGCTTAGACATGGCAGCAATGATCCATTTTTGGTCCAATCTGACTATTGTAAAGTTAAGCATGGCAGAATGAGTCAAATACTTCTTGGAGCAATAGAATAAACAAACCATTTTTCCAACATCACAAACTCCAAATTGGACAGGATATACATGTATCTTTACACACACATACATAAACTTGGAAATATTTTCTAATATACTGTATAGATAAAGTCTTATAACCCAAAATTTGGTAACATACTGTCACAGAGCAACAAAATAAAGATACATAAAAAAAAAAATTCAAATATCTGTAGTAAAAAAAAAAATGTAAAAGGAATTTTCTTGGAGAAAAGATAAAATCTTTACACTTGGAAGAAAAAAAAAAATAGGATAAATTTTTTTATCCATACCACAGGTAAGAAAATGAAACTGAATAGAACTTTAAATGATTTCCTATTCAATTGCTTGCTTTAAAGTCAAAATGTAAAGTCTCACCTTTGTCTCAACATCAGAAAAATCTTACTCCATCAAAGTAATAAAATAAAACAGTAAATGAATAAAAGCAAGTATATTTTTATGCAAATAAGCAATTAATTGGTAGCTTAGATTTATCAAACCGTAAGTCAGTTTTAGATATAAGTAAAATTAACTGCTTTAAAGAATATAATTAGTAAACATATTTTAATAGAAATTTTAAAATATTAATAGAAATGGTTACTTTCAAACCACAAAGCATTTTAACAACAAATAAAAAATGTTTACACAGTACAACTACATAATACATATATTTTACTGATTAAAAAAAAATTATATTAGAAAACAGTAAACAATTTATATATCTATTTATTATTAATTTTTTCCAGCTTAAAAAAAAATAGTTTTAACTTGGATAGGAATATGTGCTTGTATCTCTAATTTCTGCTGTATAAACATAATCAATTTTAGCATGTGTTTGTATGTATTCATGCATGTAAGGTTGAGTCATAAGTAATTTCCGTTTTTGGCAACAAATAGTAATGGTGAATATATCATTCTAACTACTAATCATACATTTCAGTTAAGAATAAATTTGGAGCACACTAACATACCTTAGTTTTTATATGGCAATGTCACTGTACACAGTGGATGAAAGGAAAAACCAATCTCCTCCGTGACAAGTCCACATATATCAAGAATAAAACAGGGAAAAAAATTGAAACTCACTTAGTCTGTTTTAGTCCTCCTGCCATATTCATCTGACCTTGAACAAACCTTTTTTGATTACTGCAAAAAAGTTTGATGGGAAAAATTTTCTCTAATGAAAACCATATTCAAGAGTTTGTAGAAAATTTTTTTGCATCAAAACCTGCAGAATTTTATTCAAAAGGTATCAAAGAGCTTCCTGACAAGTAGCAACAAGTCATTGCAAGTATTGGCAAATGTATAATTGAATAAAATGTAATTGTACTTTATTTTTTGAAGAATAAAATTGATAAACGGAAATCATTTATGACAACTATATGTATGTATGTGTGTGTATATATATATATATATATATATGTGTGTGTGTGTGCATATGTTTGTATATATATATATATATATATATATATATATATGATAAAAATATAGTTTTATGGTATTATATGGGTTAAAATGCACAATACAAGAGATAGTGTATATGTAATATAAAAGTAGACACTAATGTCAACATCAAGTGATGACAGTCTGTTTCATGCTTGCATATAATCTTCAGTCTATATGTGTTGTGTTTTGGCTCCACTATATATGCTGGTTATTGGGGCATTATGGGTAATAAGGTTTATTGCTATATCCTAACAGTTACTGGGTGGGCGGTAATGATTATGTTTTCAAATTATTCTAGACGCTATTAAATAGAAATAATTGTGAATCTGAATGTGCATATTTGTAACTATTTGTTGTTTTATAACTTTTTACTTATTATTTTTTTATTTCTTGCTTTTTATTATTATTATTACATTTATTTGTGTTTGTGTATATTCATAGTTTTTAGTTATTTACTTATTTATGTCGACTTTTTTGTTTATTTTATTTATTTATTTTTGGGTGTTGGTTATCTTAGTCGATTAGTTCAAGCATTGGCTTTGTTGAAAGTATGTTACATTATCTGAACTGGTTATGGTACATATAGCTGCATTTTTCATGGTAGTATTTTACAAGATAATATTCATTTTTAGTTTTTAATTTTTAAGTAATGTAGTAAAAATTTGTTTTCATGTCTTCATTTTAAGATCATTTCTGATCATTTATTTAGTAATTTGTGTTGGTCTGGGAAGGTAATTATAACTATTTTTTCCCTCCAGGTAGATTTTACAGTTTTTCAATTTATTGTTGCAGGCTGATTCTATTTTTCTTATTTTCCATGATAATTTTTGGTGTTAATTTAGTTTTTGTTTTTAATTTCCCAAATATGTTCAGAAGGCATTATGCTGTTCATGTACTATTTGTAAAGGATGTTTTGTGTGCATAATTTCTCTGTTTCCAGGGTCCTTCAGTTACTCCTATGTATGTTTTTTTTTCTTGGTTAGTTACTGATTTTACAGTGGCTGGGTATATTACATTCTTTGGCAAGTAATTGTTATTTGAGGGAGATTTGTTCTTTGCTGTACAGTTACAGAAGGGTTTGATTTGTGCAGGTGGTTTGTTGGCTATTTTTCTGTTATGCTTCTTTTTATTATTTGTATCATGTTCTTGGTGCAACTGTAGCAGATTTTTACTGTTTTTGATGAATATCTTGTGGATAGTACTTGATAGTTGTATGGTGGCTTGAACCATGTGATGTTTCTTTTCCCATTGGCTTTTTTTGTACTGTATGGTGTGAATGTTTCTAAAAATTTACTATCTTTTAGGGTTGTTTCATAATCTTTTTCAGCTTCATTGAAGATGGTTCCATTGGAAGAATTGTCAGATAAGCTTATTGATTGTGCCATATAATTTAATTGCTGTTGGTGGGTAGTTGGAAGATGCGTATAAAAAATCTAGAAATAACCACATTCAGTTACACAATTATTTCTATTTAATAGTGCCTAGAGCAGTGTTTCCCAAAGTGGGTGATAGCATCTCCTTGTGGGCTCTGTTATGTTGAAAGGGGACACTGGGAGTTTTTTTTTTATTTCATTGGGGGGCAGTGAGCATGTATCCATTTTTTCAAAAATTATTCAATACTGGCTACCAAAGGAAATTTCTGAATGTTCTGTGGAAATCTATCAAATTTTTCTTCATTGATTTTCAAACTTCCATTGACAAAAATTTTGTGTCCAAGGGGGGCACTGTTGAGAAAAGGTTGGGAAACGCTGGTCTAGACTAATTTGAAACATAGCTATTACCACCTACCCAATAACTGTTAGGATAATACAATAGACCTATCCATAATACACCATTGAGCAGTATATATAAACAGTGGAGCCAAAACACAATACAACACACATGGCCTGAAGATTGCATCCAAGCTGCTGGTGTTGACTCCGTGTGTATATATATATATATATATATATGATAAATTAAAATTAGAAAGACATTTTCAAAAGTGTGGACAAACATTCTTCTTCCTCTATGTGCTGTGACCTTTCAGGATGTAGGTGATCATGGCTCTCCACAATTTCAATCAATAGACTCCAGCAGTTTGATGAAGAAGTAGATTTATTTACAACAAAATGTGATACTCTTTCCATTGTGATGCCAAATCTTAACGAAACATTTCCAGCCATTATGTCCACCAGATGGCATAAAAATGTGTAAGGATACAGAAGGGGTTTATCTCCCTTTGGTGGAGATAAGCCATGTGAGTCACATGATGAACCACTTAGTGATATCACTCCATACAGTGACAAAAACAGCAGTTAAATTCAGTTTGTTTTCTGGTAGGAAACCATCAGATTATTTTCTTTAGCCCTGGCTCCCCATAGACCAAGTCAAGGCTAATTCTGCCTACCCAGAAACTTACAATTACATGGTGCCATTTCTATTTGGGAATATATATCTCCTGGATACAGAATGAAACAGCTTGCAGTCCTCAATTTGAGAAAACTGAAGGTTTGTAGAATATGTGCTCACCTGGAACATAGATGAATCTGGCTCATTTGAACCAGAAGTACTAAACATAGCTTATCCAGACACAGGAGTATCTCCATATTATATGTAAGGCCATTCTTTTTTGTTTCTCCTTACACTCTGCTTTGCTGTGTAGATTTATGTGATATATCATTCTCTGTATGAAACACATGTGCATATGTAGTTTTGTGTATGTCTTAGTAGTATAAAAGTCTCTCTGAGAGAAAAGCCTGTTTGTTATTCTTTTTCCTTTCAGCCATTTTGTTCCATCCATGAAATATGGTGTTATTATATCACAGATATAATAATGCTCATAATGGGGGAAATACAAATGGGAAAATAAATCTTTCTACCATAGCTCTCTTCTATTACAAAGGCAAAGTTTATATCATAAGACTCGATAAAGTTATATATTTATGAACAGTAGTGAAAGAAAAGAATGGCAATTATTTGAAATACCTCAGTTGATATGTGCTGTTCTGTCTCTCTGCAACTGCAGTACAAGGAGATGATTTTGAACATTTACAGTTAAGCATCTTATAAACATTTAATCCTTTTTTTAATAAACTGTTTGGAAATATTTATTATGAACATTTCAAACTTTCAAGTAATAAGCAAAGCTACTATTGAATATCATCATCATTTGAAGAAACATTTTATGCGTCAGTTTACACATACATATTTGATTGTTATATTTGACCAAAGAACAATAAAAAGGGGTGCTAATTCATAATCATTTCCTGGTTTCCTTAACTACTTGAAAATGGCTGGCCAGGTATCTCATATGAAATTTCTTGGTTCTGGAGCAGATGATACAAACTTGATATGAAATAATGGAACTGGTAGAAGAATCTGATAATGAAAATAAGTGATATTTTTCATTAGAATTGATAAAAATCCCACAAGGGAGAAAGCACCCACCCCTGTCAAAAAAATCCTTGTTCTAAAAGTGTTTGTTTGTTTAACAGCATATCAACTCCTTATGGGTCATTTAATGAAGAAATTAAATTTTCTTGGAAGCTTTGAAGCAATAAAATGTTATTCTGCTTTCACAATTGAATACATGGTAGATGATACTCAGCTTTTGTGCATATACCTGTTTGTGTGGACATAATTACTAGAGGCAGTGATATGTGTGTTTTAATGTTGTAGTTTTGTTGAAGTTATATTTTGGAATACAGTTTGATTTTTTTGAAGAAATTGTAGGATATTAATGTAATGAAATAGTTCTTTCATGATGGTTGTTTGGTTGATTTTATTTAGCATTATATCAATCTTTATGGATTATTTAATGTTGAAATCTAAATATTTTGAATGTAATTGCATGTCTTCAATTACAGATAAAAAGTCATTTTGCTATAAATAAGTATTGCTGGTAATTTTACTATAAATATGCATTTTTATGCTTTCAGAGTGTTTTGTTTTTGTTTAGAAGTTCACTATTTGCCGATAGCTGGAGCCCTGACAGGTGCTACCACCCTGGGTCATGTTGAAGCTAGAAACAACAGCAATTAAGAGGTGGTTTCACACTCCTCAAAACCTTCAATCTCCTGATCAGAGGCCTTGCTGCTGGATGTAGCTTATCGTCATACCCAGGATTTTTTTCTAAGTTGTTAACTTTAGTTAAAGTTTCTAATAATTCCAATGAGCTAAAAGGAAAGAAAATATTGGAAATAGCAAAGGAAAGTTAATTTGTAATATTTTCTGGTTTGAAAATGGTTGGCTAGGCATCTTTATAAGACATTTCTTAGTTCTAGAGTGGTTGATCCCTAGCAGACATCATATTACAAAATGGCATTGATAGCCGAAACTCGGAACAGAAAAAAATTTTTTCACTAAAAATCTTACAAGAAAACAAACACTACCCCCACCCACACAAAAACTCCTTGTTCCATGTGGTTAACCTGAGTTACAACTTGTAATAATTTCAATAACCTAAAAGGAAAGAAAAGGTTAAAATTAGCAGAGATTTTCCAGACATACAACAAAAAGGTAATGTCAACAGCTTGGAGCATGCTATCAAGACAATCCAAGCACTGCAGGTGAAGTGTCGACAAAGATTAAAAAAAGAAAAAAAAAAACAATAAGCCACTGACAATTATGCAATCATCACAATTAATTTCAGATCACAAAATTCATGCACAGTGGATAGTAAACACTGGTGGGGAGAGGATTGGGGGCTTGGTCTGGATTCGGGGTAGGGAGAAGTGGAAATATCAATAAATGGATAAAATAAACAATGGGTATAAAAAATTATTTCAACTTAGAGCACATGCAAGCGACAACAAGAGCAAATATGAATATGCAACAGAATCTGTTGGAATTGCGTCATATCAACTAAGCCAATTTAAAATAACATAAAGAGAAACAAATTTCTATGTCATGAAAATAGGTAACAGGTTGTGTAATAGAGTGCTTGACAGTTGTTGCAAAACCAGATGATTTACAATAGAATTTTTGGAATTAGGTGGATCAATGAGGTTGATAGAAATATCTACTGTTGTGGGGGGAGGGAGGTTGTTCTTGGTCTATCAGTATGTCAAAAGCAAACAAAAAGATATCTACTGTCGCTAGCTTCAACTACAACCAAGTCAGAGAGGGGTAATTTTCCTTTCACTCAAAAGTTAACACAGATATTACATATGTTATGTGCTACTAAAAATTAGATGGTTGCTGGCAAGTAGTAAAACAGAATTTCATTATACGGAATCATTTTTAAAGAAAGAAAAATATAAGATGATCACAATACTAACTGACCAAGTTACACTGTCTTTCTCTTTTCTTTTCTTTTTTTTAAACTTTCAAATGTTAAAAATCAGTATTTCATTTCAGGATTTGTCTTTATATTTAAAATTACTTTAGTATGGCACAAGACCAAAATTAGGGGAAAGGTAGGAAATGCAGTTTGTGTTTCCAAGTTATAGAGCAATGTTCCCCAAACAATATGGTGGAAGAGAATAGCAGGTGAGGTGGAATGATTGAAAGACAATCAAAAATTTAGAAACAGTTTCCAAAAATTTATATGCCGAAAACAAATATAATTTAAAATATTATGGATTACTTGTAATTTGCATGCATGAGTCCCAGTATAAATACTTATAAATAATTATTGACCGATTTTTATCATTATGATATTTTTGCATTATATCAAATATTAAAAATATAGTTACTAGGGTCTGCAAATTGGAGGAGAGAGTTATCAATGATAATGTTCTGACATCGAATCTGCAGTTATCTCCCTTTAACCCTTTCTGTTCTTTATTTTTAAATGTACTTTTTATCATATAAAATTTGGTGAGGCGTGGGCAAATTTTCATTCCCAAAATGTGTCCCAGAGATGTTTGGGAACCACGGTTATAAAGTATTGCCAGGAAGAGGGCTTCCTAGACTGAAGTCAATGACCAGGAATGAGGGTTCTCCTGATGGAATCAATGGTTACATGTCTGTGATCAAGCCAAGCCTACAATTTGGAGGATATCATCTTTTGTTTGATATGGAGGTGGATAAGCTTCACCAAGTCTGTGTGCAAAAGATATGCTACACATGAATGAATGTATCTCCAGCTTTAAATCCAGATATGGGCAGAGAACATGGTTAGGTGTTCAGCTGTGCAGTGACCCTATGATCACACCAAATCATAGGGCTGAAGATGAAGAGAGGAATTTCTAGGGCAAATCAGAAAATGAGCAGATTAACATTCAAATTCTTGCTGTGTTTTTAGCTCAAAATGAAAGAAAAGATGATAAGAAGTGAAGATTATAAGGATAAGAAGAATAGATAACAATTGACCCTTGACTTGAAGAGGGTAAAATTGTCATATTCAGGGATTTATTTTTTATGGCTTATCAACCCTTTGCAAGTTATTAAAAGCCAGAAATATTCTTTAGATCATAAGAGTTTTTTTGGAGATAATAATGATTTACTGATACAAGGCCTAATAATTAACCCATATCTGAGGGAGAAGTGAATTGGTACATTTCCCAAGTGTATTTTGCACATAAGCAAATATAAATGAACTTGATTGGAATTAGAACTTGGTTGTTTGATTTCCACATCCGAATTGGTACATTTCCCAAGTGTATTTTGCACATAAGCAAATATAAATGAACTTGATTGGAATTAGAACTTGGTTGTTTGATTTCCACATCCAAGCTTACAGCATCTGGTATTTCCAAGCAGTCATCCATTTAGGTATTGACCAGGCTTGATGTTGCTAAACTTCTGTATTCTTAATCCTACAAGAATTGGTCTTTCAACACAATATGGCTGTCAGGTTCAAGGAAGCATCCACACAGGAGTTTGTCCTTAGAAAAGGAAGGTAATTTAACTTCATGAAAGTAACCTAATATAAAGTAAAAGTCTGAATTGGTGAAATTAAAAAATGGAGCCCAACTGAACATTTGCAATGAAACTAGCATTAGAGTAGTGATAGGCTTAGGATATGTCTATGGGAAAGAGGTCGCACAGCGCAAATATGGTAGAAATTCTACCCAAGCGACACAATAATGCCACTAAGACGCAAGGAGCTTCTGGAAGTGAAAGTGAAGACTTTAGAAGGAACTGGAAACTCAATCCTAAACAGAAAACAAGGGATAAACCTCTATACTTGTTCAAAAGACTGGGAAGATGTGTGAACCGGACAATAGGCAAACCTATCTACTCCCATTAATTTTTGGCCTAATCTGATTCTTGTAAATATAAAAACAATGGCAGAATTCAGGAACTTCCTGAGCAATAGAATGAGCTGAGCATTTTCCAAGCATCTTTAACAAAATTGATATTCAAATTCATATGTTTTTACCTTGGCTTAAACACTATCATACAAGATATATTCCTTAGCCCCCACACCACAGACCTTTACAACTGAGACCCACCATGTCACATACCCCAGGGTAAATTATGCCCATTCCATTAGTACAGTGGTTTTCAAAACTTTTTGCCCCATGCGTCATTTTCACCATAAGTCAGAATGTCAGTCCCTACTTTCAAAGATTGTCAAAAACTGCACTCCAAATTATATGTATATATTATTGAAAATTTTCATTCTTTTCCCTATTAGTGCATATACATTTTTATGAATTGTTTTTTGCAGTAGCCAAAAAACACAATAGCTAGCAAGAAGAAAACCCAGCATGACTCCTCAGTTAACACTGAGATTGAGAACATTAGTAAGAAGTGAGTTCCATTTGGACAGCTTCTTCCCAAGAATAGCTGCTTTGTGGAACAGATTCCTGCCAGGATGTTTTCCCAGTTACTACAATTTTGGCCTCTTCATGTCTCAGGTTAACTGCTATCTTTCCTGCTTAGCCCTATGAATTTCACTTCTTGCCCTTTCTTAAACACTTATACCACACAGTAACCATATACTATGAGTGGCTCTTGGGCCCTGTATTGGGTGAACATTAGTATTAAAAAAAAAAAGAAGTCAAAAATTATTTTAATCACAAGGCAAGTCATCTAATTGTGATTGTTTCTAAGTTATATGTGGGCTTTCTATCTGAAACTTTGAGATAAATTAAAATTTATTTATTTTTGTCGCTTTTTAGAATTTCAGCTAGTAAATCCAGATGGATTTATGTTTGGGACTGTCTTTCTCTTTTGTCCCTTAGCCATATGGTAGATAGGTTGTGCAGAATTTAGCAGAAAGATAAAAACTATAAATCAAGGGCAAATAATGTAGAAACAAACTACATTTCACCACCATACAACAGAAGAACAACAAAGTGGATACCAAAGAAGGAATAAATCAAAGAGTTTCCCAATATCAATTTCTTCAAGAAAAGAAAATCACATAGTGGTCAAATCAGTTGTGTCTTGACTCTTGCACATTATCAACATTTATATATATTGGTATCTCTGATTTGCACTTTGGGCTTGTCCTTTTGCTAGCATAACATAAACAGCATATATATTGATAACATGCAAGAGTCAAGACAACTGATGTTAAATATTTTAATGACTCTTTTCAAAGTTAATGACAAGACTTTATTGGTACAACAAAGTGCCATGGTCTATAAAAGTGAAACTGGCTGTGCTTAGGTTTACTTAAAAAGGGGAAAGAAAAAAAAATACCTGTTCTCTCTGGACAACATTATGCAATCAAATAGAAAAAAAAAACAGAATTAGTAATTAAAACATTCAAGTATTCATAGTGTTTTTTGTTGAGGCAGGACCAGGATTAATCTTTCACAAAACAAGTTGGTTGCTGCTGGACAGAGGATCACACATTGCCTCTACATATACACCTGCCAACATACTGAGTCTTGGCATAACAATTTGAGGCATGGTTCTATGACGGGTTGCTCTTTCTGACACTCAATTCAAAAACTCATGATAGTCCCATTTTTTTGAGTGTTTTTATGGAGACACTATCACTAGGAAAGTTGACATATATATATGTATATATAGAGAGAGAGAGGGAAAGAGAGAGAGATGAAGCACAGTGGAGTAGTGGGTAGTGGCTTGGATTGAGGAATCAGAGAGCCGAGTTCAAATTCCAGACAAATTCATTACATTCATTTATGTGCTAATACCCTTGGGAATGGTATGAATCCTCTTCCTCTCCCTTCAGCTATGGGTAAATAGCAGGACAAACTGGGTTCTATAACCTTGGATGTCAACTGGTCTAGAAGAAGAACAACTCTCAATTCAAAATGTGTGGAGGGTCATTTGCAGACCTTGTGGCATGTAGTGCACTAGGTCTCTGTATTCGGTCCTTTCAAAAAGAATGGTTAAGCACAAAACCATCACCACTATATTCAAATCACATGTGCTGGTGTTGGGCTGTTGGTTCTGAGGAACTGAACTGCTTGACCCTCATACGTCAAATATATATAGATATATGTGTGTGTGTGTGCGCGCTGTTACTGTATTTGGTTACAATAAGTAATGTCCAACATATGTTAGTTTTTACTGTAACCAAGTACAACTTGCCACGTGGATGGGTAGTTGGTGTCTAAACCAGCTTCCTGACTAGCTTTTCTACTGGTGAGGAGAGTGGCATGTCATCTCTAAGAACAAAATCAAAACCTGCCAGAGTGGATGAGCTTCTTATAGAAGCCAAAGCCAATACACACACACACACATATATATATATATATATATATATATATATATATATACACACACACACATCACTCTTCATTAATGAATTGAGCCCTCTGGCTGCTGGCATTTATATATATTCATATATAATACATAAAAATTTTATTTTTTCAGCCATGCACCAATAGCTTAAGGGTAAGATCTCTGACTGATGCCAAATTGGTCGGATTTGATCTTGGCTTGAAGCATTCGGATGTCTAGCCACACTGATGAACTGTGAAACAGGCATGTATGTGGATGACTATGTGTGTGTATATATATATATATATATATATATATATGTATTGTAAGGCTACAATGGGATCTCAAGCCTTGGATGGCAACCTTCCTAGAGTTGGTGTCTCCATAAAAAACACACAGTATACTTGGAGTTGGGTGTGTTAGGAAAAGTATTTGGCCTTGTAGAACCCTGCCTCAAATCATTATGACAAATCTCTTGTCAAGCAGGATCCACCTTGCTTTGTGCAAGATTAATCCCAGTCCTGTCATAACAAAAAAAAAACGCAGCTATGTATGTAGACTGTTCTTGATCAGCTGGCCATGTCTAGGGATATCTTGACTATGTTATCTGGATCAATATACACCTGATAAAGGTCAGAGGGAACAACAGCCAAAATGTTATAACAACAAAAAAGATGAAGACAATAGTCAGCATGTAAATACTGCTATATCTATAACCATTTGAATAGATGAACACAAATCAATAACTAATTGCAGAAAAAAAGGTAAAATATTACAACTAAGGAAATATACGTATGGGTCACAATATCAAAAAAGAAACATTCATGTAGTGTGCACTAATGTAACACAGATTCAGTGGATATAAACAATTGGTTGTTTATGGGGAAGTGATTTTCTGTTCATGTATAATTGGTGTTAAAAGCAAAGAATAACAAATATTAATCATAATAAGACTTCCCATATCCTATCCACCAGATATCAATGATGACATAATTTTTGACTAAGAGTTCTATACTCACAGTGTTCACCAATCAGAAGCTTGGTAAGGGGCTTCGGTCACTGACCCTCACTTAAACAAATATATGTTCACAAAAGAATTCAGCACTCTAATTTTTACCCATAGTCGAGGGAAGAAGGCATAGATTCCAGTCTGGTTTTTGAATTTAGATTTATCCTTCTCTCAGACTGGTTGCCAACCAAGGCAAAAGAGAGCCCAGTCTGCCCTCCTATTTTACTCATAGCTAGGGATAGAAAAATAGATTATTATTTAGGAAATATGTGCAAAGCAAACAAATTTTCTCAGGTAGAATTTCAACTTTGCATATCAGTTCCATTTTCCATGTTAAGCCCTCTGCATCTCCATGCATTGAAAATATTTTTTTAAACAAATGTTCTGAAATCCATGATAAGCATTATACTTTTTAAAATGGCAATCTGTGCATTTTGTTCAACATCTGATGAGTTGAAAAACTGAAAGTCTCTATGTTAAGATGTCAGTTTTCATCACAACATTTTCTGGGTAAAGGGATTGACTTTGCAATACCCATCTCCAAGTAAAATGCGACAGACAGTATAGGTTTATGTGGTAGTTGCAGCAAAGAATCCTTGATCCAACTGCAATGTTACACTCTTGAATTTTAATATTATTACTGCTTGAACTACAAGTACAATATACAAAACTGTGACAACATTGGGTATAAGTATTTTGTCAGAATATTAAGACAAATACTATGTGAGAACGTGAATGGTTAATATTGAGAAGCTAGTGGGGGAACATTTAGAGGTATATTTGGTTGAGAGAGATTGGTTGATATTTAGAACATGATCGGGAAATGTCTAGGGGCATAGATGGTTTAAAAAAAGAGAGCACTTGGTTAATATTGAGGATATAGTGATAGAATATCTGGAGGTATAGATAGTTGAGGTAGAGAGTAGTTGGTGGATACTAAGAACATTATAGGGAAACATCTAGATTGACTAGTTTTTTATGGCTTATTAGCCTTTTGCAGGTTATTTAAAGACAGAAAATATTTTTAGAATGTAGGAATTTTTTGGAGATAATAATTTACTAATACAAGTCTTATTAATTAATCCATAGCTGGGGAAAGAAGAGGTGGATTCATACTTTTCCCAAGGGTATTTGCTTATAAGTAAATATAACAAAACCAACTTGAATTGGAACTTGACTCTTCCATTTCCAATTCTGAGTTGTTATCCATTACACCACCCACACATCCAAGCATACAGCACCTGGTATTCCCAAGTGGTCATCCATCTAGCTACTGACCAGGCTTAATGTTACTTCGGTGATCATACAAGAAACAAGGTTTCAATATGATACTGCTGTAAGCTAGGAACATCTAGAGGTATAGATGGTTTAAGAGAGTGATTGGCAGATATTGTGAGCCTGATTGGAGGAACATATGGATATATAGATGATTTAGAAACAGTGATTGATTAATATTGAGAACCTGATTGGGAGGACATCTGGTGGTAGAGATGATTTACAGAGAGTGATTGTTTGTTGATTTAAAGAGGTTTTTTTGTATTTTTTGCTAAATAAAAATATGAATATAAAAATATCAAGACTCCTGCTTTATTTTGAATGAAAGTCAAGGACCTTTTCAATTCTAAAATAACAGTGTGATCAAGTCTTGGGATGAGAATCCATTTAAAATGAAACAAGACTTTGGATTTTGCATTCAGAGGAATTAGGCAAAACAGGCAAATATTTCTTGTCCTTTTTCATGCTGGTCAGTTGGATAGCCTTATTTGTGATTAAATCAAATTGGTGGAGTTGTATCTTGTACAATAAGCATTGCAACTCGTAATAATTTTTTTCAAAATGTTTGTCCATTTAATCTTTAGTATGCTGGAGGCTATTTTGTTTAGGTAAGTATGGGCTCTAATTTGGGACCAGAGAAAATCTCTCTTATATCCGGGTTACACTGTATAGGAAAAAAGAACTCTAGATTACAATTTTCAAAATGTTTTTTAAATACTTTTTTACATTTAAAGAAGTAGATAGGTTTGCCCAATTTTTTGAACAGGAGTAGAGAATTGTTTCCAGTTCCTTCTAATGTTTTCTCATTCTCTTTCACTCCCATTAACCCTTTCCATCTTAGTGGCATTATGACCTTGCTTCGAATGAACTGATTAAAACAAAGACATGTTGTATGTACATATTTCATTTGATTTCTGTAGGGGGAATGAATTTACATTGCAAATCGGACAAACACTTTATAACTTTACTAAAATCTAATTAAGAATTATTCCTTTTTTTATATTCATGATCTGGAGGGCTTAATCCAAAATAATATGAAAAAAGATTTTGAAAATAATCCCCTTTAATTACCAACTGTCATTTCTAATTAAATACTTAGCTTGCAGTTAGGGGTGAGAAACTCACTTACAATAATAAAATGATGAATTCTCACCAAAAATTTAGCTTAACACTGATGTGATTTATAAAACTGTCATAACAGAAATAATGTAGAGAACTGTCATTGTACTGAAAACAGATGTAAATTGATATATCACTGAAAACAGATGTGAATAACTTTCACAACAGATGTACAATAGATGACAGGTAATGACAAAAAAAAGAAAGAAAATGAAACAAACACTGCAGAGCAGTACAGATAGGTAAAAAGAAAAGTGGTAGGGAGGGTCAAGGATATGTGGGATAGTGGATTGGGATAGGGTGAAACCTGGCTGGGTGGAGCAGCAAGTGAACAATCAGGTTGGCAGGGTGAGGTACAGATAAAGAGGAAGAGTTCTCACTTCCACTTACCCAAAGTCTCTAGAATACGAAATAATACGAAGTGGGTCGCTTCCACTGAAAAGGTAAGAATAATGGAGACACAAAAATAAAAAAACATTGGATCATGGGATTTTTGCTTATAATTTTGTATGACATCAATAATTTTGACCCAACTTTATTTCAAATCAATCAGTCATCAATAATAACTGGAATTAAAAATGAATGTGATGAAAAACAGAATTGAATGTGCATGGATGCACACACAAATATATATATGTATATATATATTTATTTTTTTTACAGTAGGGTTCATGCTCTACAAGGCCCGGGAGCCACTGGAGTTAGAGGGTTATGTTAAGAGGCAATTTGTGTGGATGGGAGGGTAAGATAATGGTTAACCCGAGCCTTGAACAGATTAAGATTGTAGTGATCAGGGAAACATCTTGGCAGTCAATTCCAAAGAACAGTGGTTTACGAGAAGTTGTTCAAGTGGAACTAACTTCTCTTTGATTAAATATGGAGGGAATCTGTGGTTTGCTACAATGTAAGTGGCATGTCGTGCTCTTGTTGTGAACTAACGAATCAGGGAATGTAATATGTCCGAACACCTTCTATGGAAATATATATGAAAAAAATCCAGGGTGTAGATTTATATTTTGATAAGAATCAATAGCTGCACTATCAAGAATTCAAAACTATTATGGATATGATTAGAACCAAAAACATCCATAACAAGAATAATCATTCTGAATCATATATATATATATATATATCTCCAAATGTAAGGGAGGTTCAAATGGAATATAATTACAATGTCCAACATCATATTTTAAAAAAGTGCTCAATAGAAAGTAAAGCTTAATAATATTAATTAACAATTATAGCAAAAACATATTATAAACCACTACATAAATGCAATCATGTTTCAGCACTATAGGTGCTTTTTCAGGGAGTGGTAGTTAACTGGAGAACAAACAATCATTGTATGGATTAAAAGCAGCATTAGCCTCACAGGAAGAGGGAAAGGGAAAGGGAAAAAGCTAAATTTCTAACATGCTAGGAGGTGATCTAGATTAACCAATCAAATGTTGGACCTACAGTAAGTCCAAAGTTAACGTCAATATTGGAGTCCTATTGACTGTACAAATTATTTAAAATTAAACTTAAATGTTAACAAAGGGTCAAGTTTATTGTATTCTTTGGTCTTAACTCAATAAAAATAACATAGGAATAAAAAGTATCAAGATGAAAGCAAAGGATAAGTTATTTAGAATTTATTTCTACAGGTATATTGGTAGAAACAAATTTAATGCCTACAATAGGTAACCATTTTGAGGACTCCATCTTGAGTTAGTGTATCTCACCTTCTAAATAACTTATACTTTGCTTTCACTTTAAATTTTTGTTATTTTTATTGAGTTAAGACCAAAGAATCTTGACACTTTGTTAACACCTAAGTTTAATATGAAATAATTTGTACAGTCAATAGGAATCCAATATGGACATTAACTTCAGACTTATCATAGGCCCAACATTTGATTGGTTAATCTAAGTCACCCCCTAACATGTTAGAAATTTAGCTCCCCCCCTTCCTGTGAGGGTATTGCTCCTTTTAAGCCATAAAATGATTATTTATTCTCCAGTTAATCACCACTGCTTGAAGAAGCACCTATAGTGCTGAAACATAATTGCATTTATGTAGCGGTTTATAACATGTTTTTGTTATAATTGTTTATATAAAATAAATTGTTACAACTGCCCATCACTATACATTAGTGAAACCTGCAGAAATTTAAAAAAAAACATATCTATGAACACAAAAAGGATCTTTTACACAGCAATTTATCAAATACATTGGTTATACATAGAAATAAGTTCAACCACAATTTTGATCTAAAGAATACCACACTTATTAAAAGAGAAAGTAACTTACTGAGACTGAAAATTCTTGAGAGTGCAGTGTTAATATTAGCCATTCCCTTATAAGGAAATATTTGTCATTCACTGACCAAGTAGTCATTGGTACTTTTAATTGAAATTTATCTAAAATCTTTCACTTAAAACAGTTTTTTAGGAAAATAGGTTTCTCAAGCCCAGTAGCTGTTGTCGGTCTTTCCAGTATTGATGGGGTTTTCCTTCCTAACCCTTTGTTCGATGTAGTGTGGAATGATATATAAGAGAATTTGTAAAAACATCTACTTTGATATGCTTTGATGATAGATTGACTTTATCAGAGAATAATGTCAATCTATTGGCAAAACATGTTACAAATATTATAATTTACCATTCTATCAGATTCCAACCCAAACTCTCACAAGTATGTGAGGGGATGTTGAAAATTTTTTAGCCTGACCTACTTCTGAGATATCACAATCTCTTTTTGGGAGCTCTTCCCAGCTAGTCTGGGAACTTTCAAAACCATTCGTATATGTCATGTTGTGACTCCATAAAGATTTACAAATATATTCCATAATTTTTATAGACCCTCCCACATCTGTTTCAGAAAATTAATGAATAATCTTAATGTTTACACAAGTTTTTTTTTTTTTTTTTTTTTTTTTTGAGGGTGGGGGAATGGAATGCACTGTATTACCAATTCTACTAGGGTGTTCAAGTGCCACAGTCCAAATCGACATGCATGAGGTGCAGCCCCACCAAATTTCCAATCTGGTGATCTGTAAATTTAGCCGGCATTTCATAAAACTCTCAAAAAAAGAATTCACTCCAAGAATCAAAGAACATTTTCTATAAATTTTTTCTTCCTTTCAGAAAGCAATTTTTGTGCCTCAAGCTCTGGAAACTTTGGAGTAACAGTTTACTTATGTGTGTGTGTGTATATATATATATATACAGGCTGCAATGGATAAATTCTCTAAAATATGCAGAAATGAAAGTAACACTGACATCTCATTTTCATTAATAAAAAAAAAAATGATCTGAAGAGATGGACATGAGGTCCATGAAATAAATTTTTTACCACCTGACCTGATAGATTTTTAAGGATTCTGTATTCATTATTATATATATATATATAAACAGAGAAGAGGATATATAATTTTTTTATGAATCAGAATAATATCAGGAAAGTTAATGACAAGAGTAAAAAAAATTTTGTGTGATTCATTTGTACTTTACGACTTCATTGGACTAAAATAATAATTTTGCTGATGTACCATATATACTCAAGTACAGTGCCAGGTTTTTATGCAAAAAATGGTGGGGGGGTGCGGGGGGTGCGCACTATACACAAATAATTTTTTTTGAAGAGGTTAAAAATCATGCATTTTTGGTCACAGGTTGCATTATACATAAGTAAATTTTTTCTGGAGGGTTTGAAATTCATACATTTTCAGTAACTGTAACCTACTTATTAGATCTAAATTCTCATGGTAACTTTATCTAACCTTAACAGTACTTACATCACTGAGGTATTGCTTTTCCAATGGCATCCCTTTTATCTGATATGCATCTATACTGTATATATGTTTCACCTGTGTTTCTTATTTTGTTATCTTTTTAGTTAAATGTATTTATTATTTACATTTACTGGTATCATTTTATCGTATATTCTTCAAATATTTTGACAAGATGCACCGCAATATACAGCAAATAATGATTTCCCAGGGTGAGATTCCAAATGAATTTTAATAAGACAATAGTTATTAAGAGCTACAAAGGACAAGAAATTGTGGAGAGCCATAATTGCCAATGTCCTGAAGGGACATGGCACAAAGAAGAAGATGAAGAACTTGGTATAAAAAAAAAAAAACAATCAAAATTAATTTCCTCTTACTTTTCTGATTTTAAAAGTTGATCTGCATAAATTTAATATTTCATCAAATGATTAATAATTCATTAAAATAAATCCTCAATTAACAAATTCAGCTAATTAATTCTAAATTGGCTTTTAGATTAACATGTCTTCACTAATGTCATCTGTTTGCTTATATGGAGTTATTTGAGATCAATTCAAAGGGACTTAAATTTATTTGTAATTATGTGAATTACATATGCCCTAGTAACAGATTATTTTTACCATGTTGGTGATGGAGGCATGGTGATCCCCTTGACAAGGAAACATGAAAGGGCTTAAGTTTTTAATGCCTTCTGGTTTAATTAAGCTCCATATCTTTGTGTGTGTGTGCGCATGTATATATCGTTTTAAACATTATTTTTTATTGGATACTCTTATTTGAGCAAACATTCCATTTATTTATTAAACAGTATATTCATTTATTTTCACCTACCAGCCTGAATATTTGAGAAATCTCATTAAAGAAAAAATCCTTCAGCAGGAATTGAACCTGCATCCCTCAGGACAGAGGGAGCCACCGTTTAGCCTTGTGCCCTTTACCACTTGGCTAAGAAGGAACAGACAATGAGGCAAAATCAATTTTATGCTTTTCAAGCAAAATTTCTCCCATCATAGAATCTCAGAAAGTTTTTCGTATCTGCACATAGTTTCGTATCTAAACATAAAAAAAGAGAATCTATTTTTAGAATTGTGTTTATCTTACAGAGACAAGCAAACCAATTCCTCAAAATTGGTAAGGATTTATTTAGTTTCTGTTTCAGATAAAACTATTTAAAATTTGAAAATGATGGCTGAATGGAATGATATAGTAAAAAAAAAAAAATAATAAGCATTTTTATTCTTATTATTTTTATACTAGTTTGACTGTCTTATTATTTTTGTTTTTTATCCAAACACTCCGTATTGGTACATTCTTTACTGTAGACTGTTAGAGAAATAAAGAAGTTGCTTCCTACACCATGATTGTAACATGAAAATATTGATACTTAATTTATTAATGCTCACTGTCCCATTTTTTGGAACAGTTGGCATTTATGGTTTACAGGTAAAAAGCTTTAATTAATACAGATGTGTTTTTTTTAGGAATCTATAATTAATAATAGAATTTTATTTAACTTTTTTATGATGAATACCGGAATAAGATAATTATACTAATCAGTAGACATTTTGTCACTTTGTCTCTTCTTGTTTTGTTTTTTTTTTTCTTTTTGGTAGGGTATTACTAAACAATGCTATTTATTGCTATTATCATTTACTTTCAAAGAATGGTCAAATCAGCTACAAAATCAAATGACAATCATTACAAATTGTATCTTTTACACTGAATATTAAAGACACATTATGGATACATAGAAGCAGGATAGGTGTTTAATCATGCAAATTCTCTTTCCTTAATAAGTATTAAATCTTTTCCTGACAAATTTTAAAAATCTCCTTTTATCATTTTATGACTGTTTTTCTTGTATATCAATTTGCTACAAAATCTAACTATTTAAAAAAAAAAAGTTTATGCAGAAAAAACAAAAAAATGGCCACACTTGTCTATTAAACCACTAGCAGCCATATTGAATTTAATATAGAATTAAAAAGACTCAACTTACAACATATTTTCACTTGAGAGTTTCTATGGGAACTCACCTTACAGAAGACACCTGTCAATGTTCAGTTAAAAAGCCAGTAGGGCATGCTTTTAAAAATCAATACAGTTTTACAGGCAGAAGTTTATTTGTTAAGAGTGAAATAATCTATAACTAAAAAGTAGCAGCAGATAAATGTTGCAGTTTTTGTGAAAACTGCAACTCAATATTTTAAGAATTTTTTTACATTATTTACTTTCTTTGGACCGTTGTCATCATCTTTATTGTTATGTTCACAACATTTCAGCAGTTGTGTGCTCCAGGCTTCTTCAGGTGATTCGAATTCAAACTGAACTCTTTATTTTGTCCACCAGGGTAGATTGTTCTAGTTCCACGTGCCATACCTCTTCCAGATGTCTCAGTTATCTCCCTTTGACTCAACTCTCCAAGTTTTTGTTCAGCACTGCTGTAGCCAGGTATTGAACTCACACCTCTTTGGGTCAAGCACTGGATTCAACCAATGCTTTTATCCACTGGTCCTTGAGGTTTCAGTTTGAAATTCCAATCACCTGAAGAAGGCCAGAGCATACAATAGCCGAAACGTTGTGGACATTATAATAAAGATGAGAACAACAGTCTGAACAATGTAAATAATGTAAATTATGACAATACCTCATCTCAGAAATATAGACAGATATTAAGAATTTTTGTTTGGATTAAATTGTCTGTGTGTATATTCTATATTCAGTGTTCATTCATTATGTGGGCGATCCTGGCTCTCCACAATTACAATGTCCTTTGTAGCTTTTAGTAGTTTTTGTCTTTTTGGTATAACCACTAATCCCTTTTCTCCCAACCATTTACACAAGCCTTTTAAGTTATTCTTTGCTTTCCTCTGTCCCTCTTGTCTTCAACAAGTCTTGTGAGTGTTAAATTTTTCAAACCTTCTTTCCTCATTAAGTGCCCTAGAAATTTCAATTGTCTCTTTTGGATTCTAAGTATAAGTGTCCTTTTTGTTCCCATGTTCAGTCCATGGTATTCTCAGTATCTTTCTGTAGAACCACATTTCTGTTGCTTCTCTTTTTCATCTGTGACGAGATTGCTCAGCATTCATTGCCATATAGAAGGACTGATATTACATAACAGTCCAGTACTCTACTCTTTGTTTCTAATGAAATTTTCCTGTTTCTTAATACTTTGCTTAACCTCAAAAAAGCCATTCTTTTAATATATAATTCTCTCAAAATTAGATATAATAGCATGAGATAATGGTAACAGTAATATTAGCCATTTCCTTATAAGGAAACTTTCAGCAGCCATTGAGCTAGCAATTTCAATTGTCTCTTCCTGATGCTATGTTCTTCATTATCTCTAAAACTGTTGTTTACACTATTTACACTGTTTGGACTGTTGTCCTCATCTTTACTGTCATATTCATGATGTTTCGGCCGTTGTATGCTCTGGCTTTCTTCAGGTGATATATGTTGGATATGTCCACAAGGACACATGGCCCATTGGATAAAAGCATCGATTAAAGTAATCTAGTGACTTGACCCAAAGAGTTGTGTGTTCAATACCTGGTCACTGCAGCGGTGAAAAAAAAACTTGGAAAGTTAAGTTACTAAAGAGAATTAACTAAAACTGAGATATCCAGAAACGAGATGGCATGAGAACAGTGGACAAAATAAAGGCTTCAGTTCAAAATTCAAACATATATGACATGAAGAAGGCCAGAGTATACAATGGTTGAAATGTCGTGAATATGATAATAAAGATGAGGACAACAGTCCAAACAATATAAATAGTTACAATATCTCATCTCAGAGATATAGGCAGATCCTGAAGAAGGCCCAAGCATACAATGGCTGAAATATCATCAATATGACAATAAAGATGATGAACAATGTAAATAGTTACAATATCTCATCTCAGAAATATAGACAATTCTGTTGTTGCTCATGAAAGGAAAGAATTTCTGGAAAGCCATCATCATGAAGAGACATAATTAGTAAGCCATAATTTAGAAGTTATAATAAAAAATGTTGTGAACATAATTTCAGCCTTGGAATTAATAGTGTATAATTGAAAATGTACAGAATGTTTTTGTCTGTTTTTATATTCCCCTTTGCTTTGCACACTAAAAACAATTAAAAAAATCAATTCTCATTAACCCAATATTACATTCCAATTTATTTATATATTATTTAGAATATTATATTCCATTACTTATCAGTGTGAAATATTTTTTATTATGCCACCATTTTCTAGTATATATTAAATATCACACAGTTTATTTATAATTTTAATAACGTCATTCTCTTAATGATGCTTGCATTAATTCCTGATGACTAACAAACCCATTCTTCCTCAGTTGCAATGTATTCTTACACTTTAGTCATTAGCAATGTATTTAAATTAGACATATAACAGACTTGTTCAGTAGGCAGGCTTATGGCCATATCACATTGAAGCAGCAGTTCTCTTATGATCAACCAAAGTTAAGCAACATTTAGTCTGGTCAGTACCTCAATGAGTGACCACTTAGGAATACCAGGTGCTGTAAGCTTGGATGGGTGGTTGGTGTAATGGATAATGACTTGGAATTGTTAATCAGAGAGCCATGTTTCAATTCCCATTGGGTTCACCATATTCAGTTACATGCAAATACACTTGGGAATGTTATGAATCCACTTCTTCCCCCAATTATGGGTTAATTAGGAAGACTTGTATCACTAAAGCCTTACTAACTCAAAAAAAAATTTCTTAGAACCTGAAAATATTTTCTGGCTTTAAATAACCTGCAAAGGGTTGATAAACTATAGAAAACAATTCAATCAATGAAATACTGATTAGCTACACAGGCATGTCTTTTAGATTTATTTATACTCTCTGGAATATAAATGGATAGAAACTACTGTGGCCACAAAGAGGGATCAGTTTATATATGGATTGTAATATAGAATTGATCCCCCACTTTATATCAATATTTTAATTTGTGTGATTGATTGATTTGTTTTCTATGGCTTATCAACAATGAAATACTGATTAGCTCCACAGGCATGTCTTTTTGATTTATTTACACTCTCTGGACTATAAATGTATAGAAACTACAGTGGCTACAAAGTGAGGGATCCGTTCATATATGGATTTCAATATTTACATTAGTCGGACCATTGTCCTCATCTTTGTCGCCATATTTGTCACAACGTTTCGGCCGTTGTATGCTCCGGCCTTCTTCAGGTGGTTGGAATTTCAAACTGAACCCTTTATTTCGATCACTGGGGTAGACTGTTCTAGTTCCACGTGCCATGTTTGATGGATGTCAGTTATCAGTTATCTCCTGCTAATTTTCCCTCTGAAAGTTCTCCACTGCCTTAACCAGGTATTGAACTCACCTTCTTTGGGTCTGTCAATGGATCTATCCACCTCTTCCCCAGCTATGGGTTAATTAGTAAGACTTGTATCACTAAACCATTTTTATTTAAAGAAAAAAAAATTCTTAGAACCTGAAAATATTTTCTGGCTTTAAATAACCTGCAAAACGTTGATATGCCAGAGAAAAACTCAGTAAATAAGTGGAAAATTCAGTGTTTATGTGCTAAATTTTTCCTACTACCAGATATAAAATCTAAGAAAAGGATGTTATGGAGTAGTGGTAATGTCAGTAATATTACAAAAAGCCTAAACATGCCTATGTTATTTACATATGGACTATTGCCTCATTTTTATCACAACATTGTTGCACTCTCAGGCCTACATCAGGCATATGTCAATTCGAGTAACATACAGAGAATCCTGAACTGAACCCTTTATTTAATCTATGGGGGTAGATTGTTCTCTTTCCACTTCCCATGTCTAGGGATATCTCATCTCAGATGGTCAGCCTAAATGTTACAATTATCAAAGTATTTTGGGATTTCTATTTTCCAGGACAGTCTCTAGATAGTTGAGATGGTAGTCAGGGTTATTATTATTATTATTATTATTATTATGGAAATTTGAGAAGTATTTTTCCTTTAACTACTTACAAGTGATCCTTTCTTGGAAGCATTAGTCTCACTTTCATCTTTGAGTACTTTTGATATACGAAAGAATACTTATGTTCTGAGCAATAGAATCCTGTTTCTGTACATCAAGGAAACAATTCTTCTTTTAATTGGCCATTTTCATCACTGTATGTGTATATATGTGCATGTACTAAGGTTTCTTCATTATGTACTAATGTACACAGTTGATGGTCAGAGAAATAATTATTTAATCATCACTTCAAAGAAGCTTAAATTTAAATACTTTAAATTATACAAAGTATGTTAAATAAACCAGTAAATAAAATAGTCTTGTATGAAGAAAGGAAATAAATAAAAAGAATTAGAAAAATGAATGCAAGAAACTCAATGTCATTTTCTGTTTGAAGTAGGGAGATAGGAAGAGAATAAGTAGAGATGAACTTTTTACAAGGAGTTGCTTCTTCCCCTTGAAAGAGATTGAGGTTGGTGAGTGCTCTTAGCAAAAAAAAAAAAAAAGTGGTCAGCTGAACCAACAAGTGAAATGTTTTACTAATTGACCCAAAGTTTTTAACCTGGAATACATTTTTAGAAAGAATTTCATTCGCCTAGTTTCTTTTCTTTATTCTTTAGCTAAAGTTCACTTCTATTCTGAGGTGTGGACATTTGGTCTCAGTTTTCAAGTTTGCATTGGTATTTTTTTTTTTTTTTTAAATTTCTTATTCACTTTACAATTTCACATTTCTTCAGTCCTTAGACATTTACATTATACTATCATGAAAATAAAATGACCAATCCTCCATTTTTAACTTAATGTAACAAATCAAGCTCTTAACTCCTCACGGTCAAAATTCATCCATTTTAGTTATTTATAGTCAATGTTGTAATTTCTGATGATCCATCTGGGGTGACAAATTTTATTTCATCTTTTGTTTATATTTTTTATCTTTATGTTTATATCTTTTGTTTATATTTCCAAGACGAGGTATTGTAACTATTTACACTATTTACATTGTTCGGACCATTGTCCTCATCTTTATTGCCATATTCACCTTCAACATTTGTCTCTATTTCTGAGACGAGGTATTGTAACTATTTACATTGTTCGGACCATTGTCCTCATCTTTATTGCCATATTCACCTTCAACATTTGTCTCTATTTCTGAGACGAGGTATTGTAACTATTTACACTATTTACATTGTTTGGACCGTTGTCCTCATCTTTATTGCCATATTCACAATGTTTTGGCCATTGTATGCTCTGGTTTTCTTCAGATGATATATGTTGGATATATCCCCAAGGACTGGTTGAAGTAATCTAGTGACTTGACCCAAAGAGTTGTGAGTTCAATACCTGGCTACAGCAGAGGTGAGCAAAAACTTAGAGAGTTAAGTTACTGAAGTGAATTAACTGAAACTGAGACATCCAGAAAAGGTGTGGCATATGGAACTAGAACAATCTACCTCAGTGGACAAAATAAAAGGTTTAGTTCAAAATTCCAACGTATATCACCTGAAGAAGGCTGGAGCATACAACAGCTGAAATGTCGTGAATATGAAAATAAAGATGACAAGTCTGAACAATGCAAATAGTATAAATCTGTTTAATCTTTTTCTTCCTTTATTATCTATGAACTACCATGTCTTCATGGAAAGAAAGATAGTGGAGTGGTTTCTTGTTGTCTCCTCCACAGTTTGGAATTTCACCAAAAATGAATATTAATTACCGTGTGACGTTAATTAAGCACAACGAATATTAATTACCGTGTGACGTTAATTGAGCACAACCAAGTGGCAAGAGTCCTTTGCAAAGTTTCTTTAAGATGTTAGTGATCATGGCTCTCCACAGCATTTTTAACCTTTTCACTGACATGGACAAATCTTATGATAGTAACGTAAATGGCAAGAGTTTCAGATCCCAAAAAGTCCTCGTTTGTAATTCCAGGTGCCAAAAATCAGTCTCACGAGTTCAATATCAGAAAATGCCAGGTGGTGGGGGGTTAAATCAAAACGGTAAAAATTTCACATCACAGCTAGCAACACACAAAATTATTTCTTCACCCACGAAGAGCTGAGCAATCCTGTGGTTCAAAATAGAGATTTTTTTTGATTGGGGTATGAAAGATTGTGATTCTCAAGGCTAGCAACACACAAAACTACATTTCCACCCATGAAGTGCCAAGCAATCCTTTGGTCCAAGTACAAAAGGTTAACTAACTAAAAGGTTAAAAAACACAAATTATTTTTTAAGGTAAGTCTTTTTTTTTCTCTATCACCATAGATATTGTTTTTCTTACAACAGTAAAAATACCTGGCAGGAAACAGTTTAATTAATTTTAACAGATAATTGATTTCTCTTCAATTTTTCTTATATGTAACATCTATTCATAATGATGGCTCTCCATAATTTCCTGTCTTTTCTCTCTCTAAGTCATGCTTATCCTTTTATAAATCAACCTTTGTTCTTAGTCTACAATCAATTCACTCAAATTCATTAAGTTGATTACTTGTTGTCTCCCCTTGCTTCTCTTGTCTTCAATATGACCTGTGAATATTAAATTTTCTATGACCTCTCTCCTTATTACATGTAAATTTTGCCACTGTCTGTTTATTGTGTATTGACAATCAAAGAAAAATATTGTAAGTATTAATACAAGATTCATTGATATAATAGGACTATTATATGTTTAAGGCAAATTGTGGTGAACCTGCATTGGCCCCAGATTGCATACGGACATGTTTGTCAATGCTAGTTGCATCCAGGTTTTCCCTGTTAGCAGCAGAACAGCTTGGTATGTCTAGATATGGGTCTCTCTGCAACTAGTCAAGTATCTTAGTATTTGTAAGATGTCTCATGCTAATAAAAGCAATGGAGAAAACCAACAGTCAGCAGTTGATAAGACACAATGTCTTGTGAAGTTGGTCCCATGGGCATTTTGTTCTTGACGTTGCCGTGGTTTCCGAGAGAGTGTCATTTTTGTTACTTCCCATCTCTTTCTACTCTCTGCCTGTCACCTCCATAGTTGGTTGGGAGAGCAATCAATTAGATGTTTCCTCCCACTCTCAACACAAACACATTGCTTATGGTTAAGAATCAGGAATAAATGGAATGTCAGGAGCAAAGCCAGATGATAAACGTTTGGGGACTCGAGGCTAATGAAATTATGTGCTCTCTCTCAGAACCACCCTCTAACTTGCCCACACCTGTCTTGAATATTTTTTTTTATTATTTTAGTGATATTTACTTAGTCTGAGGTAAACTTATTAAAAATTATTTAAATACACTAGGATAGCTATTATTTGTTTTTTCAATAAAAAATATTCTACTACTATATATGCATGTGTATAAGCCGACTTTATGTACTGGGTGGTCCGAAAGTCTTGTCACTCCCTACATAATATAATTTTTTATTTCAGATGGCTGACACGAATATGATGGTGTTCATACAGACCTTCTCAATGTGTGACAGCATCAATAAAAGTAAATAAACTGAATCCAGTACATGTGTTTTGTATTAATGTATTACTTGTTCTGTTATTCTCATTACTTTTTGGTAGGAGTGACAAGACTTTCAGACCACTCTGTATAGTGCAACCCCTGAATTTTTTTGGCATGAATTTTAACCCCACTAGAAAAAATTTACCTGCCTTATAGCACAACTGGTCACTGAAAATGCATGATTGTTAAACTCTTCAAAAAAAGAGTAACCATGTATAGTATGACACCACAAAAAAAAAAAAAAAAATGATCATAAAAACTTGCATTATACTCAAGTGTATATGTTATATATGCTAATTTGGTTTGTTATAAATATCAACACAATTGTAGTCAAAGAACAGACTTTTTATACCCAGCATTATAACAAAAATAAATATGTGTTTGTCATATTGATATCATTTCAGTTTATAAAACTATTTAGAAGTTAAAAAATTTAGAAAATTAAAATCACTACTATATAAAAATGTCTAAGATTTAAACATTTTGAAGTAAAATCAAACATGTTATCTCCTTGAAAGACAATGACACAAACTAAAACATTCTTTTCCTTGCTTTGCTTCCTGCAAAGTCAAATAAATATGAATTTGTTATATTGGTGTCATTTCAGTTTATGAAACTATTTAGAAGTTATAATGTCTAAAACATTAAAGGCATTGCTTTATAAAATCTTGAGGGGCTCTAGACTGAAGAATGGGATTGCTTGCAGGTAGGAATTCAAACAAGCATTACTAATAAAATAGGGAATGGTACATAGGAGAGACGGAACGATGTCAATATACTTTAATTATTTTGAATTATTGTGCTTATCTTAGTTGTTATAAATGTTATTATAGACATAACATTTCGGCCAATTATTATTTTACTAGCTGGATACACTGCATTGTATAGAATGAGAATCAATCAGTTTGGTGACCATTTAAATCAAGACAACAATAACATACAGTTTTTCTTTTTTTTTAAGCTTTTCACCCCAAGCAAGGCGGGAAGCCACTAGGACACAAGGGGTTACAGAAGATTTGGAGCAAGATCAGATACAAGTGATAGAGGAAAGGATGAGGAGAAAGATAGTGGATAGATCAAGGCAACTGGAGATGTCGATTGACATTACATTTGAATAATTGAAGATTATAGCTCTCAGGGAAACTGGAATAGGGAAGGGAGTTCCAGAGGCGAGAGGTGCGAGACATGAAGCTATTGGAGTAGAAGAGACGACTACATTTAGTAGTTTTGACAGTGAAAGGGTGAGAGAGGGATGCCAGCCTCATAGGGCGCTTGAATTCATGAAGTCTGGGATTGTCTGAATTCTTTCTCAGAATATTTTCATTGGAAGAGAAGATATGCAATTCCAAAAATTACTTGACTTTTGTGGAAAACAATCAGTTAAATATTTCACAAAAATATCATCAATTCAGAACTTCATGATCTGCTATGTGCCACATCCCTTCAGGGCATGGGCGGTCATGGCTCTCCACAATTTCTTCTCCTTTGTAGCTCTTAATAAATTTTGTCTTTTTGTTATCTCTCCTAAACCTTTCTCTGCCATCCATTTACACAAGCTCATTCTTGTATATGCCATGTCTCTTCAGGATGCAATGCTGGCAATTCTGGCTCCCCACAACTTCTTTTGTAGCTCTTAAATTTTGTCTTTCTGTTATCTCTCCTAAACTTGGTTCCACCATCCATTTAAACTTGTTCTTCTTTGATGTGCTGTGTCCTTTCAGAATGTTGGCAATCATGGCTCTCCACAATTTCCTCTCTTTTGTAGCTCTTAATAAATCTTGTCTTTTTGTCACTTCTCCTAAACCTTGCTCCACCATCCATTTACTCAAACTTGTTCTTCTATGTGCTGTGTCCCTTCAGGGTGTGAGCAATCATGGCTCTCCACAATTTCCTCTTCTTTGTAGCACTTAAGAAATTTTGTCTTTTTGTTATCTGTCCTAAACCTTGCTCCACCATCCATTTACTCAAATTCTCTAGGTAGGTTATGCTTGTTTTCCTGTAACATGCTCTTCTTCAATCTGCTCAGTGAGTATTAAAATTTTTCAAGCCCTCATTCATCATTTGGAGCTTCAACGATCTCTTCCTGACATTAGGTTAAGTATAAGTTTCTTTTTTTGCTTCCATTTTCTCCAAAATTTTGTCATCATTCACATGTTCAGTCTATGGTATTCTCAGCATCCTTCTGTAGAACCAAATTTCTGTTACTTCAAGGCACTTCATCTGTGAAAAGATTGTCCAGCCTTCATTGCCATGTAGGAGGACTGTATTATGTAACTATTTAGTACTCTTTGCTTTGATTCTAACAAAGTTTTTCTGTTTATTAATACTTTGCTTAGCTTTTAGATGGCATTTTTTGCTATCCCAATGTATCTTTGGATATCAGTGTCATTACTTTCCATCCTCTGTTAAAACACTTCCCAGATATTTAAATTGTTTTTACTTATTTAATTTCGGTATTTCCAATATTGGTTGTTCCTTGTTGCTGACAAACATGCATTGTCTTCTTGCAATTGATGTTAAGTCCTTCACTACCTTTTCTTGGAGATCTTAGTAGTTTCTTTTCTGTGTCTGCTATTAACACTGTGTCATCTGCATATCTTATGACTTCATGATAAATAATTTTATTTATGTTGAAATTAAGATACCGAAATCAGTTCAACTTTGGATGCCATAAACAGACAAATTTTCATACTGCCACATTTTACATTTAAATTTTCAAACTATATTATTTTTTTGTTGTTGATTGAAAGCATGGTGGAATAATAGTTATAAGCTCAAATTGAGGAATCAGAGAGCCAAGTTTGATAAGTTTCACTTATGTGCTAATAGCATCTCTTCTCCCCCAGCTATGGGTAAAAAAATGCCCGGAGGGAGTGGGGGTAAATCAAAACAGTATAAATTTCACATCACAACTAGCAACACACAAAACTAACTTTTCACCCATGAAGTGCCAAGTAATCCTGTTGTCCAAAATAGTTTTTTTGATTGCGGTTAACCTTTTGTACCCCAAACAATTACCATATTTCAATTACAATAATTATTTAATTACCATAATCTACTATGATTTTGATTCTGATTTTATTTTTCACAGATAGCATAAAGAACACAAATTATTTTTCAAGGTAAGACTTTTTCTCCATCACCACAGTCATATAGCCTTGGGTGGCAACCAGCCTAGAAGAAGGAAACTTTGAATTCAAAACACCTGCTGCCTTGTAGGTCTTACATCTTTAGGTAAATATGCTAGAAAATAACTTAAAAAAACAAATCCACCTCTGAGTGGTGGGACAATGTAAGTTCAACATCCCCAGTGCAAAAGGAACTGGTCCACCTCTGAGTGGTGGGACAATGTAAGCCCAACATCCCCGGTGCAAAAGGAACCGGTCCACCTCTGAGTGGTGGGACAATGTAAGTTCAACATCCCCAGTGCAAAAGGAACCGGTCCACCTCTGAGTGGTGGGACAATGTAAGTTCAACATCCCTGTTGCAAAAGGAACTGGTGAGCCATTGCACTAATCTGTCTTGAATGTCGCCATGAAGCACAATTATGAAATGGAGGGGAGTGGTGACCACTGAATAAAATGAATTTGTCTTACATTGTAGGAATTCTGAGATGACATACTTTTCCTATTAATTTTTGCTTTGTTTTTTCTCAGTCTTCCAATTGCTTTTTATTACAGTTTCCTGGGTTGAATGCACGGTGCCTACTAATAATAAAGGTAGTATGAAATAATAATAAACAAAATTCTATTCAAAAGAAGACTTGAAAAGGAACTAGGTTTTTTTTTGGTTTTTTTACTACTCATTAACAGTCATCAAAAATAATGAAAACATCACATTCCACTTAGAAAAAAAAAGATGCAAGGGAATTTGAATGAAAGCAAAGACTTACGGCCTGCTTTATTGTACGTGTTCATTATTAGCTTCTATTTTTATAAACAGATCAATTATCGGAACAAACTATGACCTGCTTGTTTCATCTGGATAATCAAGCAAATATTGATATAAATTTAGTTGTTTCTATATCAATATTTAACTAACAAAGGTAACAAGATGTTTTAAACAGTGTGTGTATTTTTTTTTTTACAGTGATGTTCACTCTACACAAGGCCTAATAGCCACTCAAGGTAGAGATTTACAGAGTAAGAGGCACAGTTAATGGGGACTGTAACATGAGAAAAAAAAAAAAAGGCTTACCTTCTGGTAGAAAGCAGGTTTGGACATGTAGCGAATGTAAAGTATCCCAAAAAGAAAATGGTAGCTTTACAAAATGGTAGATCTCAAAGTCGGATCCATCTTGCAAGACAACGACTTTTTTTTTTTGAAAATTTGACCCGTCACTCAAGCTACAGAAAGTGCTTGACAAGGTGACAGAGCAGAGCGGCTGTGCCAGTGAACAGCAGATACATGTGTTGGACTGGTTGACTTACTGAGGCGTAGAGAAACAGACTAAGGAACTCTATTCCAAGCATGAAGAAACTAATAACAGGGACATTTGGGGAAGTAAAAGACACAGTTTATGGGGAAGACAATGGTTAACCTTAGACTTAAGGTCAAGATTGTAATAATCAGAGAATCATCCTTTAGGGAATTGATAACAGTATGTGCAAAGAAGCTGCTCAAATGGAACTTATACTTCACTAATGAAAGGTAAAGGGAATGAGGTTTGTTAAAATGTGTGTGGCATGGTGGAGGTTAGAACTAATGTATTTCATCACAACACTTGTAATGATAAAAAAAAAAGAAAATGTGCATAGTCTAAATATAAATAAGAAGACCAATTGTTTAACACGGGTGAAAATTAAACAGAACAATTTTTTTACTGTAGAATTCTCAACAGGAAGCAATTGATTAAAGAATTTGTTCAAAAATTGATGGCCAAATATAAATAATTTTGTTATTGCACTGGTTATATTTTCTATGAGAGTAATCAAGCATTTCATTCTATAACAGTGATTCTCAAAATGGGGCCTTAGGCCCACAAGATGGCTAGAAAAATTTAAAAAATGGACATGCAATTGGCTCAAGAAAAATAGTTGGGCTTTGAAATTCTATGTACCATATATACTCGTGCATCATGCAACATTTGAAGAGCTAATTTTGAAGCTAATTTTAAGGGGGTCACATCATACATGAGATATAAAATTAGCACCGTTGGCCCTGGCTACACAGTTAACCAAACTATATATCCATTTACTGTAGTCAAAAAGTAAACATGATTTTGATAAAACTGATGTTTTACTTAACTGTATCCATTAATAATGCATGTAATATTCATATATTAGTATCATAAAATACAAACAGCGAATATGCATCTTTTCCATTGTTTACGTTTATAAGATGTTTAGCTGTTTCTCTTTCAGTTGTTTATGGCGGTACACGTTAATACAATGAGTATAGTGTTACTAATGATACTTTTATCATTCTCTTTTACTTTTTTAACTAATTTAATTAAAAGATGGGACAACAAGATAAAGGAAAAGAGGTTAGTCTATTGTAATTTGGTCTCTCAAAAAAGGAATTCACATGAAACATGAGATACATGATAAAATCATTTTTTATCAGTGAAAATTTGGGGGTTGCACAATACATGAGATCACACATGAGTATATACAGTAAATAAAATGTATTTCCTGTTTTGTTACTTTTTTTAATCTTTTTGCCCCGAGCAAGGCAATAAAGTCACTAGGATTCGAGGTTACTGAGTGTTAGAGAATATAAGAAAAACTATTAAAGAGAGAAACAATAAAAGAATGAGAATTAAGATAATGATTGACATTGATCTTCAAAAATTTAAATGCAAAGTTGACTGTGAAGCAAAAGAGATTTCCACAAGCGAGAAGTTACAAGGAAAATCTGTTCATGCATATGTGGGCCTGAATTTTTTTTTTTTTACACCTAAAATGAGCCATAAGGAAGAAAAGGTTAAGAAACACTGATCTATACAATTATCTTGATTGTTGCTTGTAACTAAGTAATTTTAATTTTTAAATTATCTTTATTTTATTAAATCATTTTATTGCTACAATTATTTCTATTTTCCTTTGCAACAAAGTACTTCTGATTTTAAATCATGAAAAAGTATAAGGGATATAATGCCAAAATAAAATTAAATAACCCCACATGCTGATCTCTTCTACTTATTAACAAGTCATGGTAAGACCCATCACTGTAACGTAGCTTCCCTTTGCCTTTTCTATAAATATTTTCATGGTAATCATTCTGATAAGCATTCCTTTGTGGTACCTAGACTTTATGAATTTAAATGCAGTACTAGATTGGCAGCTAGGTCTCATCATTTTACAATTAAAATTGTTAGATGTAAATGTAATTTCTATGCTAATAGTTTCTTCTTGCTTGTGAACTTCTTTCGGCTTTTTGCTTCCCAATCAACTTTGATCTTCAAAAATTCAAATGCAATGTTAATCATTATCTACAATTTTCTTAGTTCCTGTTCATTTATTTTTATCTCTCCTTAATGTATTTTTTCTCATATTCTTTCACACTCAGTAACCCGTTGCGTCTTAGTGGCTTTATTGCCTTTTATTTGGAGTGAAATGATTAAAAAAAAATCGCATATCTTGCTTGTTACCAGAACAATCGAATATCTCATTATTAAGAAGGGGTAAATGATAAAAAATATGTGACTTAATAAAGTTATGTTATAGATTATGTGGGATGGAAATCAAGGTTAATTTTTATTTAATATTAAATACTTTTGAGTACAAAGAGTTAATAGAAAAGTTTGAAATATTTTCAGTTCATATCTGATTTTGATTTGAAAGATGTAACACTAGATATTATGTTCCTATAATTCTCAAGATTATTTTTGTTACTCAAAATGTTCAGACAAGAATATCTTTCAAACAGTGTTTTATGGGAAGATGACAATGACTAACATAAATGTAAGCTACAAGTATATCCATGACGAAGAAGGTAGCTTGGCTGACACCAGAAAGTCAGCCCTCTCCCCATGAATTAATTCTTACAATGTAAACCATTCATCAAATACATTTTTAGCACTTGATACAATTTTCATCTTCATTAAACGTATTGGTCAGTGGTTAGGGTTCAGTGGTCAGTCAGGAAAAAATTCTTTATAAACCTTAAAAAAAGAAATTATTCCTTTAGTCATTAATTTTTTTCCAGTATGGAAACAAGTGACTAAGTTTTTAGCAATCACATAAATAGATTAAAGCACTTTTACTGGTGGAACCCACTGTTAACTGACTTTCCTACAAGATAAATTTGAGTTAGTACAATGCTGGACTGGTTGTCTAAAATCTAACATCCACAAACTTAATAGCAAAGGAGTTCCCATTACTTCAGCAGATATGATTAGGTTACTTGGTACGAGTAGATGGGGAAAAAAAAAAAATTACCGATCTGAGTTTTCTTCTCCCTCAACCATTTTAGAATATCAGTGTTAATTACTTTTTGGCAAGATATCTGACGAAGGAATAGTTCAGGGAGAAGTTTACTCATGCCTTTCCGAAAAGAATTAGTGTAAAACAAGCAGAAACAACCTCAGGTGGAACTTGAACACAGTTCTCTGATATCATTTTCCAGGCTGAGAGCCACTGCACCTCCCTTTTGCTGTAATTAAGAGATTTATTTGTGATTAATTAAATTTAGTCCGATTGTGTATTTGTGATAGATAAGCTAAAACTGGTCAAAAGGCATGTCACATGAAAACGATAAAAGAAAATTGGAAGTTGAAAACTTAATAAAGTTGTTAAAAAAAAATATACCCTGAAATGCAAATAATATAATTGAATCTAAATTACTGTCCCACCCTAAGTCAATTCATGACTGAATGTACAAAATAAAACAAAGAAAAGCAGTTCTGGGTTAAGATCTGACTTTTCTAATGTAAAACATATCTAATAAGCATAATTTAAAGTTCGTCACCAGCATTGTTTGTTGAAAAGATTTTCAATGGGAATTTTTTTTTTAAATATTCAAATCCAGATCAATTTCTGGTGGTTGTTTAATGCTGCCATATTTGATGATGATAATAGGAGGATACTCACGAGAAAACATCACAGTGTCGCCTGGCCTCCAGGTCAGCTTCCTCAAGGATCTTCTTTCGACGCCTTTCCTCATCATATAATTGTTCCTGTTGAAAGAAGAGACAAGTGGCACTATGAATCAAAGGCTAAATGCTTAACAATACTGATTAAAAGAAGATTTCTTCTTTCTTTTTCTTTTAATGGAGTAATATATGAAAAGGATTATACATAGTTGGGTACTGGGTCTTGTGATGTTGATGGTCAAAATGATTATGATGAATGAGAGATGATGAGTGAAAGAAGAGACGGTTGAAAGTGAAATGATCTGGAAATTTGAGAAAGATTATAGGAGGGCAAAAAAATTGGGGAAGATTGTGTGTGAGTGTGGACGCGTAATGCTTTTGAGGTTCATCCCCTAAACACTGGAACAGATCAATCTTGAGCGTTTGGAAAAAAAGCAGAACATAAGATGGAGTAAAACTATCATGAAAAAGTAAAAGAGAAATAACTGTATTAAATATATTTACAGCAATGGACTAATATCCTAATCAGTTTAAGATCACGTATTGGTGGTGAGAAGAAGCAGTTTTCCTTTGGGAAAACGGGATCCACTCTGACCGGTGCCCCTTTCGGAAACACGGGATCCACTCTGACCGGTGCCCCTTTCGGAAACACGGGATCCACTCTGACCGGTGCCTCTTTGAGAAATATAGGATCAACTTTGACTAGTTTCATGGTATCACTTTGTCAATACTTCCATGCCCATGCTCTATTAAAAGCTCTGTGGAAAGGAAAGATTGACAAATGCGTGTTGAAGATCTTGTTTGAAACCCTGTCTAGTCCAGTCACATGCAAGAGTCGCCGGGGATGTTGGCAACTTTTAATATAAGAAATCTGAGTGGCACTTGGTAAGAGATATGAACACTGTTTATTGCAATATGATTACAAATCATATATACAACATAACAGAAAACAAAAAATAAAAATATGCCTGTAGGGATACAGAAGGCGATTATCTCCCTTTGGTAGAGATAAGACATGTGACAGCTGCTTAGTGATGACACTCCATACAGTGATGAAAGCAGCAGCTAAATTCAGTTTGTTTTATGGTACCTGGGCAGTTGCTTTCTTTAGCTGGGCCACAGGAGGCCCAGGCAGAGTCTAAATCTGCCCCCTCAGTATCTTACAAGTGTATTGTGCCAGTTCCCTTTGGGAATATATCTTTCCCAGATATAAGAAGAAACTCCAGCTGACATTCCTCAATTTGGGAAAACCCAAGACCAGCTGTTTCACATTTGTGGAATATGTGCTCACCTGGGACATCGTAGATGAATCTAGCCCATTTGAATCTGGAGTCCTGAACATGGCTTCTCCAGACACAGGAGTATCTCCATATTATATGCAAAACACTTTCTTTTTGTTTCTCCTTACACTCTGCTTTGCTGTGTAGATTTATATGATATATTATTATATGCATGGAACACATGCATATATATAGTTTTGTGTATGTCTTAGTAGTATAAAAGTCTCTCTGAACACAAAGCATGTTTTTTATTCTTTTTTTCCTTTCAGCCATTCTGTTTCATCCATGAAATATGGTGTCATTATATCACAGATATAGTAGTGCCAATAATGGTGGGGGATACAAATTGGGTAATAAATCTTTCTATAGCTCTCTCCTTTTACATACCAAACTGGAGATGAGCAATCACATTTACAGCAAATTTACTTAAAAACAGTCAGGAAAGAACAGTGGACATATTTTGTCATGCTCACTACGTTTTGGTTGTGCCTTCCGGCCTTCTTCAAATCTGGGTAACCTTAATATAATTTCAAATGAAACACTTTATTCAATCTACAGGGTTAGATTTTTCTCATTCTGTTGTCTATGTCTAGTGATATCTCATCTGTTATTTACATGCAGACTATTGTTATCATTTCTGTTATAGATTTGTTTTCATTGAGCAATCTAACTCTGTATATCAAGTAAAGGGTTCTGTTTGAAATTTCACCCAAATTGACAAATACCTGATGAAAAGTAGAGGGTACAACAGACAAAACATTTTGATAACATCAGCAAGAATTAGGACAATCCCAGAAATTCAGACAGAAATTGATTGCACATGTACCTCAATGAGAAACTAATGACATAATCAATATGTTGACATCCCACACTACATCAAACAAAAGGTTAGGAAGGAAACCTCCATCAATAGTGGAAAGAGCAATAGCAAGGGAGTTGAGAATTTTTTTCCTGAGAAAGGGTTTTAAGAGAAAGATTTTATAAATTTTAACTGACAGTCATGTTGTCTGCTCGGTCAAGGAAAGCTGAATGTTTCCTTAAAAAGAAACAGCTAATATTACCATTACTACATTATTAAAATTTGTTATTATCAATAACCTTATATTCTAATGGTTGATAGAAGTAAGGAGATTCTGGAAAATCTGTAATATTTTAAAATGAAGTTGCTCACAGAATTAAAAAATTAGAACAAAATGAAACAATATCTGACCACACTGCTCTAAACTGGTTTAAGCATTTTAAGGATGGTGACTTGTCCCTTGAAATAAAGGAAGAGGAAGAAAATGAAACAGTATCTGACCATACTGCTTCCAAAACTGACTTAAACATTTTAAGGGTTGTAACTTGACCCTTGAAAAAAAAGAAGTGAAAGGAAAGGAAACAAAATCTGACCACATTGCCCTAAAACTGGTTTAAGCGTTTTAAGGATGGTGTCTTGTCCCTTGAAATGGAAGGAAATTAAACTTCTGACCATATTGCCAAGACTGGTATAAGCATTTTAATGATGATGACTTGTCTCATGAAATAAAGTCCAACCAAAAATCAACAATAAGGTTGTTGATTATGATGCATTAAAATACAAAGTAGAGAAGAACTTGAACATTACTGTCTGGAATTGAAAAACATCAAGTGTGAAAGATCTTTACAAACATTTTTCATTGGCAATACACTTATAAAAGCATTTTTTTTTCTTTTCCAACACATTTATCAACTAAGTGAAATTCAAAGTGTATATATTCATATTTAAAATGTATATAAGAAATAAATCAAGAGAAAAAATTAATTAATAATTAAAAGAAAGACAGAGTAATCAAATACATCAAAGTCTTGAACAATCACTTTTAAAAAGCTCTGAGCTACGATCCTCAAAAGCTACCATATATAGAGAATTAAATACACTTATAAAACATACAGAAGGTCTTGAGAGATTCACAATTTACTGCAAAACAAAAATACTTTCAGTACACCATTATATTGAGATGAACTACTTACACTATTTATATTAATGTTGCTATTTTTATTTCAACATTTCGGCTGTTGTACGTTCTGGCCTTCTTCAGGTTGTTGGAATGTCGAACTAAACCCTTTATTTCACTCACTGGAGTAGACTGTTCTAGTTCCAAGTACCATATTTTTAATGGATATCAGTTGTCTCCTGTTAATTCCCCTCTCCAAGTTCTCCACTGCCTTAACTGGGTATTGAACTCAAGAACACATGGCACAGTGGATAAAGGCGTTGGTTAGATCCAGTGACAGGACCCAAAGAGTATGAGTTCAATACCTAGTTAAGGCAGTGGAGAACTTGGAGAGGGGAATTAACAGGAGACAACTGATAACTGATATCCATTAAAAATGTGGTGCGTGGAACTAGAACAGTCTACCCCAGTGAGTGAAATAAAGGGTTCAGTTCAACATTCTAACCACCTGAAGAAGTGAAGAAGGCTGGAGTGCACAACGGCTGAAACGTTGTAATAAATATGGCGACAAAGATGAGGACAATAGTCCGAACAATGTAAATAGTGTACATAATAGCTCATCTCAGAAATATTCACAGATAATGAACTACTTAATCTTTAGGATTCAGAAATAAAAGTAGATGAAAGTATTATTCACCTCATAATTCCAATTTGATATTTGAAGTTTCAAAAACTAAATTTACCAAATTATAAAAAAAAAAAATGACTATAATCAGCAAAGACATTAAAAAGAAAAAAGAATTATATAAACTAATTAAGGATACCAGATAATTTCTCATTGGTTACTAATAGCCTCCTAAATATCAGCTTTAGGCATTTGAAATAATTTTCAAACTGTTCTCTCTGTAAGCAACTATCATTTAAAGAACTTGCTTAACCTTTAAGAAATGTCAAAAACATGAACTTGTATTTCATGGAATCTCTTTATGTCAGAGTGTTAAGATTTTTCTACCATTTTTTTCTTTTTTTTATTATAAGAATACTTTCAGAGGAAAGGGACTTTGTTGTAAACATTATCTGGGTCTTCCAGCCAGATACTGATTCTAAGACGAAGTTTAGTGTGTATAAGTATTTGTGTAGAAGACAAGTAACACAAGGATAGTTTATAATCATATAGCCTATCTGGAATATATTCAGCCATTTTAAATATCTCATAAGCCGAACTTGGCAACCAATCAAAGGTAGCCTTATCAAATGTCTATGTTTTTGATATAATTTGGCAACCAATCAGAGGTAACATTACATGTCTGAGTTTGGCAGAGACAGTTTTGAGGGTTATTTTTTTTTTATTCCAGTTCTGAAGCTTTAGAGGTTTTATTCCATGAAAAAACTTTATTATACATGAAAACTAAGCCTATAATAAAAATTGAAAACTGTACAGATTTGAGGCTTGAATATCATGGTAATTCTAATTAGAGGTGACCTAATTGAACTTTGCTTTTTTTAATAATTTCACCCAAAGCAAGGTGATAAAGCCACTAAGACACATGTAGTTACTGAGAATGAAAGAATCTGAGAAAAAAAAACATTAAGAAGTGAGGACAATGAAAGAACAGGATTCAGAAGATGATGATTGACATTGCATTTAAATTTTTGAACATAAGATATATAGATTTATAATTTGTTTTCTGTGACAGCTACACACCAATTGCTATCAAATAAAGAATACCATTGTAAGTTCAGTCCAAGCAAGGCAATAAAGCAGCTTGTAGAATCATATTTCTACATCTTTATGGATTGCTAAAAATGGCTTGTTTAATTTCTGTGCAAAAAGTGGATCACAGCAATGTTTTGAACAGATCCAACTTCACACATATTTTTTTGAATATTTGAGTTCTAATTGGTCAACAAACATACAAGTGGGCATTGCTATCCACCCACGCACAAGTTTTTTTGATCAATTGATCAAGTTAAAATTTTTAGTACCTATTACTCTGGAGCCTACCCAAGTAAATTAATACAGAACAAACACTAACTCACTTTGCCAGTGAGCATTGTGACTTCAAACTCTCTGCTACACAAACCTATTTCACTTTATCTGAAGTTTTCAAAGTTACTTGCGAACATATAACAAACTTCCAGAAATTTCACTCATTCATCAATCCATTCACCCAGCAGCTCATAATCATTCCTGCTAGTGAATAAACATTGCAATTTCATTCAAACAATGCAAATAACTTTTCAACAACAAAATCATTTTCTGAACTTTCACAAACATTCCAACTTCAAGTCTCATCAAGAGCAGTCAAAGGATGACAACTTTATTCAAACTAAATTTACACAAATTTAATGTGAATTTTTTTATTTGACACAAACTGTTTAATTTTCTTATCAACAGTTTATTACTACATCCTACTTTGTGAAACTTTCATCACAAATTTTGCAACACTTAAGCTCTCAGTTAAACTCACAAGCATCTTTCATACATACACATACATATATAGTTTAACATTAATCAAACTAACAATACGAGATTCCAATCAAAAATCTATACTTATTACAATACATATCATTGTAATCTTCATACAATATAAATGAAAATTGATTGTTATTCAATATAAATGCCTTTGTCTTTTCTCAGTATTGTTCTATACTTTTCAGTTTATTTTCGTTGAGGTATAATATAAATGTGTTGATGATAGATGTCTTTGACCACGCAGCCCAAATTTATTCTTTCAACTATAAGACCCAACATAACAAGTCCTCCACAACCTAATAGGAAAGGGAAGTGAAGAAAATTGAGAACATGTTAACAAGGAGAAAGGACAAACAGAACAGAATGTAAGGAGACAGAAGATGATGACATTACATTTAAATTTTTGAAAACCATAGTTAACTGGAAAGCAAGAAGCCAGAAGAGAGTTGCACAAGTGAGAAGTGTGAGAGAAGAAACTATTAGCATAAAACTTAGGGCTACATTTAGAAATTTCAACTGTAAAATAGTGAGACCTATCTGCCAATCTAATACTACACATGAAGTCAAGGTACCAAAGTCGAAAGCTCATTAGAACAATTACCATGAAAATATTTATAGAAAAAGCACAGAGAAACTATGTTACACTTACAGTAATATCACATTGAAACACTGGTTCTTGTACAATTAACAAAGTTAAACAACATCAAACCTGGTCAGTACCTAGACAGGTAACCACTTGGGAATACATGCAGGTGGTGTAATGGATAATGGCTTGGAAGTCCCGAGTTTCAATTCCAGTTGTGGTCATTATATTAACTTAAATGCAAATAACCTTGGGAAAAAGTATGAATCCACCTCTTCTCTCCCCAGCTATGGGTTAATTAGTAGGACTTGTATTAATAAAAATCATTATTATCTCAAAAAATATCTCACAATCCCAAAATATCTTTTGGCTTTAAATAATCTGCAAAGGGTTGATAAGCCATAAAAAATGAATCAATCAATCAGAAACTATGCACCTGATCTCATTGAAGTTTGCTGACCATTGCTTTAAACAGTATTTTTGTTTTGAATTTATTAATTTAATTAACCCATTGAATTCTCCAGGGACTCACCCAAATTACCAACTGTGGTAGATCAGGGACTCACTACATTAAAAACCTATTAGTATCACTGGATATTTGTTGAATATTCTGCTATTTTGTCCTTGTGATGCCACCAGTTCTTTCTCTTTTTAATTCATGGAGCAGGTAGTGATATATATATATATATATATATATATATATATATACACATTGGTTTCCATGTTTAGGGGATAGTTCATATCTGTCAGCACTCCCCAGTCTTATTAATGCTTGTGTCACTTAAACCAGGGTGTGTAATTTTTCAGCATTACCAGACCCAAGAATTGAACTCACAACTAGCAAAGAACCTAATTTGTTTTAACCAACACTTTAACTGATCAGGAAATTCTTGGATAGTCTAGTAAAGTTTACCAAATACGAAGACAGGTTGGAGGGTGTAATGGTAATATTAACCGTTTCCCTCCAAGGAAACATTCAGCATTCATTGACTGAGCAGCCAGTACTGCTTTCAGTTGAAATTTATAAAATCTTTCTCTTAAGACAATTTTTCAGGAAAATAGCTTTCTCAAATCCAGTAGCTGTTATTGCTCTTTCCAGTAATGATGGAGGTTAACCTTTTATTTGAAGTAGTGTAGAACCTTTTATATATTGATTATCTTGTTGTTTTCTCTTCCAGTTACGTTTGCTATCTATTTTAGTTGTTGCTGTTGTTGGTGATCCTCAAGTGATGTGGTATCTGTTATTTGGTACACCTCTTTTGTTTGCTGAAATGTTTTGAGTATAATAACCAAGATGAACATGCAGTCTGAATAGCAAAGCAAACAATAATAATTCTCCAACTCAAAAATTCTGACAAAATATTTATCTTTGTCTGGCACAAAGCCACAAGTATGGAGCACCCAATAATAATCAAAATCATTGTCATTATAAACCAGGGATTAGAAATTGAACAGTAGACCTTAAGAGCACTAATTATGTATTGTAACCACTAAGCTTGAGCATAAAAACATTTTATAATTTAAAACTGGTTAGGGTAAAAATAGAATTTCTGCAGATGATATAAAGAACAAATGTTTCTTTTGCATCGACAGAATGAAAATAAAAACAAAATACAGGTTCTCAAAAATAGCAAATGTGGAATGGTAACATCAAAGACTTCTCAGTCCAAAGACAATAATAAAAAAAAAATCATATGTAAATAAAACATAGAAACATTTGGTTAAATGTACATGTCTGTTGTGTGTTGAATAAATATTCAACTTTGTTCTCTTTTTAGCTAGGTTCATAAAAATAAAAAAATAAAACATACAATTTATTTAAATAAATGCTGATTTATGATAATTATATATTCACTGGCATCTATTGTACTTCTCCATGTAAATGTTATGCAAGAATTTGCAAAATTTTAAGTCTTCCCGCCTGTACTAATTTCAGAATTTGGAACTCATTGAATTTATAACAGTCAAAGGCAGGAACAGCAGTAGGATCTTCTTCACCCTAGGCCAGACTTACAACATAAATTCCTTTCTTCCCACCAAAGTTTCAGTGAGATAATTACACAAGATTACATTAGATTATTCAAATGACAACAACATACCAACTGATGCACATTAAAAAGATCCTTTTATAAGTATTTTATTACCCTAGACAATTAGAGAGTTTGCTCAGTGCATAACACAGAGCCTGGTTAAATAAAATTTGCATTCATTCATTTTATTCAGTTAGTGCATTTTTGTGCTGCTGGGTTCACCACTCTCCTCCATCTCACAATTGTGCTTCATGGTGACATTCAAGGCAGAATATTGCAATGGCTTTCCAGTTCCTTTTGTACTAGGGATATATAGCCTACATTTTCCCTCATTTTAGAGGTGGATTTGTTTTTGAAGTTACCTTCTTCTAGTCTTTGCTTAAAGAGGCAGGACCTACAAGGCAGCAGGTGGTTTGAATTCAGAGTATCCTTCTCCTAGGCTGGTTGCCACCCAAGGCTATAGGACCCAGTCTGTCCTGCTATTTTATCCATATTTGGTGGAGAAGAAATGACTTCATACCATTCCCAAGAGTATTAGCAGGAAAATGAATGTAATGAACTCAACTGCAATTTGAATACAGATCTCAGATTCCCCAATCCAAGCTGCTAATTCTTACTCCATCGAGCCTCCAATTTGCATAGAAAGACCATTTTTTTTCTATTTTGAACCTCCCCCATCTGCTTAGTACTATTATTCTTCTGTTGAGAATAAAGAGACAGCTTCAAAATTCTTGGTGTTACTGCTGTAGCTTATAAAGTAAATAGATTTTTTATGGGGGGGTAGGGTTATCAACCCCACACTCAACTAGTTTTGAATTCTCCTAAACGAGCTACAAACCAACACTAGAGATTCCAGTTTACTCTGCTATTTAGCTGATGCTTATGGAGAGAAGAAACTGATTCATAATTTTTTCAGTGGTATTTAAAGTGTGAAAGTGAATGCGACAAATTTAGCTGGAATTTGAACCCAGCATTCCAATTCCACTTCCTGCTCTGATAAGCCTTAATGATAAAAAAGGGAAACTT
>CAHIKZ030001224.1:5230000-5317500 GCA_903632075.3 Acanthosepion pharaonis
GAAATTCAAATATACTACTGTTCAGGGATCAGAGTTACCATCTGTGGCAGGATAAACTTTTTGTACAGCAAATAAAGTCACATACAGAGTGATAAAGGTTAATTGCCGTGTGTTGTTGTGGACTCTATGACAATGATTATGATCTGGTCCACAATTTAAGACTTTCCACTGCATCCTTGTATAAATATAAATTATATATAGATAGATAAAAATCAACAAGAATTTCTATATTTCTTCTCTATAAGTTATAAAATAATATACATACCAATCTTTTTTTCCTATATGCTTCTTCTTCTTCTTTCCGCCTTTTTTCCTTTTCTGTTGGTGGAGGTCTTTTGACATCTGAAGTCTGATGCCGGTATTCTGAAAGACAATTTCCAAATTTACTTGGATTATATTCAATGACAAAGGACAACAAATTCGGTAGAGGCAGGTTTCACCTTTCTCCCCACCGTGGGCATGAACCAAAAATGACAACATAAATAAAAATCTGTACAAGATGAATATACTATTAAAATACACAAAGACCAAGATGCACATAAAAACATCTAAGATTGCCAAAATCATTCTGTATTTATAATCATGCAAGGCATGCAAGAAAAAAACTTGGTGAACCCAATTTGTCATGTCAATAATTTCAGATGGGATCAAAAAGACCAAAGTCCTTTTATTTTTAGTACAATCATTTTAGCATAATAAGTTATCGATCACTCTTTGAAAGAAGAGACATAAACATCAGTTTGTTTATAAAAATACACCTTTTCAAAAATAACCTGTCAGTTTTAATCACATTCATATTTTTTAAAACTGTTGTTAAATATGATATATATATATATATATATATATATATATATGTGTGTGTGTGTGTGTGTGTGTGTGTGTGTGTGTGTGTGTGTGTGTGTGATATTACTGTAGTCAATATTATTATGTACTATTTATGATGGTTATGGAACAGTTAATGTAACCGCCTGATATACTGTTAGTTTTTAAAAACCATAATACAACATTCTACTATTTGACAAAGGTTGCATGAATAAATTTCTTCACAGATATTTTTTATACAGTAGTATAATGTAATTAGTATTATACAATAGTATACTACAATTAAGTGTTAATATTAATTCAATTTAGACATGTGTGACTTTATGCATCTATAATTCTCCATTTACATAAAATAATAAAAATGATTGCCTGACATTAGACTTGAAATTAAATATGTTGTTTATTCAAACTTGATTTAATAAATACTTTATATATATTGAAATAGATAAGAACACACATAGACTAACCAGAGAGCTTTTTATAAACTATATCAAAATATTCCTTTTAGTATTTTCTATATTAGTTGATTATCAGACAGAACTTGGTAGCGGTATAAGATTGGCTACTTTTGAAACTTACTAAATTTTGAATTTCCCTACTTGTAACTTTTGGGGGTGGGGGGTACTTTTTAAATAAGCTAGGTTAAATTGAACTACTAAAAAGTCAATTCAAAATTTAGTGGCACTGCACTTACAAATGTAGACCAATCTGGCAATCATATTTCTAAATGTGATTAAAATTTATATATGGAGATGCATTACTGAAACTAATAAAAAAAAAAAAAAAGCTAAACCTTGACATTTATAGCTGTCTGTAAACAATTGAAAAATTAATTATTTTTAACAATGGTCAACTCAGATGTTTCTCCATAAACATGTTTGCACATTAATATGGTAAGTTAACATTTTTTTTGCACCCCTTTTCATGACAGTTTGTCTATTTAGCATTGGTTTAATGTACTGCAGTCTGAAATAATATAAATTCATAGTCACTCTCCTTTGAGAGGAGATAGAAAAATCAGTAATTTTCTTTCTAAACTAAATGTCAAAATATTTAAAATTGTGTTTGTAATTTTAAAATATGCAGTTGTGGTTAATGATGATAATTAAATAGTTAATATTTTTTTTAAATTTTTACTGTGTTTCTTCTATGATATATATTTTTTATTTTTGTGTTTATCATTCATGTGCGATAAGGAAAGATTTCACAAATCTTGGAAACTATTTCTAAGATTAGAATTAATTATTTCAAGATTGTTGATTGAGGGAAAATTTTATTCTTGTACCTTTCAAGCCAACTTTCACATTTAAATATTTACACCTTTAAAATCATGCAGATTTTACAAAGATATACATACATATGCGGACTGGGCTTAATGAAAACAATGTATCTGATGTCTCTGGAGATGATAGATAAGAGAAAAAGAATGCATTTTTAAATCAAAGATGAAAGTAACCCACTATTTACATTATTCGGACTATTGCCCTTACCTTTGTTGCCATATTCATCACAATGTTTTGGCCATTGTATGCTCTGGCCTTCTTCAGGTGGTTGGAATGTTGAACTGAACCCTTTATTTTGCCCACTGGGGTAGACTGTTCTAGTTCCACATGCCACGTCTAATGGATGTCAGTTATCAGACATGGAACTAGAACAGTCTACCCCAGTGAACGAAATAAAGGTTTCAGTTTGACATTCCAACCACGTGAAGAAGGCTGGAGCGTACAAAGGCCGAAACTTTGTGATGAATATGGCGACAAAGATGAAGACGATAGTCTGAATAATGTAAATAGTGTACATATTACCTCATCTCAGAAATATAGACAGATACTGAAAATAACCCAGTCATAAAGAACTGCTCTGAATCATATTCAAAATTTATTGTACAGATCATTCCCAACTTAAAATTGCTTGACTTACAATATTCTAAAGTTATGATTATATCCTTTTCATTATGGGTGCCCCAAGGCAGTGTAATGGTTAGCAAGCTTGTCTCGCTAGATCAATTATGACTGTTTAGTGAGTTTGATCATCACTGGGTGCCCCATGCTTTTGGCCTTGTACCACATCTAAGCTACGCTTGGAAAATCACTATATCCTTTTCATTAAAAATGCAAATTCCTTCAGTAATCAATGAATAAATGTAAAAAGTTTTGTTAAATCCCAGAAATTAGTTAAATTTTTATAGAATTTTAAGATGAAAGTGTATTTTTCAATTGATTTTCTACATTTTTTGTACAAATTTAAATTTTTTTTTTTTTTTTATTTAATCATTTTATCCCAAAGTAATAACATGTATATTTAATTTGACAGTGATGTGCCTATACCACTATATGAATATCGGTCCCTTTCTTCAAGACGCATGGTGGATTTTTTTTTTCTTTGAAGTTACCTTCTAGAGGCAGGACCTATAAGGCAGCAGGTGGTTTGAATTCAGAAATTTCCTTTTCCTAGACTGGTTGCCAACTAAGGCTATAGAGCCAAGTCTGTCCTGTTATTTAACCATGGCGAGGGGAAGAAGAAATGGATTCTTTTATTTCGCAGAGTATTAGCACGTAAGTGAATGCAATGAACTTTACTGGAAATCAAACTTGGCTTTCCGATTCCTCAGTCTGAGCCTCTATCCTTTACTACACTATGCCTCCTCCACCCTTCAAAAAGTTAACAAGACTATAAAAAAATCAAAAGCGTCTTTTCCGTTGTATTCTAAACAAAAAGGTCAAAACAGATTAAGAAAATAAATCTGGCACCAATGATAAATATCAAAGGAAGCTTCAGTGTATATATTTTAATGAATTCAACTATTGAATCATTATAATATTAATATAATTTTGATATTTAAATGAAACAGCCATCAATAAGGTTATTTTAAGTAATCCTGTTATTATAGACAATCTTGGAATAGGAGAAATGGTATTTAGAAATATGGTGAAAAGGGTGTATATGCAACAAAAAAGGTTAAGAACCATTACTACACATTATGATAATCTTATTCTAAATTTGAACATATCAGATACAAAAGTGCTTTCCCAAAGTGTGTGTAATTTGAATAGTGTACAAATATAGTGTAGACTTAACTGCTACAATTTTTGTATGACCCATAAAATGATTATTTTGAAAGCACCAGAAAATTAGAATTATAGAAAATCATGTTTTGCCAGGGTCAATTTTCCAAAATGTTTGGAAAGCCTGATGTAACAAACAGTGAAATGTACAAAATATTTATTTAAAAAATATCCTTGCACATTCCTTCACTCCGATGAAACTTATAGAGAAGATATTAGTAGAAATTTAAATTGTTCTTTAAAACTTGGTAACCCCTAGCATCCTAGTGGCTTTATTGCCTTGCCTTGCTTCAGATGAAATGATTAAAAATTGGTCAATTAGTTTACTATCATTTACACTTATTTTGCTTTTCACAGTAAATTACACCCTTGTGCAAATTAATTGAAATAATCAGTTTCTATTCTTTCACCATGCAGGCAGTTTTAGAACCCCTTGAGTGACAGGGTGCAATCAACTTCTATTTTTTCCTCAGATTAGGTTATTTTCAGTGGTGTGCAATAATATGAATCTATTTTCAAGGTGTAAGATGAAATTAGTTTGGCCTTAAAAATATTGTTTCATCTGTGATTGCATCAGATTTTCATCATGCCAAGACACTATTGTCTCAACTGTCGATTAGTTGTCTTATGGCCATTATCTATGATGGACATTACTCCAAGGAAGTGTATGAAAATTGTAACGCTGCACAAACACACTGGCAGGCCTTACCAGTAATCAAATGATATAAACTAGCCTGGAAACTCTCCTGATTTAAATCCAATTGAGAATCTGTGGTCCATGTACAAGGAATGACTTTGTGGAATGGACATACAAAGTACTACCATGGGCATTGGCTTATGTTTCATTGGAAAAACATAAAAAAAGTAAATAACAGAATTATTCATTTTGTTTCACTTAATTTGCACAAGGGTGTAATTTTCTTGAGCAACAATGAAATGAAATTAAACATTAAAAAAATACAATTTGATAGATTCTGTCTGTTTACCAGCTTAAAATAAACAAGATTTTAGTAAGTAATTTTTGCAAAGTGGCTAAAACTGATCAATATATTGGAAATAACCAATATTGCTCTAACAATTGAACATTTTTTTGATTCTTGTTGTTGTTTAAATTTGTGGAAAAGACTCCAGAGAGGATATTTCCCCAAACATTACAATCTTAAACTCTTTGGGCTGGTGTCTAGTGTCAACCATTATCAATCCTATATCTTCTCCTAATCTGTACTTATCTCCCCCTTCTACATCCATAAGAGAACCTCATTCAGTAACCCACTACCTGGGCCTTGTAATTGAGTGAACATTTAAAAAAGATCATGTGTTCTTCAGAATTTATTAGGCGTTTTCTATGAAGCATAAACTTTTTCCTAGGAAAAGAATATAGTCAGAAAAATACTGTCTGTAATATGCCAAATAGGACAAAAATATTTCAGAAACAACAGGTGTACCAGTTACTCAGGTAATTCCATATAATTGATATGTACCTGTTAATGATTGGTATATTAATTATTCTTTATTTTGTGGACATTTTTTTTTGTTTAGCCCTAACATCATTGTTAACAACAGCAAATATATAAAGAATAGACTCAATTATCAAAACAATATCATATGCTAATAATCCTTTTCAAAGTTACAGACAATAAATTTAAAAGAGATACACACCATGATATTAAGTTACGTACAATACAAAACTAAAATTCTTCAACTCAAACCAGTAACAAATACACATTTATCTAGTCATTATGATGGTAGATACTTTATACATATGTTTCTCAGATAGATATTGAAAATAAAAACACATTTAGTCTATTAATTTTCTGATACTGTAATAGAAAATAAGCATGCAATTACAAATGCTTCTGACTGTTCACATATTTAATACTTACATAACAAGATTCAAAAACAACATATAACACATTCAAAAACTGAAGTTAATATACTAACTAGATAACACATAAAATTGTTGTTGCCAACTAAATTACAACTATAAGCTGACCCAGAATTGATTACATTTTCTTGCATTGTCTAAACCAACTCATACAAACCTTGTGGAAAGAAAGTATAGTTTTAATAAATGTCCATGAACAAGGACAATATAACTTCCATAATAAAAAAAAAAATAATCTAAAACATTTGGTAATAAGATACAATTGAACATTTTTATATTTTTACCTTTTAACATTATTTTTTATTTGTAAAATATTTATCATCATAATGTTAGGAATCTATCTAATAATATAAAAATAGTAAGAAACTTATTATTTCCAAATATATTTACTCATAAAGATATTTTATATCTTTTTACATATCTTTATATCTTTATTCATATCTTTTTCATATCTTTATATCTTCACTTATAAATTGTCTACTATTAATTCTATTTGATAAAAGTTATTAGAATGAGTGAATTAAATATTTTATCACTTAAATGTTATTTTTGGTGGATAACCATATTTGAGTAGACGCTCTGTTTATTTATTAAACAGTATATTTGTGTTTTCTGGCCAGAATATTCGAGAAATCTTATTAAAGAAAAGACGCACCCTCTGACAGGATTCAAACCATCATTAGATTTGTCATACTTTAGACTAACTCAGCCACAAGGGGTCCCGCCAATTGAGCAAGGCTGAATAAAGCTTTTAAGCGTAAATTTCTAGAAACATTTATATCTGCTCAGTTTTGTATCCTAACGTAAACAAAGCGATTTCTAAAAAAGTAATGGATTTTTTTAATTTATTAATCTAACAGATTGTACTATTTAAATGTTATTTTTAGTGGATATCTATATTTGAGTACATGCTCCGTTTATTCATTAAACAGTATATTTCTTTATTTTTGTCTACCAGATTGAATATTTGAGAAATTTTATTGAAGATACATGCTCTGGCAGGATTTGAATCTGCATCCCACTTAGCAGGAGAAACCATCATTAAACCCGATGTGCTTTAGAGCAACCTGGCTACAAAGGGTCTTGCCAATTGAGCAAAGCTGAATAGTGCCTTTAAATGCCAATTTCTTCAAAGATTTCTTTTGAATAAAATATATATGACATTGTAAAAACTAAGATTGTAATATACAGTTTGTCCTATAATAGTTGATAGATTTAGTATATGAAAGGTGGACACAGATGTAGTAACTACTTCAGTATTATGACCTGTCTTATAGTAGTTGTTAGATTTAGTGTATAGAATATATATATATATATAGTTATTATTATGACACAGACATTGCGATATTTTATATCTGTCCCATAATAGGTGTTACATTTCATGTATGAAAAATGTGTGAAAGTGTAACAATTATTATGGGACAGACATTGTGATATTTTATATCAGTCCCAAAATGGATGTTATTTTTCATGTATGAAAAATGTGTGAAATTGTAACAATTATTATGGGACAGGCATTGTGATATTTTACATCAGTCGCATAATAGGTGATACATTTCATATATGAAAAAAATATGAAATTGTGACAACTATTATAGGACTAAGAGTGTGATAAACTATTATAGAACAAACATAGTTTATGATATTTTGATATATTTAGTGTTTGAAAGATGAATGCTGAACCTATTTAAGCTCAGAAGCATTATGACCTCTGTCCAATTATAGCGTAGTAATTGTTACATTTAGTGAATAAACCATACAAGGAATGCCAGATATTTGAGAACATCACTTTCATAGTCATAAATGAAAAATGTATTGTAATGCAATGCTATACAATGTACACCAAATTTCTAATATTCTCATTTCTCTTTTAGATGTACCAAGGGCATTATCATAGCAGTTCCCAATCTGACACAAGAAATAAAGCAGTTTACTATGCTGTGATGCTAGTAACCAACAATAATAACTTGGAGAGAAGAAACTTCTCGAAAGTGATCAGATAAATGGGAAGATCGACAGGCAGTTCTGTACACTATTTACATTATTCGGACTATTGTCCTCATCTTTGCTGCCATATTTATTATAACGTTTCGGCCGTTGTATGCTCCAGCCTTCTTCAGGTGGTTGAAATGTCAAACTGAACCCTTTATTCCGCTCATTGGGGTAGACTGTTCTAGTTCCACATGCCATGGACACATGGCACAATGGATAAAGGCGTTAGTTAGATCCAGTGAGTGGACCCAAAGAGTGTGTGTTCAATACCCGGTTAAGGCAGTAGTGAACTTGGAGAGGGGAATTAACAGGAGATAACTGATAACTGACATCCATTAAACATGGCACATGGAACTAGAACAGTCTACCCCAGTGAGTAAAATAAAGGGTTCAGTTTGACATTCCAACCACCTGAAGAAGGCTGGAGCATACAACAGTTGAAACGTTGTGATGAAGATAGTGACAAAGATGAGGACAATAGTTCAAATAATGTAAATAGTGTACATAATATCTCATCTCAGAAACATAGACAGGCAGTTCTGTGTTGACTCCAGAAAAGCACTCACAGTACCGTACACCATGTTCATGTAATTTATAATGGTTCCAGAAGGTTATTAGCAATGAGGGCCATATCATGCATGAGGGCCATATCATGCATGAGGGCCATATCATGCCATTGCTTGCATCAAGGTGCTGGACATGGTACTCAAACCCTGGACTGAGGTGCAGCTAAATGCATTTATGATCATCAACTCACTTTCTATTTGCAGAATTTATATTATTTGCAAATAAATAAATAAACAGGAATTACTCTGTAATTTACCAAACCCCAACTACATTCAAAATTTAAAGTTAACTTTATCTTTATTTCTACTAATCCAGAATTAGCAGGAGTCTACTCTTAAATGACTTAGAAACATTTCCTTTCTTTTTTTTTGTAATATAGTGTGCGAACATTAATGATGGAAGGGGAAATGAAATGAAAAAAATAGTAAATGATAAAAAAAAAAGAAAGAAAGATTAATAATTTTTGCATAAAATAAAGATACATATTTTTACAATAATAAGTGAAATAAAAATATTTTCTAACAAAAACATATCAATACAGTATTAAGTAATCTTTTAATTCCCCAGACACACATTTAATGTTGACATAATCATCTTTGGTAATAAACAAGCAGCATTCTGATCATTATTATCAGGGTGCATGCTGACCCCACATTATTAAGTTGGATTGGAAGTTCCTTTATTCTTCAAGATAATGCTATTTAATGCTATTGAGCTAACAAAAATCTTGCTATAATGTTCTATTTTTGCTGTGTTATGGTAACAAGCAAACAAATATACCTACAAATAGAAATGAAAAAAATTATACTATAGATTAACAAAATAAATCACACTTCCTAATTGTTGTTTAAATATTAAATGATTACTATTTTTTAGTTACTTTTATCATTTCTAATCACACATTGGGAAACCAATTACTGAAGCATTTTTTCATCCATGTGAAAATATTATGCTTTTGGCTTACTTTTACTTAGAGATCAGATTAAAAAAAATGGGAAAATTTACAAAAGAAAAATTGCTACAAGCAGGCCTTGAACCACAGTCAATAAAATACTGTAGTATCATGTTGGAATGGATAGGCTTTGCACTCAATTTCTCACCAGACTAAAAACACCAAATGTCACCAAATTCACGATTCCTTGAACACATAATGAGGAATGTTTAATTCCCTAGGCTATTGTCCTAGAGATTATTTTTTCTATCTCTTCTTATCAAATTCAGACACAATCATGAATCCCGTAATCGCTTAGTCTAAGGGGCACTATGCCTACAGCAGCCATAGCAGCAGTAGTGTTTCTAAGGCAAGACAGCCTGATGGAGCCCAACCATATCTAGGCTGGTTTCAGAGTTTCCCTTCTCCTAGACTGGTTGCCAATCAAAGCTATAGAGCCCAATCTGTTCTGCTATTTAACCCATAGCTGGGGTGGGGGAGAATAGATGGATTCATAACTTTTCCAAGTACATAAGTGAATGTAATGAACTCTACTGGGATTTGAACTCTGTTCTCCAATTCCTTAATCCGAGCCACTATCCATTACTCTACCTTGCCTCCAAGATGTATATTATTGAATCGGAAATAATTAAGTTCAATACTTGAGTTTTGTAACTTCTCACTTGTCAGGACTTTTGACAAGAATAATTATGTAACTCTGAGTTGACTGTAGATAAGTGTTGAACTGTATTATTTCCGATTCAATAATTATATAGTGCTGTTTAAATATACATATATTGACAATCATGAATACCCTTTACCCCTTAGGGTCTAAGGAGCACCACACCTACAGCAGCCATATCAGCAGTGGTGTCTTCTGGGCAAGATAACATAATGGAGCCTAACCCTCTCCAGGCTGGTTTGAATTCAGAGTTTTCATTCTCTTACAATGGTTACCAATCAAGGCTATAAAACCCAATCTAACCTGCTATTTTACCCATAGCTGTTAGGGGAGAGAAGAATCCATACCTTTCCAAAGTATGCAATGACTTGGTTGGTATCTGAACTCAGCTTTCCGATTCCTCAGTCTGAGTTGCTATCCATCAATTCATAGTACCTCCACAAAAATTCAGACAAACACATTGTTGGAATATATTTGCTTAGAAGGAATTTGAAACAATCAAACACAATGTGAATTCTTCACATTTATCATTAGAGATTAAAAAGATTATCTTTGGAAAAATTAGCATTCTTAAAAATTCTACCAAATTTTATCAACATTTTTACATGATAGGAGGGAAACTGAAGAAACAAAAGATCCTATTTCCACATAATTTCCATCAAACAACATTGAAAACGATAGATAATACCTCTTTCGTCTTATCTAAAGAGAGACTTCTAGTTAGTAGAAACTAGCTACAACACTACAATGTTAACATGGTTAGAAGGTAAGTACCTGGGTAGGCAGTTCTGGCAATCAAGGGCTGATGGTGGGACGATGATATACTACTGTTATGGACCTGAGGAGAGGGTCTCAAGCTGGGACGATTTAGTGAAAGGGGTAGAGATGCATGATGTTGATGGCGATGAGGCAACCCAACAGCTGTGGGCAGTAAATGACTAGAATTAGTGTTGTTATGGAAACGAGAGGATGCCACAGGTGGTTGAGTACCGTGGCCTTCCTTTGCGAAAAGCTGTTTAGAAGCAGAACTGTTTCTAAGAAAGCGTGGAGTATGTAGCATGTCGATGGTTTCATCGAGGAACGACCATGATGGATGGGAAGAGGTAGTAGTAGGGCGATGTTGGTAGGAAGACTGGACTGCAGGTTTGGTGGAGCCTGGATACACGTTCATGGGCAGTGCAGTCTTTGATGATGAGTAGCTGTTGAAGAAATCTTGACCACTCTCTGATGTAATGTCCAAAAGTTCTAGAACATGCAAAAATTGCAAATGCAAAACAATTTATATTATAGAAGGTTTTAAGCAAAAAGAGAAAGAACTTTATATATATATATATATATATAAATATATATATATATATATATATATTATGAAATGGACAAAGTTTGACAATTATTTTAAGACATTTTTTATGTTTATAGAAGTCTTTTATAGATACAAATATTTAAGTAAATGCTCTGTTTATAATAAACCATAAATTAATTTATTACCAGCCTGAATGTCGAAATTTTCATAGAAAATATGTGTCCTCTCCCAAGAATCAAACCTGTATCCTATAAAGGAACCATCATATAGCCTGACGTGCTTTGCCGATTTAGCCACAGAAGAGAGTTTCAGTTAGCAAGGTCAATTTTGACTGGAGAATTGTAGTTTAAAAACAGTAAAAATCAACCTTGCTAACCAAAATGCTCCTCTGTGGCTAAATCGGTAAAGCATGTCAGGCTATATGACAGTTCCATATAGGATACAGATTTGATTCCTGTCAGAGGACACATATTTTCTATGGAGATTTCTCAGACATTCAGGCCGGTAAATGTCGTTAGTATTGTTTATTATAAACAGAGCATTTACTTAAATATTTGTATCTATAAAAAGAATGTATAAACATAAAAAATGTTTTAAAATATATATATATATACACACACACACACACACACACACACAGAGGGTGTATCAAAAATACTTTTACAAACTTTGGAGGTGGGTTCCTCAGACCAAAACAAGGACAAAAGTCCATATAAACATGTCTGCAAATCCTTCATTTTTTTTCTTATTAAGTTTAAGGTTAATGGTAGACACTGTTAAATGTACAATCCAAAACACTTTTACAAACTTTGTTACGGATACTGTCTCAACAATGTGATGATAAACAGCAGCAAATGTTAGCTGCCTTTGATCTGGAAACACAATCCGATACAGATGTGCAGCCTCATGTCCATTACCATTCATGCAGATGTATGTAAAAATCATATCTCCCTGCTCATGATATGAATATCCTGCCATTGTTAAATGAAACAGTTAACTCACGACTGCACACATTGAATGTTGAAGACAGACTAACCAAAAATGTACACAAATGAGAAATGTAACCCAGTCTCCATGACAACACACCACCATCTACTGTAAGCTTTCTTTAAACTTAATCCCTCAAAACCAAAGGATTTGCAGACAAATGTTTATATTGACTTTTGTCCTTGTTTTTTGATATGTCCCAGAAAGGGATATATTTGTTCGAAGTAGCAAAGTTGTTTTGGACTACTGTAACCAAGTAGGACAATCTAGCAGATAACTGTAATGGACTGGTCCTCATTGTAGGTGTAGGCAATAGGCATCCCCTTGTACCTCCACATCAGTCTGTATTTATGGCTGACACCAGACAATCATATTACTGTGAGGGGGAACCCAGGTGTATGCCTATTCATTACATCATTTTTGTGGTAGGAACCCCCCGCCCATCAAGTTTGTAAAAGTATTTTTGATGCAGTGTATCTGTGTGTATATATATATATATATATATATATATATATATATATATATATATATATATATATATCTGTGTGTGTGTGTGTGTATATATATATATATATTTTAAGGAAATCTATGACAAAATAGAAAAAAATTTTGGGTGATGCCTTTTGTCCTTTAGGACTTCATCAGATTAAAGTGATGTTTACATTGTTGTGACAACACATGTGCATGAAGGAAGGAGATACTGAAATTTTAAATTCAATTTTTTTTTAAAATATGTTTTTGGTGTATAGTCTAGCTGATTTAATTTAGTTTCTTTTTGTTTATGTTTTTATCTCTTTTCTTATTAAATATACGACAATGTGATAATAGAAGATCTGCTAAAAAAGATGAAATGTTATCAGAACCTAGCCATAGATTTACTATGGAGGACTTAGTAATTAAAGCACTTTCTATATATATTTTCTTCTTAGTAAATTGTATTCTCTTTTAATTAAAGTAGCATTTTTAATCAAAATTATGCTGAGACTCCTCATGGTGAGCAACTAACGCACCTGAGTGTGTTCTTTTGTAAAATATACCTTTTGTGTTCTTATAATTTTTTATTTAAATTCCTTGAGGTTTCTTCTACGTGAGAATTATTACAGGTGATAAATGAAATCGGTTAGATTATATATTTAAAACACATGTTAAAAAAAAAATTCAATTTAAATTTTAAATTCTCAGTATCCCGCCTCTCCATCATGTAGTCACATCAACGTAAACATCACCTTAGTTGAATTAGGTCCTAAAAGATGGAACACATCAACAGAAAACTTTTTCCACTTTGTCACAGATTTCCATAAAATGTTCTTGATTATATATATATATATATAGGAAAAATAGGAAAACTAGTTTTAGCTGATGCATTTCATCCAATTTGGACTTTTCAAGGCAAAAAAAATGAAATGAATTCCTTGAAACAAAGTATCTATAAACAAGAAACAAAATGTCATTAGCAACTAGATGAATTTAGAAATGCTATTGTATATTCATATGGTCAACTGAAAAATTATGTCAATTACTTTATGTTTGAAGAGAATATTTTCATGTGTAGAAATACTGTTTGTATTGTTGTGTTGATAGATTCAACCGTTTTCTTTTGATATAGTTGTGTACATTGGCTTGGAAGAGCAGTGATTCTGTTTGTAAAGGTGATATTGGGAAAAATCCTGGCATAGATTAATATTTGGATAATATTCAATGGCGGCACTTTCAAGGATTTTCCTTTTGAGTGAATTATTTTCTTTTTTTTTTATGAGTGTAGCATTTATAAAAAAATCAAAATTGTGGTTGAATTTATTTCAAAATAATAATACAAACGCTATTTCTACATGTGAAAATACACTCTTTAAACAAAGTAATTGATGTAATTTTTCAGTTGTCCATATGAATATACAATAGCATTTCTAAATTTTTCTAGTTGCTAATGATATTTGTGTTTGTTGTTTATAGATACTTTGTTTCAATAAATTCATTTCGGTTTTTACTTTGAAAAATTCACACTGAACGAAACACGTCAGCTAAAACTACAGTTTTTCTATTGTCTTTTTCCCTTTATACATATTGTCTTTTTCTACAAGTTAATTCTGAGAAATATATATATATATATAGCAGAAACAAAGGACACAGAACATTTGAAAGGCAGGACAAAAAGATTTATCATCATATAAACCTTACTTATTAACAAAAAATATAGGTAAACATAACATCTGTTATGAAAGTATATTTTCCTATGAAGTGTATCTCTTTATTATAAGATATATCATCATAAGGATGTGCTGGTAATGGAGCTCTTATTAACACAAAAAATGGGACTGGTGTATCAAGTTCAAATTCTAGCTGAAGCCATTGTATTCACTTTTCCACAAATATCTCCAGAAAAACAATTTTTTCCTCAAGCTAAAGAGTAATAGCAGGGGAAACTGGTTTCTTTAGCTTTGTTTGGTAACCCATCTAGGAGAAGGATATCTCTGACTCCAGAACCAAGTAAGTGTAGGACTAGCAACTCCACTTTATAAAAACTTATGAGCTACAGAAACCAATTTTCTGTCCGGCAAGGTGGCCGAGTAATCTAATCCATGCTAGATCAGAGGGTGGATTCCCCCTACAAAGAGGTATGCAGATTTTTACTCTGCTAGAGAGCACATTTTTTTTTTTTTTTTTATTAAGCCTCTCAAATGTACAGGCTGATATTCACTGTTGAAAAAAAAATCAAAAACATGATGTCTACTCAAACAATTGCATCCACAAAAATGTAATGTCAGATAAAAAAATCAATTAACTCCTTGGACAACATCATGAGTATTTTTTTCTTCATATCTCTGAGTTGAAAAGGCCTACAAGTAAGTTTCGTGGGTTGAAATAGCTATTCGAATGAGATAACTTTGGATTTTTATTCTATGTAATTTATATGTTCTGTTACAATAAATACATTGAGCTCTTTTTGTGGATCAGTTTTAATATTTTATATTATTAAGCTGCACTTGGATTATTTACCAACAGATTATTATATATATATATATATATATATGATAAAGATATAGTTTATGTATATATGCATTATTTATGGACAAAAGCGCTCAATATCAGGGATAGAGCATGTGTAAATAGAAAAGTGAACACTGAGGTCAATGCTGAGTGGTGACAGTGTTTCATACTTGAAGACAATTTCCAGATTGATTTCAAGCATCAAACAGATTGTACCCACTCACTGTTGACCTGTGTGTGTATATTATGTGTATGTGTATATATATATATATATATATATATATATTATTAGGAAATGGACAAAATCCGACAATTATTTTAAGACATTTTTATGTTTATATATACAAATATTTAAGTAAATTATAAATAAGTTTCTTATAAACAGCATTTACTTAAATATTTGTATCTATAAAAAGAATGTATAAACATAAAAATGTCTTAAAATATATATATATATATATATATATATATATAGTAATAAAAATATTATCTACCCTTGACAAAAAAAAATGTGAGCTCATATAATTTATCCTTTTTATTCTAATTAGACAGTTAAAATGTTCAGGTTTATTTTTAACAATCATACAAGGATTAAAAATTCTCCAAATTAATGTAACTCTATAGTCATAATTTAAAATCAAGTTTTAAAGAATTAAGACAAATTTTATTATCATTGCTTGCAAGTGAGAGTAAGGTAACAACTTTTTGAAATTTAAAATATTAAAAATTAGATTTATTTCTTTCAATTTAATGTCCTGCCTTATAATACAAAGCAAAGTGAAGCAAAAACAAAAATCTGAAATAATTTGCACACACAACATGCACAAGGTGCTACCCAAAAATACAGAGAACTTGAAGGGACTGACAAATCTGTTGATTTATCAAGTGGCTCATCAAACATTTCGCATCTTTTTCAAAATCACTCCTTTAGGAAATAATCTATCATTTTCTATCAATGTTTTTTTTTTCATACTTTGACTAAATTATTTTTCACTTAAAATTTTTTTCAAATTTTGGGGTAGCAATTTGTGCATCTCTCTCTTTCTTATATATATGTGTGTGTATATATATATATATATATATATATATTTGTGGGAAAATAATTTTAAAATTTTTATATATCAAAAACAGTTTCAGTGAAAAAACTATAACAAAATGGAAATAGATCTTTGCTAGATTTCCTCTGATAGCAATGTGGGATTATTTATTAACAAAAGTGATGGAAACATGAAGAAAAAGAAACTAAATAAAATCGGTTAGACTATATACCAAAAAAATATAAAAACATTAAAAACAAAAAAATTGCATTTAAGATATTCAGTGTCCCTTTTCCTTCATGTGGAAGTATAATTACATCAACGTAAACATCACTTTGATCTGATTAAGTCCTAAAGCATTTTCTACTTTTTTTTTTTTCCATTTATATATTATATATATATATATATATATATATATATATATATATATATATATATATATATACATACATATATATATATATATATATATATATATATATATATATAAATAATATATATATATTTAAAAATGATTTAAAATATGTTTTTTTTTCGCTACACAGTTCTAACCATGTTTCAAAAATGGAGTCCAAAATTCGCTTGAGGATGAAATGGAACTAATGTTTTTAATTTAATCATAAAATTAAATTGGGGCTTTTTAGCTTCAATTTTTGAAACATGGTTAGAACCGTGTAGCAAAAAAACATATTTTAAATCAATTAATTTATAATATTAATGCTCTGTAAATTTACATTGAGCACTATTTTGTAAAAATAAAAATATCTATAAGAACACCGGATTATATATCTTGCTGTTCTTTCTTTTATTTATATATATATATATATATATATATATATATATATATATATATATATATACATACACACACACATCTATAGATAAGTGTATGTGTGTATATATATATATATATATATATATATATATATATATATATATATACATATATATATATATATATGCATATGTGCATACTTATCTATATATACATACATAAGTGCATGTATGTGTATATATATATATATATATATATATATATATATATATATATACACACACACTGTGTGCCAAATTATTATCGAGATAACTTTTTTCTAATATTTCAAAAACCGTACAATCAATTCAAACAAAATTTTCACACAATGTTGGCAACACTGACCTGCACAATCACTGAAATTTACGTACTGATCTGCTCAATGTAAACAAACTGGCGCCATATTTGTTATCAGCACAGTGATTTGAGTATGCCAAATTATTAGAAAAGTGTAAGAATTTAGTGAAAAGATGGGCCATAAAAGCAGTGTAAGTGATGCTGAAAAGAAAACTATCACCTCAGAACTCTCAAAAAGTAAATCTACCCTAGAAATTTCTAAAATGATAGGGAGGTGTCATCAAACAGTGAAAAAGTTCACCGCCAACCCTACACAAGTAGGCAAAAGGGCAGATAAAGGTAAGCCGAAGGTTATTTCACGTTGTCTCATGTCACAACTTAAACGAGAGGCCACAAGAACCCTGGACTTACCAGTCAAGAGCTTTTCAGTCGCATTGGAGATCCTACTGTGTCGAAAAGTACTCAGTGTTGGTATCTGAGGGAAATAGCAACAACAGTCAAACCTGTATCAAAGCCTCCATTGACAAGAAATCACATTCAAAATCGATTGAAATGGGCCGAGGACAATATGAAGATTGACTTCTCTAAAGTTTTGTTCACAGACAAAACTCTAGCAACACTTAATGGGACAGGTAGATGGTGCAAAGGCTGGGTAATGAATGGACATAATCGCCATCAGCATTTGAGATCCCAACAAGGTGGTGGAGGCATAATGATCTGGGGTGGTATTATTGAAAAAACATTAGTGGGCCCATGGAGAGTACCAGATTGGGTCAAAATGACTGCTGATGCATACATTGCGTTTATGAAGGAGCATCTTGGATGAAAAGGCAAAGAATTGCCTTCAGAAGGGCTATTGTTTTTATGCAAGATAACACTCCCTCACATGCTGCTCACAAGACTACTGAATATTTGAAACAGGCTTCGATGGACCTCGAAAAATGAAGTGGCCAGCAAATTTTCCGGATTTGAACCCAATCGAAAACCTTTGGAGCATCATGAAGCAAAGACTGTACGCCAACGGATAATAATTCAGGAGCAACGCTGAGTTGTGGGAAGCAATTCTTGACATATCTCGTGGCATTACAGCAGATGACATCCTACAATTAACAAATTCTATGGATCGTCGACGACTTCAAGTAATTTCAAAACAGGGAAAGCACATTCCCTATTAATTTGTTTAAAACTGTGCCTTTGTTTGTATCTGTTATTTGTTTGATTATCTTATTTATTAGCTTCTTTTGATCATAAACATTCACATGCAACATTAATAAACGTTATGTTTGCTCAATTCTGGGAATTTTACTAAACCTTTCTAATAATTTGGCATGCTCAAATCACCATGCTGATAATAAATATGGCACCAGTCTGTTTACATTGCGCAGATCAGTATGAAAATTTCAGTGATTGCGCAGGTCAGTGTTGTGAAAATTTTGTGTGAATTGATTATATGGTTTTTGAAATATTAGAAAAAAGTTATCTCGATAATAATTTGGCACGCAGTGTATATGTAGCCAGCAATTTTTCATTTATAAAAGTTTGGCTTTTGTTTATTTCTTTCTAGATTTCAGAACATTTCTCTGGTTTCTGATGAAAGTTTAGATATAAATTGTTCAATGTCTTTTGCATTTCATAAGCCTTTATCAAAGGTTTTGTTTTGTACTATGTACGAGATATGGCTATTTGTATCCAATGATAAGATTTTTTTGTCATACTCAAATTGATACAAAATCTTTGATAATGGTCTATTACAGCCCATATTGCTCAGATAATCAACAATTTATATTTAAATATTTTCTGGAAAAAATGAAAGTAGTCTGAAATATAAAGTAAATAAAAAATCCATAAAGGACTTTTGTTGGTCTTTAACCAAACTTTATATAAACATATCTATGAGAGAGAGAGAGACAGACACCTCTCTACATGTGTGTGTGTGTGTGTGTGTGTGTGTGTGTGTGTATATATATATATATATATATATATATACATACAAGTATATGATTGGTATATATGGAATAAATTCCAATAACCAACAAATACTACTCTTAAAAGAGTGCACAATACAGAGTAGAGCAAATATAATTATTTAAAAATTATAACATAAACATGTTATAAAATCACTACAAAAAATAGCCATTTTGTTTCAACACTTCTGGTGTTTTACCAAGTGATTGTGTTGAATCTACACCATCTCTTGATAAGACATCTGAATAGAAACGAAAAATGGCTATTTTGTAGTGATTTTTAAAATTTATTTTATGGCTTTTCAAATAAAATATATATATATATATATATATATATATATATATATATATATATATATTGTGTGGGGATGAAATAAACATTATAATAAAGATTTTAAACATGAAAAAATATATAGTAGATTATGAAGTGTATAAGGCCATAGCATAAGCATGAAATATCAAAAATAGCAGAATTGCAAGCAGCAAAAAAAAAAAAAAAATCTTTTAGAAATTAGCAAAGTCAATAATAAGAAGGAAACATATCAGAAAATTGGTAGTTTGATGCCAAAAGCTTTTACAAGCAATATTTAATCAAATTAATTTATAACTAATATTTAAATCGCATTATAATTATCCATTTAAATCTATTATATGAAAGAGAATTACAATGAAATAATAATTTTAGGGATGTTTTCCTGGATTTGGTTAAAAAGTAATACACTGAATTTCAGATACCTCTCATACTTAGTAAAGAATAATATTGAACGGTTTTGTCTATAACTATGAAAGGAGTCATTAATATTCCAAATATTATCCAAATAATTGAACCTCTGCTTTATGATCTTGATAATGTTAACATTTTGTCTGGTCCATTCTATATCAGGCATAATTTTGTAAAGAAAAATGAAACTTTCTTTTTTGAAGGGTAAGGCATCAAAATTAAATGGTGTTTGAAATGAATTCTGCAAGATGGATCAACAAAAATGGTGGTTGAAAGTAGGGCTAGAAAATGGATCAGCAAAAATAGGTTTGAAAGGAGGGCTACGGACAGATCAGCAAAAATAGTATTTGAAAGGAAGGCTACGGCATAGATCAGCAAAAACAGTTTCATAGGAAGGCTACAGAATAGATCAGCAAAAATATTGTGTTAATAAATATACCATGGAAAGGTCAATTGTTTAAACATTTACAATTAGAAAGTTTGTTAAACAAAATTGGAAGGTTTATTGTACAAAAACAACCTGAAGTATTAACAGATTCAGATAATGACATTAGCTGTATGGTGTTTTAAAATTTTCATGGTTATATATACAAATTTATCTTGTATAAAATATCTGACAGAAATTAAAATTGTGTAATTATCTCAACAAATAAAATTTATCTCCTGTTCTTAATGCATTGACTGTTTTAAAACCAAAATATATACCAAATCTTTATCAAAATATTCTTTAAATTAATTTAAAATTCCATTTGGCATCATTCCATCATCAATAAAGTCAATCCAGAACAACACAAAAGGTACACTCCATATGCAAGATGGGTAGCAAGGAACAACTACAACAATACAAGGGTAGTTTTCAATGGTAAAACTACCAATCTCTCTTAGTAAAATCTCTTGAGAAGTTTTACAAGAGTTGGTTCCTTATATGAGAAGAGTTGGATAAAAGATTGTAATCATATTTCCCATGTGGAAAAGTATGTAAGGAAAATATCAGTAATTTTTTTTAAGTTGAACTTAAGGAGAAGCCAAATTTTTTAGAAAGTGTTGAAGAATTTGGTATGAAAAACTATATCTAGAAAGAGAAATATTTGGCTATATGTATGTCCTCCTGTATGACAGGGTCTAAATAATTGATAGGGAACACTGCTGGAGTGTAAAAAAGTTGAAAGAAAGTATTATATATATAAGAAAATAATTTTGAATAAAAATATAGGAATAATAAGTTGAAAATGTAACTGGAGTCTTTAAAAATATATATTTAGAGTAACCTTACCAGTTTCACAGTTCTATGATATTCAAAAATTAAATTGAGATGTAGAGCTATGTGACTATGCCATAATATGTCATGCATCTTAAATCGTGAAACCAGTTAAGTCACTCTAAATAAATATTCTTAAAGACTATATATATATATATATATATATATATATATATATATACACACACAGACTATAGTAAGGTGGGTCAGTCCATAATATTATGGGCAATTTTTATACTTCCTTACTTTCACCAAACAAAAAAACTAAATAAAAAATTAATTAAATTTTTCTTGTCTGTCATATTCAATGAAATGTTTAAAAGAAAGGCTGCTACACAAATATACATTTTTATATATATTTGGTTGGATTGATGTGAGTTTGTGACCCTGGGTTTCACACTTTTGCCATCGGCAGACAAACATATATTAGGTCTATCTCTGATATTATATCTTTCTAATAAGTATTAAATATAATATATAAAAATAATATATATATTACATACATATATATATATTTATATACACACACTTTTCACATTTATATTATTTATATATAATTATATATATAGACCTATACCCACAGAAGAAGAAAATAGACTTAAATAGAAAGGACATCATTTTACCTTTAGGAGACTGTTTTGGCCAACACTTAGTCAATGTTCTCCTTTTGACAAAATGTTGGCCAAAAGTGTCTCCTAAAGTTTAAAATGACATCCTCTTTCTCTCTATATATATATATATAAATATATATATATGTATGTAGGGTGCAATGACAAAATTGGTGCCATTTTATATTTTTAATTTCACGCATGCATGTTGTTTGTTTTTTATTTTATTGACTGCACAGTATAGTAGGGTCAGTTGGGCACCATCTATGAGAAAAAGAGCACCATGACACAATTCATTCTGCCAGAAATTTGGAAAAAGTATGCTGTACTGCTTGACATTCACATAGAAGCTCCAATATGAACATTTTTGAGTGTTTGGGTGTCAATCTAAGGACAGTGCAGAGGATTTGGAAAGAGTTGGATGAGCCTAATGGTGATTACGAAGCTGTTTGGAATGATCACTAGTGAGGGTGATGTTAAGCCTCCATTCAACTTCCCACAGGGCCTTTGACACAACATGGAGCCCTGCGTCAAGTGCCTTGAGGAGGTAGTACTGCTCTGGTTCAAGATGGTGACTCCTAGAAGACCTTATGTCTGGCAACATGACTCTGCACCATGCCAAACAAGCAGGTGAACCCAGTTATGGCAGCCAGGTAAGTTTTTAATACCCGTCTCATGAGACTGGAATTTAGGTAATTTTGGTCTGAAAAAAAGAATAAAAACTTTTTTAATCTTTTTAATCAATGATTTATTTTTCTTTGATATATTTAATTGTGTGTGTGTGTATATCTTTTTTTGTAGAGTGGATAAAATGAAATGGCCAAAATAAGCAGTAGCATGTCCGGCATGTGCTGCTGGGCATATATAGACAAGCAATTAAATAATCGTTAAATCTATCATAAAGACTAAAAATAAAATTGAAAACATTATTGTTTAGGTTGACGCAAAGATATGTATTAATTAGTACATATATGTGTACCTACATTTTTGGCATGTGACTATAGTTTAACTGGGAACACCACCCAGCAAAACTATAGTTGCAGGACCAAAACGTAGGTACACATATATATATATATATATATATGTGCGTGTGTGTGTGTGAGAGAGAGAGAGCGCTATCAACCAGCTTCCTGTCAGGCACATTAAGGTGTTTTGGGCAAAGAAATTGTTTTAAAATTTCCATATGAACAGATTAGAATTATCTTGGTACAGAGTGTGGCAGTAATTATTTCCACTGTATCAATTATTAATTGATATTAATTATTAATCTATCAATGATAAATTAAACTGATCTGATTGGTAATATGAAAAACATTTTTCTATTTTCATACAGGTTCTGCAGCTGACAAGATCTGAATAATGGACTGAATGAAATATAATGAAAACATTGAGATCCTGAAAGCATTCAGTGATTCAAAGAAAATTTGGAAAAACTAAAGAATTTATATGTATAAAAAAAGACTCAAGATGAGATAGGAAGACCATGTGAAAACAAGAGAATTGTTACACCAAGCCTACACAGAACTTCTTAGTATTAAGTTATGGCAATCCATTTGCCACACTTTAGAGCATTGACTTTAATGTGGCACTGACCTGAAACCTCCACCCCCAAGGAAAAAGAAGGGGAAAACTAAAAAGATGGCAAAAGACTATAGAGAAGGAGAGGAAAGCAATAAGCTGGTGATTCTGGAGTGAGGTATGAGTGGCAGCTGTGGACAGGTCAAAGTAGAGACATATTCCTGAACATTACTCTCTCAAAGGAACTTTCTTTTGAACAATCAATTACAAATCAAAAACACAATAAAAGGGAGGCAACTTCTTTTCCCTTAATCTATACATTGAATACAAATTATTGTATATTTTGTTCTTGTATGTTATTTCAATATATACTTGTTGATTCACATTTGGAGTTTCGTTGTTTTATTGAATCATTGATAATACAAAAGATATATGTACAATGAACATTTGCTGTTTTTTTTTAATCATTTCACCCCAAGTAAGGGAATAAAGCAACTAAGACACAAGGGTTTACTGAGTGTTAGAGAACATGAGAAAAAAAAAACAATAATAAAGAGAAGGAACAACAAAAGAACAGGAATGAAGAAGAGAGAAGGTAACGATTGACATTGATCTTCAAAAATTTAAATGTAAAGTTGACTGGAAAGCAAGTGACCAAAAGAGAGTGCCACAGGTGAGAAGTGAGAGAGAAGATTATGTTAGAATAGAACTTATGATTATATCTAGCCATTTCAACTGTAAAATAATGAGACCTACTGCCAATCTAATACTACACTTAAATTTGTAAAGTTCATTAGAACAGTTAGCATGAAAATATTTATAGAATAGGCTCAGGAATGTTGAGAAAAGCAAGAAGAAAAGACTAACTATTAATTGTAAGAAGATGGAATGTGTGATGGTGCACAAAAAAGCACAGCCGATATTGGGAATGTCAAAATTAACCCAGTGTGGAAATTCGACTATAATAGAAATTTGAAGGTGCATAGAAATAGTGGAAGATACTTTTCAAAAACTGATTAAGATGTTAAGGGATCAAAGAATAACACATTGATTGATTTGCTTATTTTACAGTTTATCAACCCTTTTCGGGTTATTTAAAGCTGAAATATATTTTGGATTCTAAGAATAAATCTTTTTTTTTTTTTGAGTGAATATTTCATTAACAGTTTTTTGAGAATATCAATGATTTTCCCCAGATATGAGTCCTACTATTTAACCCATATCTGGGGGAGAAGATAGATTCATACCTTTCCAAGGGTATTTGCATGTGAGTGAATTTAATGAACCTGACTGGAATTTGAATTTGGATCTCCATTTAACAATCAGAAAGAAATATAAGAAGGCTTGGAGAATTTCATACACTCAGGACACTGAAGACCAGCAAAGCAAGAAATCAGCAAGTAACATACTTTTCTTTAATCATTTCACCCCAAGCAAGACAATAAAGCCACTAAGATGCAAGGAGGGTTAAAGAATATAGGAAAAGAAAAAACATTAAACAGCAAGAATAATAAATGAACAGAAATTAAGGCAGAAAATAAAGATTAGCATTGCATTTAAATTTTTGAAAATCAAATTTAACTGAAAAGCAAGAAGCCAGAAGAGAGTTCCATAGTGATAAGTGTGAGTGAAGAAACCATTAGCATAGCACTTATGATTACATTTAGCCATTTCAACTGAAAAATTATGAGACCTAGCTGCCAATCTAGTACTGCATTTAAATTCATAAAGTCTAGGTGCCATAGAGGAAAGCCCATCAGAAGTATTTGTAGAAAAGGCAAAGGGAAGCTACATTATGGCATTGGGAAAGTGACTGAAGCAGAGATGCCAGGTCAGGACCAATAACATTGTAGATTCTTCTTTGGATTTTATCAAGTATCTCTAAATATATAGCAGGAGTATCAGACCATGTGTAGACTTATAAATATCTAAGATTCTGGTGAGAAAAAAAATGTCTAGCGCGTCACAGTGAACCAACTTTCCTAGCAGCAGATCTAGCAATTGATTCCATATAAGTTTTGTAAATGAATGGAGGAACAAATGTTACAAAGAAAAAGGAGGATCATAAAAGAGAAGTATTGCTGAGTGTAATGAAAGGAAACTGTGGGCAGCCATGATTGCCCACTTTTCTGAAAGGACAAAGCACAGAGAGACAGATATAAATGCCAAAAAAGTGTCTACTTGTGATGATGGCAATTGAGGAAACAAAGATGTCTGACTAAAAGATAAAACTGAATTGTTGCATTTGGTGTAAGAGAAAAGCTATAATAAATAAATAAAAATGGTGGCAGTCAGACTAGGGAACAAAAGGGGAAAAGAATTAAATAACTTATAAAAGCAATGAGAACAAACAATTATAAAAACCAAATGTTTAATTATAAATTTATTTTTTGACTTTCTTTGATGTGAACAACTAGAGATTATATAACAAAGAAACAAAGTGAATTACTCTCAAAAATTAATACAAATAGAAAAAAGAAATGAAAAATCTTTTTTTTGATGTTTCAAATCGGAATACATTAACTAATAGTTTTAAAAGTGAAAATTAGAAAACAAATTATTCATATCATGAATAAGGTTAATAATAATAATAATAATAATATAATTAAATATATAAATCTAGATATATAAATAATAAATATATATAAATATGGACTAAGTCTGACAATTATTTTAATATATTGTTTATATGTTATTTTTATAGATACAAATATTTAAGTAAATGCTCTGTTTATAATAAACAGTATTAACATTTAGGCTGGTAAATGTTAATAATATTTATTATAAACAGAATATTTACTTAAATATTTGTATCTCTAAAAATAACAAACAAACAATAAATACATTAAAATATATATAGCTGGCCACTCGCATTCGAGGATACCCATCTACTAGGGTGGCTAGCCAATCCCTATTGCAGACACTTGCTCAGGTACATTTGTGTTTATTCAACACCCACAGAGCCCACCTGTGGTTTATACTGCAACTATGCTGAGCAGACCTTAGTTACAGTTTCTGGGAAATGATGACTAGTGACTTTGTGCTAGCACTGCTATTGATGGCTCTCAAGGTTTCTGTCTACCCAATTTCACTAACAAAGCTTGAGTCAACCCGTGATTTTCAGGCACTTTCCAAAGGTGCCGCATGCTGATAAACATCAGAAAGTCTCTTTCCTGACAATTCGACCATGGTGAGATTCAAACCCAGGTCTCATGGTCAGAATGCGAATGTTCTAACCACACGGCCACGTGCTCATATATGAAAATAAATATTTATATATTATGGTAAAAATATAGTTTTAAGGTAGGCTATATTTGTCTAGAAATTTATCTCCAAACAGACATGAAAACACATTTTTACTCTGATACTTAAAAATTGAAAATGAAAAGTGAATACCTTATAAGATAATATGATAAATGCAAATATATGCCCTATACGCAACACAGATAATGTAAGATATTTTAGACAAAGTCAATACTTTAAAGTAAACAAATAAGATGACCCTCTGTTGATAAAAAATAAACAAAAAATCAAAACAAATAAACAAATTAAGAAACTATGAATGTTGCAATAAACATGAATTTAGTAATAATAATACTCAGCAATAAATAAGTAATCAAGTAACAATTAAAAAGTTAATAACACTATAAAATATATATATATATATATATATGAGGAAGCATGGCGGAGTAGTGGATAGTGGCTTAGATTGAGAAATCAGAAAGCCAAGTTTGAATTCCAGTTGAAGCCATTTACATTCACTTATATGCTAATACCTTTGGGAAAAGTATGAATCCTCAGCTATGGGTAAATAGCAGGACAGACTGGGTTCTATAGCCTTGGATGGCAAGAAACTATGAATGTTGTAATAAACATGAATCTAATAATAATAACACTCAGCAATAAATAAGTAATTAAAAAGTTACTAACACTATAAATATATATATATATATATATATATATATATATATATATATGAGGATGCATGGTGGAATAGTGGATAGTGGCTTAAATTGAGGAATCAGAGAGCCAAGTTTGAATTCCAGTTGGATCCATTACATTCACTTATATGCTAATACCTTTGGGAAAGATATGAATCCTCCTCTTCTCATAACACACATGGCCTGAAGATTACATTCAAGCATGAAGCAAACTGTAGCTGCTCGGTGTTGATCTCAGTGTCTACTTTTATACTTTATATTTAAATATTTATATATAAATCTAAAATTGGTCATTCAATTTGAATCAAACCTGATCAATTATTTCAGTGTTATAAAGATAGATTTTATAAGCTGGAACTAACACAGGATATTGCTCATTGAATTATGTCTTGAAATTTTTCTCAACATTCTCTGGTTAATACTAATTCTATTGTAAAAACAAATTGCATCAGAAAATATAATACAGTTTATCTGTCTATATTTCTGAGATGAGGTATTTTAATTACTTACACTATTTACACTGTGAATATGACAATCCGAACAATGTTTCAGACGTTGCAAACTCTAACATTCTCCATGTGATATATGTTGGAATTCCAAACCGAACTCTTTATTTATTCCGCGGTGGTAGATTGTTCTAATTCCACATGCCATGCCTTTTCTGGATATCACAGTTTCAGTTAATTCCCTTTAGTAACTCAACTCTCCAAGTTTGTTTTTGCTTTTTTTTTTTTTAGTTCACCTCTTTTGTGGCCAGGTATTGAACTCACAACTCTTTGGTTCAAGTCATTGGATTACTTTAACCAATGCTTTTATCTACTGGTCCATGTGTCCTTGAAACTAGAATAATCTACCTGTGTGAAATAAAAGGTATCAGTTTGAAATTCCAGTATATCTCACCTGAAGAAGGCTGGAGCGTACAATGGCCGAAATGTTGTGAATGTGATAATAAAGATGAGGACAACAGCCTGGACAATTTAAATAGTGTAAACAATACAGTTTGTTCCAGGAACCAGTTTTAAAGATCATGTCAATATAAATATTATTGACCCGAAAAATGAGAGCATACAATGGAAATAAATCAAGTTTTCATCTATTATTTATGGTACAGTTTTATGCAAAGTTAACCAATGAACTTTTTTTTTATCTGAGTCATCATTAACTTTCTTTCATGGCAGAACAACAACAACAACAAAAAAAAACCAAAGAAGTCCATTATTTGTTTTTGATGCTAAAACATCCAATGTGTACATAATGCATTTCCGTTAAAAATGAACAAAATCTCAACAAATGTACATCTGTTTTGACTGATGGCAGAGGCGTCTTTTATTCCTCAAATGGTGAATAACCGAGATGGAACTTTAAAGAGGGCCAGGCACTACCAAGAGGTATGTTAGCAATGAAGAAATTGTGACAGAAATACAGGCAAATTAGGTGGGGGCTTCAACAGTAGGGGACGGCAGTGTTATTTATGCAGCTGATTCAAAGTCCAAGTGAAAATTCTCAGAACGGTGCTAAAAGAAGGTGGCGGGCAGAAAGCATAAGGGTTAGGAGGAGAGGATAGAATGGGTGGAGATAACAGACTTAAAGAAAAGAACCTGGAGAAAAACCTCAGGTTTACTGATGTCACATTCTGGGTACTCATTATTTTTTTTTTTCTTCCCATTATTTATAGCTAACATCTGCTTTAATAAATTACATACTCTTTTCAGACTAAGTAAATTTGTAGTTTTTATAAAAGGAAAAAAAAATACTGTAATGTATGTCATATAACAAGCAGTTTTTTTTCTTCCAAATAATTTTGCTAAGAAAAACATCACATTGTATATTACACTATCGAGGTTGTGAAGTGACCAGAATCCCCTAATAAATTGTTTCGATATTTGTTAGCTAAATACTCTTTAAATTTATTCTAAATTGGAGTATCTGATACATTTTGTCAGAAATTCTTAGATGAAAAATAATTATTATTATTTTTTTTTTTAAGCATTTCACCCTAAGCAAGGCGGGAAGCCACTAGCATGCAAGAGGTTACAGAGAGTTGGAGCGAGAGCAAATACGAGTGATAGAGGAAAGAATGAAGAGAAGGATAGGGGATAGATCAAGGCGATTGACATTACATTTGAATAGTTGGAGATTATAGCTATCAGGGAAACAGGAAGAGGGGAAGGAGTTCCACAGATGAGAGGTGAAAGACATGAAGCTATTGGAGTAGAAGAGACAGCTACATTTAACAGTTTTGACAGTGAAAGGGTGTGAGCAAGATGCCAGCCTAGTAGAACGCTTAAATTCATAAAGTTTTGGGAACCAGATTATTATATGCTTTGCTATTTGAACCAGCCTACTCCTCTTAATTGTTATACCTTCATGGTTATACTTTCATTGTTATACTGTTTGGCTGGTGTATGTTCTGGCTTTCTTGGAAGTGTAGCAACTACAATAAAAGTGCTGGTCTAAATAGCAAAGCAAATAATAATAATATGAGAATTGGTTATCTGTAGCCCACAAACTATTATCAAAACTTGGAGCCATTACATTCACTTATATGCTAATACCTTTGAGAAAGGTATGAATCCTCCTCTTCTCCCCCGCCCCCAATTATGGGTAAATAGCAGGACAGACCAGGTTCTATAGCTTTGGATGGCAACTGGTCTACTGTAGAAAGAAATGGCAACCTACTGTAGGAAAAAAATCTGCCTCGTCAATCATATATTGAAAGATACATGATCGCCTAAGCATGTATCATGCATGGCACATAACTGACTGATTACGGTCTCTTGAGTCTCCAACACCAGAGATCATGTTTATGGTAGGTCAACAAGGTGAACTGCGAAGTAACCAAACACTCTTGTTTGGCTAAATATTTCTTGACAATATTCCTGAATTGTTTTATATGCCTTACTTATCTTAACAATGGTTCTTAACAAGGGGAGTTCACACTCCCTAGGGGTGCACTATCAGTTCCTAAGGGATGTGAGGATACAGAATCATTAGGGATGGTTTATTAAGGAAACTCTTGTGTAGTGTTAATGATGACAGTGACATCAAAGAAGATTTCATCAATCTGAGAATCATTGTAGAATCAAAATGGAGTTCCCTGATAGTCGTCTGGAGCAATTCTGGGCTTCTCAGTTGGAAACGTCTCCTGGCAAAAAATGCTCTTGCAGTGCTGGTGCCTTTCACCCTACATACCTGTGCAAAACTGGATTTTCCTGTCTGTTTTACATCAAAATCAAGAGCAGACATTGACTGTATCCTCAACACAACATGCGAGTAGCACTCAACATTTGGTGTCATCATAAATAGAAAATAACACTGAGTTTGTTGCTCAACCAAAACCATTCACAAAATACCATGCATGGTACAAACACAGGTTACCATAATTTTAGCTTTTAGCTAATATGAAAGTGTTGTAACCTAGGGAAGGTTACTGAATAGAATAATTAAATGAAAGTTGGTAATGAATGATAATACTTAGGACAAGAACAACACATATAAGATTCGCCAATGGCATGTAGAAGTGAGTCAAGTGTATTCCACAATGAATCTCCAACTGTAGACAACATACAGTATTTACTACTGTATTTATGTGAATGGGGACATACCCATTATCGTCTGTAGGTATATGCTACAACAGAAAGTAATCTGGGTTTTTGTAATGAATTATTTCGTTATCAGTTATGTGAATAAAGATTAAAAAAAACACAATGGTTTTGTTATTTACACATGAGATCAATATTGTTTTTCCTCAATTCTGGAAGCGGGTGTGAGAACTGGTTGGTGGTTTGAAAGGGGGTGTGAACAAGGAAAAAGGTTGAGAATCACTGCTCTAGAAGGAGTTGAAGCCCTGCCTGAGTTTCCTATATTTTTGTCACCATTTCTTCAGTACAGACAAAACTCTCATTACTGCCTGGCCCTCTTTAAAGTTCCATCTTGGTTATTCACCATTTGAGAAATAAAAGACAATAGGAGTTTCAGTTACTCACATTATTTACATTATTTGGACTGTAATCCTCATCTTCATTACCATATTCACAATGTTTCAGCCATTGTACACTCTGGCCTTCTTCAGATGATTGGAATATATAGTACATGAATAAAAATAAAGTCTATTTCAACTCTATACTTCTAAAATCCCTGCTTGAACTCTGAAATTTTATTCAGTAATTATTATTATTTTTCCTCCCCCACTAGGACTAGATCGGTCTTTTGAAGAGGAGTAGATATTTATCCCTTGTTCCCTGTTTAGGATTAGGATTCCAGTGCCTTCTAAAGTCTATTTCAACTATATACTTCTAAAGTCCCTGCCAGAACTCAGAAATCTTCTCACTACTTCACTTCTTGCCTTTTCTTATGCTAATACAACTCCACACAGTAACCCTCTGCCTTGGGTGGCTCTTTGGTCTTGTATTGGGTGGACATTAGTAAACCAAAAAAAGTGGTGATAAATGAATAGAATTTTCAAGATCATCAAAAGAAAAGTTTCCTGTAATAGTACACTAAAATATTATATGTACACTAAAATATAACCTATATGCTAAAATATGATTTGCTAGTTAAAATATGATCCATACACTATGATCTGTATGCTAAAATATGATGTGTACACTAAAATAAGATCTGTATGCTAAGATATGACCCATATGCTAAAGTATGATCCATATGCAAAAATATGATCTATACACTAAAAAGAAGAGTTTCAAGAGAATCATTCACATAAGAACATTCATTTTGAAATCTCCTGCAAAAAGACACCCAGTCATTAAGTGACAATTCTTAAACGAAATTGGTAAACTTCCCAAGTACAATAATAATAAAAATAAAACCAACAGATCAAAATAAAACAAGAAATGAACAATGTAATACAAGGCAAGGTAGGAAAATAGCAAAAGTAAGGCAATTATAAGACAATAATTGCAGAAAATTAACCCATTACCTGCCATGAGCCCCATTTGGGGATCTGTTAAAATTAAACTCACTACATGTTATTCCTTGTATTTACATTGAATTGCTTACATACATTGCATTTGCAGAGGTATATTTTACAACACTTAGCCTTTAAAGTTTTTATTATTAGCTGTAAGAAGACACTTTCTGCCATAATTTTACATTTCACGAGTAGAAAAATAATGACTATTTTGAAAAGTATTTTTTTATTATTTCTAATCAATATTATTTTTTGATGTTTCATACACATATATATTTGATATTCTAGTTTCTATAAAAAAGACAATGGTAACTACTGAAATTAAACATAAGGAATAAATAAACTCCTATACACCTGTCTGGGCCAAAAATGTACATTAAAAACATTTGGCAGTTAATGGGTTAACTGGGTTACAAGAGTAAATTTTTAGAGTAAATTACTGAGTGAGAGAGAAATATATACATGGAAAGAGGGATGACAAGAAAATAATTTTTTTTTTCCTTTTTCCTATGGAGAGTTAAAAGGATTAATTAGACGGTGAAATGGTGGTTGAATAAAATTATATTTCCATAAAGCTTGATTTTTCACCAGCAATCAGTCACCAAATTTATTTTGATGAACAACTGACTATTTTTTTCAAAATAGTCTATGAATGGAACTGATAAAAAAAAAAACTGACTACTTTTTTGAAAAATAGTCTGTATTCATCAGAATAAATTCAGTGACTGATCACATGCTACTTTAGGGCAAGTCGATTTTGGAAACATGTTCTTCCACTCAGCTTGAAAGTTGAGGTTTCACATGATAAATAATGACAAAATATTCTTTTCCAAATCATTACAGGTTTGTGATGAAACAAGTTTAAAGATTACATTTAAGTTCAAAATGGTAGTGTTAAAATTTCATTTCAGTGATTAATAAAAGCCTTATATCACAACCTTATAAAATTTATAATTTACTGAAGCTCTGTATATTGTATCTGGACAAGATGCATAGCACAAGGACATTATTACTAAATCATTGTACCATTAAATAAGACCTTCATTCACTTCAAAGGGAAATTATATTGAACAATTTAGCTATATTATGATATAATATGTTATACAGTGCAGTAGTTTTAGCATGATTTTCAATAAACAATGCAAATTTAAAACATTTTGTCTTATAATTTGTGCCCAGTAGTATTATGATGTTATAGAAACTTTTATTTATTTCTTGTTTTTTTATTAATTACGATCTAACAAATTTTATTTGTTGAGTCACCTTTTTGTATTTTTTTACAATTTATTTTAGTTTTTATTTATTGAATACAGTAAAAAAAATATTTTGCTTGTGGTGATTCATAATTAAAATTCTGGTTTGAATATATTTTCCATTCAATGTATCTAATACAAAAGATATTCACTTTATTTGAATATATTTTTGAAAGTAAAATTTGAAGTCAGTTTGTAAGCGAAAACCTGTAGAAATTAGGTATTTATTTTCATTTTTTCAGGTGATCTGGAAAACTAAACACTCGAAAATTGGGGAAAGCTATGAATATAACTTTTGGTGTCAGTACTTTTCGTATCAAACTCCAGCTTTCAGACAGAGTGCAATGTTGATTTTTTTAAAAAGTGAAAAATCAGCTTGCCCTGATGTGACACTAGGTAGTCTCACATGCCACATGGCAGCCTTTTTAAGCTTTTTGCATTGGTGACAGAGTTTTTAAGAATAAAATTTTTGGGATACATAAGTTTTATTAAGGAAGCCAAATATATGATTCAAAATGTATATTATTAAAGTCAATGAAAAATTTAATTAATAATTAATACATTGACTGCTAACTATGAGATAACATGTGGTTGGCAGTTTTTATTTTAACACTGGACAACAACCATGAGTTATCTTGGTTTGGTTTGTTTTATGACATATCAACCATAATGGTCCATTTAATGCTGACAACTTTTTTTTTCTGGTAATATTTTTTCCTCGAAAATGTGTAGCTGCTAATATTATTTTAAAAAAATGTATTGCTGGTAATATTTTGTTCTTTTTAAATGTATTGCTGGCAATAGTTTTTTTTTTTCTTCAAAAATTTATTTCTGGTAATAAGTTTTTTTACAAAGTTTTTCACACTTTTACACTTTTATAATGCTTTTTACCTCAGTTTTGGGGTTAACTATTTGCCCATAGCTGGGAACCTAACAGGTGCTACCAACCTGGGTCAGGATGGACCTTTGAACACCAGCAATTAAGAGGTGGTTCCATGCTCCTCAAAACCTCCTGATCAGAGGCCTTGCTGTTGAACATAGTTTATCGTCATACCCTGGACGCAGACGTAGTTTATCGTCATACCCAAGATGACATGAGTTATCTTGTTTTTGTGGTTTTGATTATAAGGCTATAAACATACACAAGTTTTTTTTTGTTTGTTTTTAACACAAATAACTGTTACCTGGCATCTAAAGAAAGAAAAAATGGCTAATTAATGAGGCTAAAAAGTTGCGACAGATCAGTTTGAAAATCTCTGATCTAGTCTTTCCATGACAATTCCTCCAATTTCTAATTGACATAAGCAGCAAGAAAACAAGCAAATGTTACTAAGGATAAGCTGACTTTTACTGATCCTTGTCAAAATTAATTATAGGGATTAACAGGGTTTTTTCCTGTACCTACTTGATTAGGTTAACAACAGGTGTTAAGAGTTTAGGTGTTCATTTACCCACTTTCCTTTGTTATGAACTAATATAGAATGACAGTGATAAAACATTTTAGTCAAAATATCAGACAGGAGGGACAAGTGGATTCATGCCTTTCCAAAGAGTAACAAGAATGCCAGCAACCTCAGCTGAAATTTGAACTTGACTCAAGTGGGTAACTGTCAACCCACTCATGCCTGATCCAATCACTGATAGAAAGACAAACTTGAAGTTTGTTATAAAGAGTTTATGGAGCCAGAAGTATTTACTTTACAGACCTTTGAATGTAGAACAATTAACAAAGTAATACAAGTTTGTTCAAATCAAGCAGACAAATTAACAGGAATCAAGGACAAATATATATATATATATATATATATATATATATATGATACAAAACATTTATTTAGGCTTCAAAAATCAATAAAATCTTTTTTTATTTACACATTAAAATTATGCATTAAATTCAAGATGATGACTTCAAATTTTATGACGTGATTCACAAATGTTTTATTTTTAGATTTTTTTCTTGAATAGAAGTTATATATGTTCTATTCTAACAGTTCTTTCCAGTTGTTGGGACAAAGTTAAATACATGCAACTAAAACTAACAGTTGTGTGGTATAAGATACAATGTACAAGGTATGTCACATACCGGCTTTTAGCTTGTACCCATCAATCCATTCAATGTATCAAGATCATATATATATATATATATTTAAAGATATTTTTGTAGGTACAAAATTTAATGATCGAAATAAAAGTATAAATTTTAATATTACAAGACATATTAAAAAGTATTAAATAAAAAAAAACAAAAAAAACTCAACAACAAAAGGGGGGGAGCAAACATAGGCCGAGTTTGAAAATTTGTAAACTATAAATTAATATGGTGGGAGGAAACGTCTTTACATAGATGAAACATTGGCGGCCAACAAATTTAATCCGAAGGTTCAGTTGCTTTTTTCGCTGAACCTTAGATTAAATTTGTTTGGCCTAAACAAGATTTCATCCCACCACCAAATTAATTCTATAGTTTACAATATGTTTGTAGTTGCGGAGCCAACTACATAGGGAGAAACGACTCAGCGCTTAGACACTAGAATAAAGCAACACGTTTCTACTAAAATTAGGAACCACACCTTGCCTGCGGAAAGTGGACTCGTCATCTAACACCTACAGTTCTGCCATATGCTAACATCTTTTTAAATAACAGAGACTGTGCCAAATTTAGTGTCGACTGGTTCACCGTGTTGGCCCAGTCACACTTGTATTTCATCTGAAGGTTCTGGAGGCACTTTACATCGGGTCCCGAAGCCTTCTTTGTGCAAACAACGTGAGTGTTTGCTGGGACTCGCTGTCATCTGCCTCTAGTTCCTTCTTGTATATATACGAACATATATATATATATATATATATATATGTGTGTTTTTTTTTTTTCCACCCATTCTTACTGTACATTTCTCTGTTTTAATTTTCAATCTCCCATGGGAAGCCTGACGAGCGGGAGCCAAAAACCGATTGCTTCCCCACCTTTTGTTGTTGAGTTTTTTTTTTATTTAATACTTTTTTAATATGTCTTGTAATATTAAAATTTATACTTTTATTTCAATTATATAATATATATATATATATATATAGTAGTGTATTTTAGAAGCAATCCCTCTTTAATGTATGTTTCATTGAACAAGAATCACAAAGCACTTATGATTAATTTTCTATTGTGTTTCTTGTAAATGTACAAGTATCTTCTTGTGCATTCTTTAAGTCTAAATAAAAGTACCTAATCTATCCTTTTCAATAAAAGAGTGTTGACTTCAATGTTCACTTTTATATTCATATTTACATATGCTCTATCTCTGATATTGAGCAGTTTATCCCATAGATATAGCAGACCTTAAAACTATATTTCTTTACATACACACACATATATATTTGTATATTTAGGCAGCAAATTTTCTTTTAGGCATGTCTGATTGAATAAATTACAAACATTATGTCTGTTTATTTTTATCACAATCCTTTCAAATTCACAGTTATTTTTCCATATATTACAATTAAATAATGTAAGAAATACTCTGCAACAGTGAGAATCACTTAATTCCCAAGTACTTTCCATCTCTTTCTGAGATCATCATCATGAGCGCAACTGGTAAGACAAAGGTAAAAAAAAAAATAAGCAGACATAATGTTTATAATTTATTCAAATCAAACATGCCATATATATATATATATATAGTAAGGTCAGTTGGGCACCATCTATGTGAAAAAGAGCACCATGACAATTCATTTTGCCAGAAATTTGGAAACAGCATGCTGTTCTGCTCAGCATTCACATCAGAAGCTCCAATATGAACATTTCAGAATGTTTGGGTGTCAATCTGAGGACATTGCAGAGGATTCAGAAAGAGTTGGAAGAGTTTAATGGTGATTACAAAGGTGTTTGGATTGATCACTAGTGATGCTGATGTTATACCTCCATTCATCTTCCCACAGGGCCTCAGACTTCACACAGAGGCCTACATAGTGAATGCTGAGCAGTACTACTATATATTGGATACATAAGAAAAAAAATCATCTATCGGTCTACACATATTTCATCTTAGTGTTTGCCTATGTATGAGAAAATTGCGCCCTGAAGATGACTGTTTGAAATTGTTGAAAGTGCTTGGCATGTCTTACATCTGACAACAACTTGAATATAAGGATTATTATTCAAGGAATTGACAGTAAGTTAGTGTCTCATTAAGTCTTGTTAACAAAGTGATTTCACCATTAATCACATTAACATTGCTATTTAATTCTTTATGATATATATATATATATATACACACACACATACACATCCAAAGAGAGAGACATATACACTAACTAAAAGAGAAAAGGAGTTGGCAAGAGAGAGATATTCAATGACAAATAGTTACATAGCGAAGAACATATATATCAAGAATATACATACACTTAAGAATCTATTTGTCTGCACCTAAGGACCCTAATAAAAGTTTAATTGATGTACTCCAAACATATATGTTAGCTTGTCACCACTAAAAAGTGCAGAGATCAGTGTGACAGTTTATACTGTTTTTAGCAGTCTCCCCGCTCACCCTGAATAGAGCATTATAAAATCTTGATAATTTCACCAATAAGAATTCAGTTTATCATATCTACATGCAGAGATAGGAGTGAAGGAAAGTTCTTAACCTAACAAGGAAGCCCTTTCAAAAAAAAATAAAATAAAATAAAATGATGTTTACTTATTTGCTCAGATTTTGGGAACTTTTCATCCTCCTCTTGTAGATATCTTCATCAGAAAATATATATATATGTATGTGTGTGTGTGTGTAAAAATTTCAGAGAGAGTATAACTGCAAAAGGATAAAGACGAAAGGGAAACTTTTTTGCCTTTTATCCTCCAATGGACTTTATCAAGGCAAATGCAAGGATATTATTTGGAAGTATGTCTTTATATACAATATATACAAGAGCAAAAATCTTATTGGTTTTTCAAAATTTTTAAATTTAAGAACGCTCATAAATATTCATCAAGTTAGCCAAAAAACCCAGGCAAGCTATGGAGGACACCAAGTGACACAATTCAATGTCTAATAAATGAAAAGTGAGTAAGAGATTTTCTTGAAATATTTTTTTTTTTTTTTTTTTTTAATGCAAATTAGTATTTAAATTATAGTTTGGGATTAATTGTTATAGATTTTACATAACATGAGGTTATGAATTTAACTGTTTAATTTAATTGTTTAACATTATTATAGTCATGTATGTTGACTTAGGATAGAAGTAATTCTTTCAGGAATGGAGATATTTGAAAATATCTAGGGCACAAATTTTATAATTTTTTTTATGTAAGTTATTCTTTAGATCAAAGTTGTGGTTGAATTTATTTTTATGTATAATTAATGCATTTGATAAATTGTCATGTACAAGATCCCTTTTGTGTTCATTGATAAGTTTGTTTTTTTTAATTTAATCACAATACCTCTTCCCAGAGACATAGACAGATATTATTTCTGTCTACACTATTTACATTATTCAGACTATTGTCCAAATCTTTATCACCATATTTATTACAATGTTTCAGCCTTCTTCAGGTGGTTGGAATGTCAAACTGAACTGGGGTAGACTGTTCTAGTTCCACTATAGTAATGGATGTCAGTTATCAGTTATCTCTTGTTAATTCCCCCTCTCCAAGTTCTCCACTGCCTTAACTCACACTCTTTGGGTCCTGTCACAGGATCTAACCAACGCCTTTATCCACTGTGCCATGTGTCCTTGAGGACATCTGTCTATGAATTTCTAGGTATTATAAACCTAATGTCTCAGCAACCATTTTTACTAGTACTCATATTGCAATTTTTTGCTGTTAGCATATCACATTTTTACCAGAGTTCATATTGCAATTTTTGTTGTTATTGTTGCTTTTCTCTGGCACTCCTTATAATATCCATTAAACATGGCACGTGGAACTAGAACAGTCTACCTCAGCGAGCAAAATAAAGGGTTCAGTTTGACATTCCAATCACCTGAAGAAGGCCGGAGGGTACAATGGCCAAAATGTTGTGATAAATATGGCAACAAAGATGAGGACAATAGTCCAAATAATGTAAATAGTGTACATAATACCTCATCTCAGAAATATAGACAGATTATTTCTGTCTATTTTGCATTTTTCAATTTTTCTTGCAAGTTATGTTGAAAAATGAGATAAATACTAATGAAAAAAATATTAAAAAGTTTTTAAAATCCTTAACTAAAAACTGAACAATTTACCTTGCAATTTACCTTCTAAAATTAATTCATAGATTTTGTTAGAAAGTGAGAGACATGAGATTAAAGAAAACTATTGAAACAATGTATAAGGAAAAAGTATATAAAAAGTCTGTATATAAACGTCACCCCTAAATTTAATAAATATATAGATAAACAGATATGATGAAAATTTATGGACCAACCAAATTGTTAGACTTGCTCCTTAAAAAAAAAAAAAAAAAAAGAAAAGGAAATTTAAAAGATTTAAATACTGAAAAAAAAAAAAAAAAAAAAAAAAAAAAAACGATCACTAAGTAAAAAAAAAAGACATACAAAAAAACTATCATACTAAACCTATCAAAATTGTTAATTATTAAAAAAAAAAAAAATGAAATAAAAAACATTAAAAGATAAAACAATAAAAACCACCTGTCTATTTGAAAGATGGGAAAACTGTCAAGTTTCTGCAGGGGTCATAAAAAACTGGTTATTTGGTTTCAAAGACTTCAAAGAAAAATGGCCGACAAGTGAATATATGAAGGATAAAATGTCAGCTGCCAGGCTCCCTACAGTCATAAAAACAGTAGGAGCCATTATAGAAAATGAAGAAGATTCACTCCCAGTGATTAAGTGAGTGATAGAGTCCACAAAGCCAAACATGTTCCCTTTTGAGCTGTTTGAACATCAAACTGAAATATCAGAGGAAATGAAGAGGAGGAGACAAGGGACTTATTGAGTTGTTTGACACTGCCATCAGGGAGATTACAACTGATCCAATAATAAACACTGTCCAACCTGTTATCCATTTCTCTTCTGGAACAAGCTGTTTAAACAAAATCCACAAATATCTACACATTGTGGAGATAATGCAGAGCGTTTTCAGAAAAGATTTCCAAAATAAATAAGATCAACTTCATGAAAAAAAAATTCTTTGCATGTTCGTAATTTCACTGTGAACAATGTTTGGTACATATATATATATTAGATAGATAGATACAGGGTGCAATGGATAAATTTTCATCTAAATTGCGCAAAAAAGAAAATAATACTAACATCTCATGTTAACAGATATATTCACCAAAATTACACAAAAATATCTTGAAATGCTAAAGTGTAAATTTATTCAATAAAATTGCCATTGGCTTCAACCAAAGCCCCCAGACTTCTTCAGAATCTCCTTCAATTCTTCTGGTCGGTCAGTCTTGTTAAAGTTGGTGAATGCTGCCATAATCCTTGACTTCAGTTCATTGGTGTTACAAGGAGTTTTGTTGGTGTCTCATTCAATTATCCATTGCACCCTATATATATATATATATATATATATATATATGTGTGTGTGTGTGTATGTCTATATATGTATCTTAGAATTTCTTCAAACTAGTTCTTTCCAAAATACAAGGGTGACCCAAAAAATGGGAACTTTTTAACAATCCAATAAAACCAAGAGTGATGAAAGAAAAATATTTTATTCATAGTAATTGAAACCTTAAAACATGCCATTTAAGAAACAATGATGGAATTTTCATTTTTTAAAAATTACATCCTGTAGATGGCGTCCTCCTGTACGAAGGCATTCTTGAAATCTGCTGTTGAGATTCCTCATTGACTGCTGCAACATCTCAACTGGGATACTGTGAATTTCATCTTGAATTCTAAATCTTTATCTTTCTTAGACATCATGTTATACAGAGTTGACAGCAGCCTAAAACTTAATGTCCATCAAAAATCAACTAATAAAAATGACCTAATAAACTTCTAACAACAAACCAAAATCCAGAAAGATCATTGGATTCTACTTAAGAGCACTTAGAATTTGCAGCCCTCAATATTTACACGAAGAGGAGAAATATATTGAAAATACTTTCAAGACCCTTCAATACCCTATTTCCTATTCAATGTGAAACAAAAGGCTCATAAAATATTCCAAAATAGAAAAATTGTCCTTTCTGACAAACACAATGAATCAAAAAAAAAAAAAAAAATTATTATTCTACCCACTAGCTCTATCCCAATTACAACCAAAAAGAAATTATCTAAACTCGATATAAAATTGGTCACAACTACATCTAAAACTATAAAAGATTTAATCAATACAAAACAAGCCAAAACTTGAAGGTGGAATTTACTCTATCAACTGCAAGGATTGCCAGAAAGAATATATTAGTGGAACCTCAAGAAGTTTAAACAAACGTCTATATGAACATAAAAGAGACGTTTTAAAAAACAACACACAAAATACAAAACTGACCACAATTTTGACATAAAAAAAATGCTACTCTAATTAAAGGAGAAAATAATTCGCTAAGATAAAAATTTCACCATTCTTGGCAGATTTTCTATTATCACAATATGGGATATTTGATGGAAAGAAAAAGAATATAGGTGAATTTTGCTGGATTGCAAAAATTATCCCCAAAATGTTCTTTCAAAACATTTTGAAACTACCAGTGTCTCTCATTCATGCACATATGTAGTCACAACAATGTCAACAAACTATGTCTGGTGTAGTCTCAATGAATAAAATGTGTCACAAATAAACATTTTCCCATTTTATCTCACAATTTCCTCAATATATATATATATATATATATATATATATATATATATTACTTTAAATATTATTATAGTGGACACTTCTTATTTGAAATAGACATCCCATTTTTATTTATTAAACAATGTATATTACATCTATCAGCTTTTCCATTTGAGAAATCTAAGTAAAGAAAATGCATTCCACCAGCAGGGATTGAACCCATGTCCCTCTTTGTAGAGGAAATCAGTTTGATCCAGTGTGTTTTATTCCTCAATCACAAAGAATATCACAGCAAGCAAAGTTCTGTTTACTACAAAAACATTTGAAGTAATAAAAAATATTGGATTAAAAATAAATCCATTAATTCTTTGGAGATATACATAATTATTATTATTATTATTATATATAATAAAATATTATTATATATATAATAATAATATAAATATTATTATATATATTATAATAAAATAAATTTGTTCACTTACAAATGAGTTTTATGGAATCACATTCATTCTACAGGAGAAATGATGGCAGGATGTTTCACCATCAAGTCTCCTGAAGAGTGGATGGGATTCAACAAAACTCAGAGTAGAAACATTCAACAGCTAAGCAAACAAATTTATTTTTATTGTTATTAATACTGTCTCTTGATATCCAGCACTCTAACTACAAAGACTGTTTGCCTTAAAGGTGTTATCTTTCAGATTTAGCCCTGCCAATTGATTTTTATTATTGCTGTTATATATATATATATATATATATATATATATATATATATATATGCATGTTCAGATGTTTCCTTTTATTTACTTTATTTCAGGTGAGAAATGGTAGGCATTGTGTCTTGGAGAAAGTAAAAGGGAGTGGCAGATAGAACATTCTATCCACATGTGGCTTATCTCTGTTGAAAACATGGCATGCAAAGGCAACTGGGAGACAAAGGCTCTTGATTTCTCTACTGTCACAACCATACTGTTGGCGTTTGTGTATTTTAAGTCTCATATCAAAACTTAGATAAAGACAATCCATTAACGTCAGAATTTCATGACCACTGAATTCAAAGCATTCCTCAAACAGTTTGAGTTGTCAAAGTTTGCTTGATCTTTTTGCCTAGCTTATGCATTTTATAACATGAGAGTTATTATTGCTCACATCATGAAGAGGTATGGGAAAATGATAGAAGATAGATAAGACAAACTCTCTCGCTTATTAATCTACCAGGTAGAAGTAGATATAGTAAATATGCCCGGTTCAAACTCCTCCTGGCTTTTTGAACAGGAGTAAAGGATTGTTTAGGATTGGATTTTTGGTTCCTTCCAAAATCTTTTCATTCTCTTTCACTCTCAGTAGCCCCTTGCATTTTAGTGGCATTATTGCATTGCATTGCATGGGGTGAATTGATTAAAAAAAATTAAAAAAAACATTCTTTATTTTATATTTGGTGCTCAGATGAAAGCATTTCCTGAAAGGCTTGAAAAAAAAAAAATCAATAATAAAATGACACAAAAAACAAAAAGAATAAATCTAAATAACATGAAAGCAGAAGAGAAAAATCTAGCGCGAGACTTTGTTAAAATGCAATGCATATGTCAGGGTTCAATGGAGGTAGAATTAATTTAAGGTCAGAAAATGCATGCAGGGTCTTTATTTATTAAGCTTAGTTTAGTTTTGGCACAAGGCTATAAGTATGAGACACACACTAATAATCAATGCTCACTACTCAGTTGTAATGGTTGACCAGACTCAGTCACTGACCCTCATCTGATAACAATACAGGGGGAGAGGAGGTTAAAGGAAGAGAGTGGCAATAAGATGAAAAGATGAAGATATTAATTTAAATTCAATTGCAATTTTCTCGTCATCAAAGGAGCTTTGAAATCAAGAGTCACAAACTCAGGGACAAGGTAGCAGGGAGGAAAACTCATCAGAATAATTATCCTGAATGTATTTATAGAAAAGGCGCAGGGAAGCTATGTTATGGGTGTGGCAAAGTGACTAAAGCTCTTAGGGAGAGGATAAATCAAATTCTCTCAATACTCTACCCCAAGCCATTCTCAACCAATTTTAAAAGCACTTCTTAGGCTTCTCATCCCCATTAAACATAGATACAGCACAAAAAGACAGACAATAAATTTACTTATGACAGAACACCTAAAAAAAAAAACTTTGACAGTCTAACATACTAAAAAAACTTAAAAAAATTTTTTTTTAAATCACTAGGATATAAAATATCAGACCTAATAGGATCCTTAAGCCCCTTTGCTGCATGTTTTATAGTATGGAGCTCTAAATTCAACAATGAAAATATTGGTGCATTAGGTGTAATTTTGTCTAACACCACAAACTGTTACAATACATTAATCAAAGAACTTACGTCATGTTCTTAAATAACCTTGTTTTATGAAAATAAAGATGTATAGCATCCAACACATTCAGAAATGTCTAAACTTTCATCTACATACAACAGTTTTCTCAGATCAATGAGTAAAAATGGCTTCAAGTAAATGAACCATGTGTGTCTTGAAGAGGACAACACTTCATGAGAACTCACAGACTGACACTACAGAATTACAAAGAAAGGACTTTACCAAATAACAGAAAACCCATCACATGAAGACTTATGACAATAGCAACAACTAAAATAGATACTGCATATAACTTGAAGAGAAGATAATATCAAAATCAAGATGACTTTCTCAACTACTTTTATATAAATATATATTTTATATTACAAAGAGTCAATCATACCTTGAATCAATTAGTAATATTAATGCAATTATTGGCGAAATCCCTTTGCTAGTAGACATAATTATATGCATTATACTACTACTAATCCACTGAATGATGAGATCCTTATGTATAAATGGATATGGTGTATTTTTTAATTCAGCTAGTACTTTCGAGTGTTTCACGCATTCATCTTCAGGCTGTATTTTTTTTCTTTAGAATCAAAACTGGGAGACAAAATAAATGTGTTTTTCCGACCGAAAGATGTTTTTAAGAATGAGCTATTTATTAACGGTTATGTTATATATGTAAAATAAAGTTTTCTTTTTTTTTAGTCACATTTTATGTCTTTTTCGGCTTATGTTAATTTTAGGTTTTAGCCATAATTTTATCAATAAATTTGTTCCTCATGAATTCCCCTATAGCCAATTGACCCTGATGATCCCATGTCGTGAAACCTAGGTGGGTAGTACTTGGCTAATTAGGATTTATTTTACCTTTGCTCTACTTAGTGTATCGAGCATTCTTTGTTTTAACTTATTACTCGCTGAAGTTTTTTCCTTTGTACCAGAAATTTAAGGTACTTGACGATTTCTTTCACCCTGTTTGGAGGTTTCTGGTTCTTTTTTTTCCAAAAATTTTTTCCTTAGATGCCAATTTGTTTGAAAATTGTGCTATCCAGGTTTTTAGATTTATATTATATATATAAATAATTAAACATATACCTATATTTACAGTATGACCTAGAGTTTCATGGCTTTCCTATTCATCAGGTACAAAGAGTTATATCTCTTTATTTAGATCATTTATATATATCTATATGTGTGTGTGTCTGTCTGTCTGTCTGTGTTCTGTGCAAACCATTTTTTATGACTACTTTAATGTTGTAGGATATAGTAATTACCAACATCCGTAACCTTGACAGAGGTTCATTGAATCAGAGGAAATACAATAATAATTTTTGCGAGCAGGCTCTTGATATTGTCCATATAGGATGATCAGACAAATTTACAATGAAAGAGAAAAGGAAGGAAGAAACAAAGAAAAAGATAATCATAATATTACATAGAAACTATAATCAAATTCTAGTTATTTATTAGTGACACCTGTCTATTTCTTTCATATCACTAATCTATTCTGACTGTGGCTTAAGTTCACCTGCATTCAGGCCTGACAGCTTACAGTCCACTGTATGAAGAAAGCATCACCAGCATTCTGACTAGCACATTAAAAGTTTAACAGAGGTTAAGAGCCATGGATTTATGTTAATTCGACTCAGATTAAAATAGTGAACATGAAACTTTAGTGAAGTCTCCCATTCTAGTTGATTGCATTTTACTCATAAAATTGACAAGTATCAAAGGTTTGATTGATTCATTTTCTATGGTTTATCACCCCTTTGCAAGTCTATTTAAAGCCAGAAATATTTTCAGATTGTAAGATTTTTTAATTTTTTTTGGAGATAATAATGGTTTATTAATACAAGTCTTACTAATTAACCCATAGCTGGGAGGGGAAGACTTGGATTCATACCTAAACAAAATTTGATAAAAAAACAAGAAATAATGTGGATATAAAGACGGGGATCACTTCTATATTACAATCAATAAGTAAACTGACTCCTTTGTGGCCACAGTAGTTTCTACACATTTATATTCTAGAGAATGAAAATAAATCTAAAAGTCATGCTTGTGTAGCCAATTAGTATTTCATTGGTTGATTCATTCATTTTCTACAGCTTATCAACTCTTTGCAGGTTATTTAAAAAGCAGAAAATATTTTCATATTGTAAGATTTTTTTTTTTGAGATAATAATGGTTTATTGATACAAGTCTTACTAATTAACCCATAGCAGGGGGTAGTTGGATTCATAACTTTCCCAAGGGTATTTGCACATAAGTGAATCTAACAAACCCCATTCAGTTCTCCAATTGACAATACCAAGCCATTATTCATTACACTGCCTGCACATCTAAACTTATAGCACCTGGTATTCCCAAACAGTCACTCATCTAGGTAGTGTCCAGACTCAACATTGCTTAACTTCAGTGATTATATGGGAACCGGTATTTCAATGTGATGTGGCTATAAGCCTAAGTATGAAAGAATGTAACCTAGAGACTGCAGATGAAAAGTAAAGGAAAAACCTAAAATGATAATATTAGCCATTTCCTTATGTGGAAATGTTCATCATTCATTGACCAAACAGTCAGTGCTACTTGGATAACACTTTCCATCAACTACCTGGCTATTAGGTTGGGATCAAAGTGTAGTCTCTGCTTTTGGATGGACAAACTACATTTTATCTCTCAATTGTGTTTCTGTCTTTGAACAGAGTGCAACTGATAATATTATTAAGAGGTGGCCCGGTCTCAGAGAACAGCTGCCCATAGCAGTATCTTCTACATTGCACTAAAGAAGGTTGATCGGTAGTAATACCAATGCCAGTGCCACCAATACTTGTGGGGGTTGGGTTGTTTTTGGACTTGGCCTGGGTGCATGCCGCTTGGGTTCCACACATTAAACTTTTGTCATATCATGCCAACATGGGGTGTGGCAAGTAAATACTAAATGTACTAAGGGAACATTCAACATTTAGTGACTGAAGAGCCAGTTGAAATTTATAAAATCTTTCTATTAAAACAATTTTTCAGAAAAATAGGGTTCTTAAGTCATCTGTTATTACTCATTCCATTACTGATGGGTGTTTCCTTTCTAACCTTATGTTTAGAGTAGTGTGGAATAGAAACATCTTAATTATGTCCTTCTCTCTTCAACTTACATGTGCTATCCATTTTAGTTGTTGCTATGGTTGAAAGTCTTCAAGTGATGGGGGTTTCTGTTATTTAATAAAGTTCTTTAGTTGTGATCCTGTAACACCAGTTCACAAGGTTCAAAGTATGATTTTCTCTAAGATTTACAAGATTCCTTTGCTCAAAGACATTTTTAATCATTAATCTGAAAAAGCAGTTGTATACAGTTGACAGTTAAGACATTTCTGAACATGTGCCCCATGCATAAGACCCATATGAAAGTCTCGACCTGACACAGTTATTTAAGAATAGGACAAGATTTCTTAGTTTTATGTTTTGGTTTTCTATTAAGTCACAGTGTTGGGTTAAACTAACCATAGTGCATCCTGTTCTATATCGAATTCCCTTACCAATTAATATTAAAGTATTAACAAATCTAACATATTGAAAACACTGCACAGTTCTCTGGATTTTATATGTTCTTACTGCTAATCTTAAACTGTTAACAAAATTATCTTTATCATTCTCAACATGATTCAAACAAATATATTCAACTTAGTTGTTTCTAACATAATGTCTAAGTTGATAAGTCATCCATCCTATTAATCGAAATAGGGTTATAAAAACAAAGACGAAAATAATGTGCAGAGTAATACAAATGAAATTCTGAGATTAGCAAATACAGGGTGTCCATAAAGTTAGTGTGTACTTTAAAAAATATAACTTAAAAGTGCACACGAACTTTATGGACACCATATATATATATATATATATATATATATATATATATATATATACACACACACACACACACACAGGGTGTCCATAGAGTTCGTGTGCACTTTAAAAAAATTTATAACTTTATTTGTATTTGCGATAGAAATAATTTGTAAAAAGGATTAGAAAGAAGTAAATCTATATTTTTTAAGGTTTTGTTGAAATTTTATTTAAGTTTCCACATGTCCTCCATCATTAGAAATACAAAGGGTAATATGATTTTGCAGTTCACGGAAAACATTTGACACCTGATTTACAGTAATGCCTGAAATCACATTAGTTATTTTAGCTATACTTAAAACTAGGTACATTAAACTTTATAACATTTTTTACAGATTATTTCTATTGCAAATACAAATAAAGTTATAAATTTTTTAAAGTGCACACGAACTTTATGGACACCCTGTATATTTTACATTTTAATAACTTAAAACGTTATTGACTGAATGGTTTGTTTTTTTTTTACAGTTTATCAACCCCTTGCAGGTTATTTAAAACCAAAAAATATTTTTACATTATAAGAATTTTTTTTGGAATAATGATTTTCTGATAAAATTCATACTATTTAACCCATAGCTGGGGAGAGAAGAGGTGGATTCATACCTTTCTCAAATGAATTTGAATGGAATCAAAACTTCTCTCCAACTTTCAATTTTGAACTGTTATCCATTACACCACCTATATATCCAAGCCAACACCTCCTGGTATTCCTAAGCAGTTACCCATCTAGATAATGATCAGACTCAATGTTGCTTAGCTTTGGTTATTGTACAAGAACCAGTGTTTCAATGCAATATTGTCTTAAGCTTTTAGAATACATGAAATTTAAAAATATGGATGGAACAACAAGGAAGTTTTAAGGAAAATGGGAACAAAATGGATACTTGTACTTAGAATCCTAGATAAAATGACAGTTGAAATGTGTGGGAGACAAATGAAGAAAGAGGGTTTGGAGAATTTGGCACTCACAGGATATATGAAAGGCAAGAGGAAAACAATGAATAACCTACTTAATGAACTTGTGCAAATGGATGGCAGAACACGGAGGCGGAGGGATAATAAAGAGACACACATTGCCTAGAACTACAAAGAATAGGAAGTCGTGGAGAGCCATTATCGTTCATGTCCTGAAGGGACACAGTACATAAAAGTAAAAAAAAAAAAAAGCACAGTACATTTTGTTCTCATAAAATCATTTAATTTTGCTAAAAACCCACAATAACTGGGTACATAGTGAGGATGGACTTCAGCTGCATTGATTCGTGACAGGTGCCCAAAACCCAATAACTATTAATATTAATGCAATGAAAACAGACTTAATAAAAAGGGAAAATGCAAACTACAACTACAGTCGCTAACAATATGAAAAGAAAAAAGAAAAAAGAGGAAAAAAAAGAAAAAGAAAGGATAAAGAAAACCAGTGAGGAGTGATAACCGGGTTGCTCATGTTATAATATTTTTGTTTTTTTTTTCTTTTTTACATATTACCAACTACTTGAGGTGTAGTTTCATCTTGTCTGTATTCATTGCATGGTTTATAGTTAATTGTTGTATTAGCATGAAGTCACAAATCATCATGACTGAGGGTTTGAATACACTGGACTTGTTCAAACTATTGATAATGTCAAATGATGCATTCTAGCTCAGAAACTGTGACTCAGATCTATTTAGAATCAGTCAGTTATGTACCATGCATAATACACACTTAGGCAATCATGTATCTTTCATTACATGACTGACAATGCAAATTTTTTCCTGCAGTAGGTTGCCATCTCTTTCTGCAGTAGACCAGTTGCCATCCAAGTCTATAGAACCCAGTCTGTCCTGCTATTTACCCATAGCTAGGGGGAGAAGAAGAGGATTCATACCTTTCCCAGGGGTATTAGTACATAAGTGAATGTAATGGATTCAATTAGAATTCAAACTCAGCTCTCCAATTCGAGCTGATATCCATTACTCCACCGTAATCCACATGTTGGCTCTGTGGGTGCTGAAGAAACCCAAAATGTTCCTGAGCAGGCATCTGCAACAAGGATTAGCTAATCACCATAGCAGACAGTTGTGTTTAAAAACAAGTAGCCTATCAGTATAAAGTTATTTACATTATTCGGACTATTGTCCTCATCTTTGTTGCCATATTTATCACAACATTTTGGCTGTTGTACACTCCAGCCTTCTTCAAGTGGTTGGAATGTCGAACAGAACCCTTTATTTCACTCACTGGGAAATTAACAGGCAATAACTGATATCCATTAAAACATGACACGCAGAACTAGAACAGTCTACTCCAGTGAGCGAAATAAAGGGTTCAGTTCGACATTCAAACCACCTGAAGAAGGCCGGAGCATACAACTGTTGAAACATTATGATAAATATGGCGACAAAGATGAGGACAATAGTCCAAATAATGTAAATAGTGTACATAATACCTCATCTCAAAAATATAGATAGATACTGAAGGGCTGAAACGTTGTAATAAATATGGCGACAAAGATGAGGATAATAGTCCAAATAATGTAAATAGTGTACATAATACCTCATCTCAGAAATATAGACAGCTACTGAAGGGTCAAAATGTTGTAATAAATATGGCAACAAAGATGGGGATAATATCCAAATAATGTAAATAGTGTACATAATACCTCATCTCAGAAATATAGATAGATACTGAAGGGCCAAAATGTTGTAATAAATATGGCAACAAAGATGAGGATAATAGCCCAAATAATGTAAATAGTGTACATAATACCTCATCTCAGAAATATAGACAGATACTGAAAGGCCGAAACGTTGTAATAAATATGGCGACAAAGATGAGGACAATAGTCCGAATAATGTAAATAGTGTACAGAATACCTCATCTCAGAAATATAGACAGATACAGAATAAAATTATTCATTATTAATTAAATTATTTAGCTCTAATAAGATCCTCATATATTAAGATCATTATATGGACAATTTAAATTTTTATATGCAACACAAATTCTAATAACGAAATCATGATATTATTTGTATCAATAAAAATGTACCATAAGGTACTTAACCATATTTAAACAGACTGGCCAAATCTACCCAGACAAACAGGTTTGTTTATAGCTGAATTTAATAATACTAACTGGACAGAGTGCTAGACACTACTGAATCAATCTAAGCAACATAGTGGTATCTGTATAGTGATGATATACTTTGAAATGAGAGATGTATTTGGTGAAGCAGGGGAAATAAATGAATTTAGTTCTGATGATGTCTCAGATTTCAACACCACCGGTCATAGATTTAAATATATATATATATATATATATATATATAGTTATAATGTATGCTATATCTATGGGTAAAAATGCACAATTTTCAGTCACACTTATTGAAGGTCCCATGAATTCCTTGATATAAAAACCTACTGGATCTAAAGAATAGAGCTTATTGAAGGTCTCATGGACTCATTAATATAAAAAACACCCAATAAATTATTTATGCAAAGGTTAGATTAAAAGTGTTAAATATTTATTACTATTATTAATAATAATAATTCATATTGTTATATTAAGATCATACTATTACTAACATTACATAGAAAATTCCAAATTTTTCACCTTGTAGTCACTAATATATTAATTTACAATTTGCTTATTCACATTTTACAACTTAATTTACACATTATTAAGTTTAAATTTACACTCGGTATACATTGTAAATTGAAGTGTACAAGCTAAACCCAAGATTTTTATCTTAATATTCAAATTGAGGCCACCAATATCTGACATAATTTGACCATCAATACACAGGTAAGCAATACTACCACCCTAACTTAATCTAAGAAAAGAACATATTTATTGAATATAAAATTAGCATACTACCCATAAAAATGACCAAATCATTTACATAGAGATCAGCCAATGTCTTTACTCTGCTTAGGATCAAAGTGCCATTACCAGGCTTCCTGCCTTTAATCAGAGCAACAAAGATTGCTGAAGAAGGATTTCTGTAATAAACACATAAAGATGATGAGTTTGGCACACATAATCGAGCAGCTTTTTTAGCAATTATGTGGGTATGGGAAGTTAATTTTGATTTGGGAAGATTTTTTTAAGTTTATAATATTGACTTGTCCACAACAATTTATACTAAGTATTTAATCTTTGCTTTGGGAAACGGTTTATACAAAGAACATATCTTTTCATTTCCTATTGCATTTATTTCATGAAATATTTGGAATTTATTTAGAGAAAAGGGTAAACCACCTGTAGTTGAATATGAAAAAGATATATGAAATAATATTGTACCATATTTAATGTCAGCTAAGAGTCATTCAACTTCAATATAGAATACCGAGAAAAATTGTTGGAGGGTAGACTAAATACTGTCTGGGCTCTTGAACTTTGGTTTGTGACCAGTCTAGAAGAAGAACTTTGAATTCAAAACTGGTTAGATGTTTGTTTTTTGCACAGATACACTTGAAAATGTATGAATATCCTCTTTTCTCACACTGCTACCAGATAGGGGTTAATAGCAAGGTAGATTAGGCTTTCTAGCTTTGGTTGGCAATCAGCATAGAACAACTCAAAAATTTAATCCCAAATTAGTTGATCACGAGGCTACAATTCCATCCTGTAAGTATGTAATTGCTACAGAAGCCACAGCAAGAAACACTTTACTCCTACTCTTTACGGATCGTTGACTTGTTTTTTTTTGTTTTTTTAACAGATTATCAACCCTTTATGGGTTATTAAAACCAAAACATATTTTAGATTATGAGAAAATTTTTTTTTGTTTTGAAATAATATTGCATTAACAATATTTTAAGAATAATAATGACTTTTTTAGATACAAATCCTATTATTTAACCCATACATGGGGAGGCAGAAGATTCATATCTTTTAAAAAGGTATTTTTATGTAAATGAATGTAATAAACCTGACTGGAATTCAAACTCACCTCTCTGATTTCTACTCAATAGGAATTCTACCATAACATATGCTAAATCTTACAAGAATTTCATTTGTTACGAAATTTATGAAATTCTAATATTGGGGTAAAAATGGTAGGTTTTATATAGTATTAAGTAAGGTACTATTATATTACTAACAGAAAAATTTCTTAGTGAAAATCATTGAATGTCCTACTAAGTCAATTTTTTTATTCATTTATTTGATAAAATTCAAATAAACAGAGATATAAGTACTTATGATTTTTATGAATTCACCTGTGTTGACCTTTTTATACAATTATTCCTTTGGACTGACATCACCAAGAACAGGATATCAATGTCCAAAAAAGTAGTTGTATAGTATGTGGCAGAAATACCCCCATAAATATTTCCCGCACAATGGTAAGACATTAGTGGCAATGGTGTCTTCATATAGCTAATGTCTTACAATTATGGTGGTGGTATTTCTGGATGGTATATATAGGAGGTATTTCTGTCACTCCCTGTATAGCAAAACTACCTCATCTCGAAAATTCAGAGGGAAAGATGAAGATGTTCTGTATTTGAGAACATAAAAACCCCATAATTTCAGTAGCGAATATTTAGAAAATATTGTTGGATGGTACACTAAACATTGAATAGAACTTCATTTCTGTTCCATAATTTGGCCCAGTTTTTATGTATTTGTAATAAATCTGTGATATCCGGATCTGACATTAAATCTAGCAATATTATATCTCTAATATAAAAGAGAAATTTCTTAGTAAAAATCATATCGTCAGGGGACACTATTCTAAACATATCATTGTATGATAATTACAATGTGTTATACTGAAACATACCTATTCTATTGTTAATAGATACTCTCACAGATAATAAGTAGTAGTAGTAGCAGTCACCAGGGCTCAGTGGAGTTGAGTGAGTCAGTCGATGTCGGACATTGAAGTATCAACCACCACCACTAGATTGCTGCGTCATTAACTGTTATTTCAAGTTCCTAACGTTTTGTACGTCGAACCTAATTTAGGACCGACTTAGTGAAATACAAGCCTCCACTGTGAAAACTACTCTACAACACAATGTTTTATAAAAAAAAACCAAAAACCAAACAGAAATGATTTATTTTCTTGAAGCCTAGAAGAAATTCTACAGTTTAATTTTATCTTAGATGAAAAATGACAAACTTATCCCATCTGAAATTAATGATGATGGGGGTCCACAATATCTAATTCTTCATTTCTTTGAGAAATTCTAATCGGAGCACAGCAACTTTCTATCTAATAAGACTGACCTTATATTATTAGTGTGTATCAAAAGTATTTTCATTTTTTTACAGATCTTAATGTAAAACCATATATTTATGAAATATTCTTCATATGATATATCTTTTGGTGATTCTAACTCTTCTGAAAGTGCTGAGAGTTACGTTTCTCTCTATGTTGGTTTCCTTTTTGAATTTTCTGATGAATTTTAATTCTTGAATTAATGATTGAATAAACTCCTTGCAAGTTCCATGACCAGAAAATACCCATGGAAATTCTCCCATTGCCTCATTAAATATTTGAGCTTAACAACTTTAACTAATATTGCAATAACAATCAAAAGTATGAATATAAATCATTATTTAAAGAAGTAAGAGGGTACAAATGAAAAGATTAATAACTGACAAGGTTTTCCATTTTGCTGAAGCAGACATTAAACACAAATATTGTAACCTACTCTATTTTCCCTTTCTTTCTTTTTTTATTTCTTCACTCCTTTCTTTCTTTCTTTTTCTTTCCCTAAACATAAACAGTGCCTTTAATATATCTTTTCTTCCATCTATCCTTGCAATTAAACAGGAATGATCCATTATTGTGGGTAATGACAGGATATATAGGACATGCTAACTAAGGAACAAGCAAAATTATAATAAATAGTAGGACCCATGACAATTTCATGGCTTCACCATTTGAATTTTGTTTTCTTTCTTTTTCTCACTGAAATCAAACAGCATCTCAGATATGTCTTTTCCGTTTTCCCCCTCAATCAAAATAGAGCAGTCCATTATTTATGAGGTATTGGCAGGGTGTTTCTTTTTTTTCTTCCTTTCCCTCTCTGAAACTATAACATCATCTCTAATATATCTTTTCCAGCTTTCCTTTTGATCTAAATAAATTAGTTTATTATTTATAAGGTAATGGCAAGATGTACCATACATGCTAAGAAAACAAGAGACGCACAAAATTATAACAGTAATAATATTGTGGAATCATTAATATTTAGATGGACACATTGGAGTAAAGATTTGTATAAATAAAAATAATTTTGATACACACTAATGCATAAATAATATTAACAATAGTTCAAACTAAAAAAAGAAAATATTATTTACCAGTATTTTAGGTGATTAAATTATTTTTTAGAAGCATTTACTTAAAAAAACAAAAATGAAGCTTTAACACAGATATTGATTTTGTTTAATATGAATATGATTGTCTAATAGATAAATTAGTTGTCACCCATTCATAAAAACAAATAATTTATATCATATATTAAGAAAAAAAAAAAAACAAGACTTTTCTTTTTAGTGATAAGATTCTCTAGATTTGACCAGAAAGTGTCATATTAACTGCAATTTTGTCATTTTTACTGTGCACTCAAATTAACAAACTAATATTTTTTCTTTTTCATTACTAGTTTAGAGATTAGTTTTTAGAGTTATTGCTTTCTGAAGAGAGAGAAAAAGAGAAATTCAGATAACACAAAATTAAACCGATGACACTCAAATATGACTTAATATTAACATCTGGTTTCCCCTTTCTTACTTCTTAAATTTTATTAAGTAAATTATTAAGAGAATTCATCAGGTGGAAGATCTTCAGTCACCTGTATTAGCTGGAGGCTGATGGGTATTTGTAGCAGTCTCAACTCCATTAGGTGTGGCTGTAGTCATGCGTGAAGTCATCTCCCACAGGCCATCTTCTACTGCATTTTGTGACCTAACCATGTACCTTTGAGAAGCATTTGACAGACCTTCAACATTTTGGGCCTGTCCTGGAACCAGGGTCTGAACAGTGCCTGGGTAGAGTGGGCAGGGGAGAGCTGAAGAAGTTGGTAAGGTTGGGGTAGAGCAGTCTAACGGCTTGCAATCATGTAAAGAAGGAAAGCCATGTTCAAGATTGCTGGGGAGAGATTTTGGAAGTGGAGAAAGATGAGCAGAACTTTGGGGTTTAGGAGGTGTAGGTGGAGGAAGAAGAGGAGGGGGTGGGGGAAACTTTTCCTTGCAGGGAGTTGTGTTCTTGATCTTGGCATGTTCCTGCAACCCGACTTCATTTTTGTCAGATTTAGCAAATGCATCCAAGGTCAACAAATCTTGACCTCTCAAATTGTTTCGTTGGCTATTCTTCCATTCTTGACCCAAATTGTCAAGGTACTTAATCGCCACCTCTTTATCAACATTTTTTATGTAAAAGTCACCATCAGCTAAAATATTGTAGCCCTGAACAACGTGAAGCATGTCATTCAGGATTTCTTTAGGAGGTTTATAGCCTTCACATTCATGATCATTACGTGCCTGAAAAGAATGATACGACCTGGACAAGTCGGAATTTATATCTGAACTTTCTGTCTTTGATGAGACAGGCTCTTTCTTTTCGGTTGTTTTAGAATAAGTATAATTAGCGGGTCTCTTTTGATTATTATGGTTTACGTCCATTTGAGCTGATGAGTCCAATGCTATATAAGGCATTGACAATGATTTTGAAAGTTGGCCTCTCTCTACCGATTCATGAGAGATATCATTTAAAGAAATTGTATTTTTGCTGCTCAGGGGTGGAAAATTATTTATCAATTCTTTTGTTCCTATGTTCTGGTTGAAGGGCCTTGTTAACTCAAGATTGTGTAGTGCTAATGAGGATAAGGCAGAAGATGGTATACAACTTTTGCTCACTTCAAAATAAGGGCTCTGGACGAATTCATTGTCTTTTGTAATGAAGCTCTTCACATCACGCACTTGAAATACAGGCTTTGTTAGAACAGACTCATCAACTAAGGCAACAGGGGGGCGATATGGTTGTGGGGTTACATGCTGGCATATGCTTGGTTTATAACTTTTGGAATAGAGAGCATCAGACAGATTTCCTGATGAATCAGAAGATGAAAAGGCATTTTTAAATCCGGATTCTTTTAATTCAGGGATTAAACTTGAGCATTTGTTATTAGAATTATAGAATCCATCTGTTTTATCCTCGAGTGACTTTTTCTGAGGATTCTTCATCAAGTAGGATCCTTGGTTACTTTTGGACTTATTTTGAACAGATTTAATGACCAATTCCTCTTTGATTTCATCCTTGTAAGATGGTAACGGAACTTTCACAGGTCTTGAAGACAGTGTAGCATCTTCCTCTGTCATGTCTTTTTCAAAGACTTTCTCTTTCATGCTTTCTGCAGAGGGAAAATTAAAAAATGATTCTTTACAAGAGTCTGACCTCTGCAAAACTGAAAACTGCTTGCCCTCTGCATTGTGATAAGGAACTGATTCAGAGCGTATGTGCAAAAGGGGGTTATCAAGCGAACCGTTCGGTGAATGCTGCTTGACATGAATTTCATAAAAATTATTCACGTCGTCAATGTAAGTCCCATGAACTGCTCGCACTTTTGACAACTTACTGCAGTTCTCCTGAATTTGGAGGTAGGCACCTGGTGGTGGTGTTGATTTTCTGGTTTCTTGACCCAAATTAGGGAGGCTTGAAGCATGAGACATTTTTTCCCTGATGAGTTCCCTATCAAGATCCTGGTACTTTGCAAACAACTCCTCAAAAGAGAGTTCACGTTTGATATCATATAACATTCCAGGTTTCTGTTTGCTGTTGGCATTTAAAGACTTTTGGCGCAAGTCATAAACTGCACAACGGTCTTTGAGACTCTTCTGCTGCAACTTAAGTTCGTAATCCTTATCAGGAGTCCAGTGCTTTGACTTGTTTGAAGAGAAGAAAAATTCGTTTTTGGACTGAGCTTCGTCTAATTCTGTATAAAGTTGTTTGAGCACTTGTCTTACTCTCTGTGGCACATTACTGCAACCGGATTTCTTTAAAACTGAGCTTGTTATGTCGTACTGCTTTTCAATCTTAGCAATCCGATTTAGAATTGTAAAACACTTCTGGAGCCTTAAAAATTTATCTGATCGTTTTGAGGAATGTAAAATTCCAGCAGCATATGACTGATAAGCATGCGGGTCTAAACGTGACGTGTGCTCACTGCTCATCAAAGGATGAGAATGGCACCATTTTTGCTCCATCTGAGAGCGCCATAACTGAGCACCTAACTCCGATGCTTCAACCATCATGTTACTAGATTCATTACTTGACTGACCTTTGACATATTTTGAAGATCCAGAACAAGTTGTCTGACCTTCCTCAGTCTTCACTTGGTTAGAACTTTGTATAGCAGAATTATTATTTAGTATAATGGACTCACTCCTTTTATGTTTTGATTCTTTTAAAGGCAAGGTTTCACCCTTTGTTGCTTTGTTATAAATATTACTATTCTTAGGGTTAATAGTGAATGGTAGCCTACAGTCGGGTGACATCTCAGCAGCTTCTAAGTCAGCCCCTTCACAAAGTTTAGCCTGTAGTTCAAGCTGAGTTATAATGTTTCCAAGAGCATATGACGTGGCAGGAGAAAGTTTGTCTTCAGACATAAGCCTTTGACAATGTGTTTCTACTCTTTGGTTATATATTATTTTCTCATTGTACTCTTCTTCAGTGAGATTCTTCCACAAACTGGGGTCTCTGTTGTAGTTCAGATGGGAGCTTGGGTAGGGGTTGTATTTTCGTACAAGTTCCAGCACCTCAGGTCTTTGCATTTCCTTGATAAAGTTCTCTGTGCTAACATCAAGATGTAGAGCTTCATTTTTATTAAGCATCGCCAAACTGACTGGTATTGCGAAATTATCCTGCAATGTAATCTTCTGTTGTGCTTGGTGTGGCACAAGTTTTGGTAACTCATCTCCACAAGAACCAGAAGGCAATTCCTTATATGAAGCACCATGGGAACCATGTGAGCAATCATTCTTCATTACAGAAGACTTTAGGTTATGAAGAGAAGGATTGGCTGCTTGGGAACCAAGAGGTCTCGCAAGAGGATTAGAATGGATTTCAATCCGAGAAGGGTCCTTTGTTGAGAAATGCTTAATTTTGGGCAGGGGCTGGCTACAATCAAGGACTTTTTTAGTTGTCATGTTGTATCCAAGGTTGCTGTGACTAGCACCAGAAAAGCAATGAGAGACATGTTTTCGCAATGGAGGCAAGGGTGGGGAGTGGTGAGATTGAGTCAGTTCATTTACTGCCATAACACCTGGAGGCAGGTAAGTATGAGCTTGTTAGAATGTGATGAAATAAGGCAGGGGTGAGAAGAGTGGGTTATAGGGTAAAGCAGGTATTCAATTATTTAGTGTGCTATATCTAAGGAGATGAGCCATGCAATTGGACAACCCTGACATCAAAACTTCCAAACTGTCTGCAATAAAAAGAAAGGCATCAGAGGTTAGTGCATTGACCAAAAATATAAAGGTTTATAATCCAAACTCAAGACTTTTGATCTTTCTTCCACCCCCACTCTGTGGTTGAGAAAATGCACATTATATATATATATATATATATATATATATATATATATATATACACATACAAATGAGAGAAAGAACAGATGGAGTAAAATTCTACTGTTCATAGCATTTACTTTTAAAAAGTGCTCAATACAAAGTAAAGCAATATATTATTATTATAATAAGAGATTATAATAAAAACATGTTGAAATCGCTACACAAAAGCTTTCATGTTTCAATACTTTGATCATACTTCTTCAGGTGATGGTAAGTAATTGGTGATTAAATTTCTGTAAAAATTATTTAATCACCAGTTACTTACCATTGCCTGAAGAAGTACAATCAAAGTATTGAAACATGAAAGCTTTTGTGTAGCAATTTCAACATGTTTTTATTATAATCTCTTATAATAAAAATAATAATATATATATATATATATATATATATATATATATACACACACACACACACCTTGAACAGAAAAATATAAATCCATCTGTTTTTTTTTTTTTAACTGTCCTCCACTCTATAGTTACGTTACGGTTAATATAGCAAAAAAAAGTTTAGTACAATTTAAGAAATTGCAAACAAAACAATGCAGCACATGCATAAATTGGTGATTTTTTTTTGGTTGTTTTTTTTTTTTTTTTTTTCACAGAAATCACTTAAACAAAATAAAGAACATTTGATTTGAATGCATATTTTGATGTATATCCCCATCTTCTTCATGAGCCAACATTACAGATAAATTAATCATCTTCAAGTGCAATATGAGATGAAAAAGCAGTTAATTATACTACATGTGGTAGAAAAATAATAATTTAGTAGTAACAACTAGTAGATTAGTATTGGAGTGGATTGTGGGAGGAAGATTTAAACATATGGGTCCCAAATTGCCTGAATCCATTAATTTAAATAATCAATAGTGTCAAATTTCTTCAATTTCAATAAAATGACTACTGGATTGACTTCAATATTTGAATCTCAAATTTACACTCTAGATAAATTTATTTCCCCACTTAACCAGCTTATTTTTTAATTTATTAAAAAAATATCAAACAAGAAAGCAAAATTGTTAAGAACATAAAGAATAGATGAAATTTACTGGAATATAACAGGCTTTAGGCAAGAAATATTTTGGAAAAAAAAACCTAATTATAACATATATATGATTGTTTTAAAAACAGTTTAACATTATTTTGGTTTATATATTTCATTAATTAATTATTAATCATTTATAATCATATATATTTCATCCTGGGGTCATCAGGGGACTAGTGTATCAAATAGGAGTTTTTCTTATATTTTAATATTATTTTGATTTCTAATCATAATTTAATCATTTATAATTATATATATTTCATTCTGGCTCAAAAGGCAATGAGATTGTCATTGTCAATATGCTACCAGTAACCCAACCATTAGGATATAAAGTACAGGGTGATTTTGGAAGGCTTGTATTTTGGTGTGGGTGGGAAGTTGCTTTATGTGGTAAAAAATATGGTAAATAATTAAGGGTAAAGGATAAAGTGGAGTCAGAAAAACATGTGGATATGTTTTATGTTCAATTAACAGACAGAAAGAGTATCTTGAGTGTAAAGTGTGAAATGCCATCCCCAACTTTTTTTAAGTGAATTATAAACCGAATCTTTAATATTTTTTACCCTACTAGATTTTTTATTTCAAAGACAATGAAAATAACTGAAAAAAAAAATGCTTGGAAATAATTAATATTTCATTGATTAAAGAAATTTAATACAAATAGTTTTTTTTTTGCGGGGGAAGATCTGTTTTATATTAAAACAAAGTTATAAATTGATCCCTCATTTCTGCCATATTAGATTTTATGTTTCTGTAGTCCAAATGAGATGAAAGTAATTTAAAATATGTTTATTAGTAATCAGGGTTCACTGGCAAATAAGACTAGTGGGTAATTTTGCTAATATCTCAATGTTTATCTACACTACAATTCAAAAGTTTGAGGTCACCCTTGGTAAATTTTTAAATTGGTCCAAAAAGTAGTTATTTTGTACTTTAAATAAGAGAAAATTATTATACATAGTTAAAAAAAAAAAAGTGAGACATTGTTTTTTATTAGAAATTTTATTACGACAAAAAAAAAAAAAAAAAAAAAAAAGCATTTTATGATTAAATTTTGCTCTCATCAACATATCCTCCTTTAGCCTTGATTACTGCAGCACAAATTTTTGGCATTCATTGCAAAAGTTTCTCAAAGTATAAGTTTGATAATTGATTCCATTCTTTTTTCAATGACTCTAAAAACTCTTTTTATGTTTTTGTTTTTTTTTCACTCTTCTGTTAAGTTCATCCCATGCTAATTCTGGGGGTGGCTTCAAACTTTTGAACTGTAGTCTATATCATTCTGAAAACTTTACGAATGGAAAATTATTTGCCAAATAGATAAACAGAATTAAATTGAACAAATACAAAGGTTGGCTGAAAAGTTCATAGGCTGACCAAGTTAAGTAAAGTATTTCTGTGGGAGACGGAACATGGAAAATGGAAGATAGGGACATTGACTAAATCATATGGATCAGCTAAAAAGCAATACTCATTTCAGGAGAGAAGAACTAATGAAGATTATGAACAGAGAAGAATGGAAGAAATTAGACAATGGCGTTTGAATTTACTCAAAATAGGAGAAAAATTTACAGAAAACCATTTTTTTTAAATTATATTCTCAGGATGATACAAATATACATCAAAATACTAAAGTCACCAAAGATCATCTTCTATGTGTCATGTCCCTTCAGGACATTGGTGATCATGGCTCTCCACAATTTCCTGTTCTTTGTAGGTCTTAATATTTTTTTTTATCTCTCCTCTGTTCTCCTATTCATTTATTCAAGCTTGCTAGGTAGGTTATGCTTTGTTTTCTTCTGTCTCTTGCTTTCAATCTGTATTGGTAATATCAAATTCTTCAAGCCCTCTTTTCTCATTAAATTTCAACTGTCACTTTCTGATGATAAGTCTAAGTGTCCTTTTTGTTTACTTGATTGTTAATCAAATATTGATGACTTTCAAAGTTATTTTGTAATGATCCTCATCCTCTTCAGAAAATGGAAATTGATTGCATCAAGAGCAGCCTAAAATAGAATACAAGTACTTTCCCTTTTTTTCAAGATTGGTTAGAAGATAAAACTGATCTTAATTTATAAATCACATCACTCTGGACTGTAGAAATATATATAAAACCTACTATGGATATAAAATAGGGGATCAGTTTATAATTAGATTGTTACACAAAAATGATATTCAACTTATGACCAAGTCAAAGCTCTAATTTGTTAATCAAACATTAATGACATCCAAGTATTGTTAACATTTAGCACTCTGCATCATTTATAAATATTACTTCCTCCTTTTATTGTATAGGGAATCCCCTCAAAATATAATCTTTTATATATTAGTTCTATATATTTGAAATTGCAGGAGCCTGGTTCTCAATTTCAGTCAAGATTGTTTTAGATGTTGCCATAGAAGGATATAACTACACAACCAAGAAATTAAAATTTAAACTTGCATTGGCATGACTAACATTTTGCTAAAGGTTAATATCAAGTTTTACCTTAAACTTATCTGATGGATATAAGAGAAATAACATTTTAATGTTGATTTTAAATTTAAATTAAAAAAGAAACACCTATAAATTATAGACTTAGTGGAATATAATTAACATTTTTCTGAAATCTCAACATTGAGAAGAGAGAGAGAAAAATTACAGGAAATAAAATAGCAGAAAGACTTCAATACAAACCATAACTTTTATTTATCAATTTGGTTTGGGCCATTTAATTTAGCTTCTTTCTTTAATTCGTATAATGTAAGCTTTTTTTTTTCAGTTTCTCCTACTTTAAATTTTTTAGTGTATGATTGATTGTTTTTGTTTAGTAGCATATCAACACATCTATCAGTTATTTAATGCCAAAATCTAAATATCTTGTATACAATTTTTATTTTACTTTTGGAGATAATGATGGTTTAGAGATACAAGTGTTACTAATTAACCCATAGCTGGGGGGTAAGAGGTGAATTCATACATTCCCAAGAGTATTTGCAAGGAAGTGGATATAATGAATCCAACTGGAATTGGAATTTGGCTCTACCTGCACATCCAAGATTACAGCATCTTGTATTCCCAAGTGGTCACCCATCTAGGTACTGATGATGCTCAACATTGCTTAACTTCAGTGATTCTACAGGAACAGGTGCTTCAACATGATCTTGCTGTAAGCCTCTTTCAGTGCAACATTTGGAAACTTTTTCAGATTAATAAATGTAGCTTTGTTGTACATTTGAAAATATTTTTATCAACAATTAGTTAAAAAACAAAAAAATAACAGAAATTGAGAAAAGATATAAGTAAAAACCCTTTTGTATTTTCTCATATTGTACATCATCTGGGATATGCATGTAGTTTCAGCATGGAAAATAGAATCAGCATGCTGAGTTCAAATTCCAGTAGAGGCTTTTATGTTCACTTCCACACAAATGCCCTTTTGAATGGTATGAATCCCACCCCCAGCTATAGGTTAATAGCATGATAGAGAGGACTTAGCCTTGGTTGGCAACCAATCTAGGAAAAGAGCAACCCAAACAATTTCAAAACCAGTTTGATATGGAACAAGCAATTCCATCCCTTAAAAAAATCTTACTACAGACCCCACAGCAGAATCACTTCATGGTGAGACTGTGGCCCAACATTGCACAGGGGGGTTTACAATACCTGGCAGATATTTGTTGTTTTTTTTGTAAATTTTTTAAAAATGATTTCAGAAGATTCATTCCAAATCCAGGAACAACTCATTCTTGTTGAAGGAACCCCTCCCTGATTGATCATGTATTCAGAGAGTGTAGCTATACTCACCATGCTTGGCCAATTGTTGGTTGGTGAGGCTATTTAACCAATAGTTGGGATTGATGGGGTTCCACTTATCCTGCTCATAAGACCAGGGTCTGTTGAAGTCAGTTTATTCAGTAACCCCTTAGGTTTTAAATTTTGAGTAGTTGTGTCCTACACTGGTTGCCACCTAAAGCTATAGGACCCACTATTTACCCTTTGATAAGGAGAGAATAGAGGGGGTTCATATCTCAATCATGAGGGGTTTCTCCAAGGTGTGAGTAAGATCTGGATCTAATAAGCTTTCATCTTTGATACCTCTATTTTTTTTAAGGTTAAGTATATAAAAACTCAGACTGTGCCAAGTAGTTATATACTTAACCTTAAAAAAAGAGAGGTATCAAGGATGAAAGCTTATTAGATCTAGATCTTACTCATACCTTCGAGAAAACCCTCGTGATTGAGATATGAACTCCCTCTATAGATAGACTGGGTGTATAATGTATGGAACAATAGTCTATGATAAATTAGTGGGTGTCATCTACTTCCATCACTAATTAATATATTTTTTATATGGACATAGTAATCAATAATTTCATGTCTAAAGCAATATATATGTAGGTCACTATTATCGCTAAGTGCAATATTTTTCCTTTTACTAAAAATTTGGTCTTTAAAATCTCAACTTAAAGAGAATTACACAATAATTTTGTTTCTCGTCATAATCTTTTAATCACAATATACAATATATTTCCATCTTTTATCTAACTTCTGGGAAATGAATTAACTGAATCATTCCAGAATTAGAAACAACAATGATTTAGTCTTTTTTTAACCATTAACTGTAGCTGTTAAAGCAGCAAGACAGATCGGGTGGGGGGGGATTGATAATTCTATGACTAATATATTAGAATTCAAGGTGACTTAATGAGGGGTGAGAGCAAGCTACAGGGGAGATGAGTTGAGAAGGGCAGGAGAAAAAGAGAGTCAGTATAAATGATGGAGGATAGCCTCTAAAACATGTGATATACCTTCTGCTGTCCAAAGGAAATCAAAGTCCAAAACTGGAAGACAAGTAAAGAAGCAATTCTTCATTCTGATTGGTTGACTAGATTGTAACCAGATGGACAAGTGCAGAAAAATTCACAGTCATATCAACAAACATTTAAAGAAAATTTCATCACCTGTTCATGCGATGGAGCTTCATTATAAAAATAGAGATTACAGTAACCCCCTCCCTTATCCACAGGGCACATGTTCCAAGACCTGCATCAGATACCTAATAGTAAAGGTAATAACAAATTATTAAATATTACGTTGTCACACATGAAATGACATTTTTTGGTTGGTTTTCGATCCAGTCGTCTAACAAAGTAACCTTCTAAGTATATAAAAAAAAATCTTAACTTATTCCTGATAAATTTTCTTGCAATATATTTTTACTCATAAGCCCAAAGAAATAACATCAAGTAATCTTACTGTATGAAGATAAAATAGGAAAAAAAAGAACCATTTTTGCATCAAATCATTATATGTGATACAAAATGGATACTCTTTGACAACAGTAAGACAGTAGGCAAGTGTTTAGATGCAAGTGAATAACCAAAATCTCTGTAGCACTCTAAAATGTTAAATGGTGGCCATTCAAACGGGTTATTCATTATTCATTTTTACCTCAATGGAAAACAATAACAGCAACTTCATATTGTGGAGAAACTGAGTGTCTGGGTGAAAAACTGAAAAAGGAACACCCTTAACTTGTGAATGGGGATAGCCCAATTTTTCTGCACAGCAACACATGGTTGTATGCTTCTCATTCAACTGTCCAAAATCTGCATAGCCTGAATTATGAAAATTTGCCTTGTCGTCCATATTCACCTGATACCACTATTGATTATCACTTATTTAAGCATTTTAAGATTTACATACACAATAAAACATTCTCCAATAAGGAAGATGTAATCGAAGCATTTGAATTGTTCATCACATCAAAGGATGAGAATTTTTTTTTTAAAGATAGGATCAAGAATTTAGAGATATGTTAGAGAAAATTCATTCATCAACATGGTGCCTATTTCAATTAAATAAATTAGTTATTTAACATTTCAGAAGCGTTTTATTCATTTCATGTATGACAACTTAATATATCAATATGTATATATGCATGTGTGTTACAAGTCATTGTGATTGACGGTTTGAGCATACTAGACATGTTCAAAACTGTTGATCACATTAGATGATGTGCTCTCTCTCTCCTGTACATTTAATTTGACAAGGTGAAAATGATCATTTACATAATGGTATCTTAATTCTGATTGTATGACATATATATATATATATATATATATATTATTTCATGGTTATTATAATGGACACTTTTTATTTGAAATAGATGTCTCATTTTTACTTATTAAACAGTATATATTAAATAAAAAGTGTTCACTATGATGACATTGGGAGTAATAAAAATGTAGGATTAAAAATAAAGCTGTTATATATGTGTGTGTGTGTCTTAGGAAAACTTATCTGAGCCAACACATTTCATCCTTTGAGGGACTTTATCAAGGCAAATGCAGGATTTTATTTTGTAACAAGTATTTGTATACAAGAGCAAAAATGTTATTTGTTTTTCAAAAATTTTTTTAGATATTTCAGTGCTCATGAATATTCATCAGGTTAACTAAAAAGTTAGTCAAGTTATGGAGGTCATGATGTGATACAATTTAATGCCTCGTAAACAAAAGTGAGAAAATGATGATTTATTCTTTTTTATGCAAACTAGTATTTTAATTAGTTTATTCTGGGAATACTAGTTTTCATAAAAAAATAAATACACATTAATAAAAGTCATGTAACCGAGCAAGTTCTTTTTATTGTAGATCTAACTAACCTACGTTGAGTATACATTTTTTTTTTCTTTTCTTATTAAGAACTTTCAGTTTTTCAATTAAAGAAGAACTTTATGGTTTCTCTTTGGCATTCCTAAATTACCAGCACCATTACTTATATGCTTTGGAGGCCATTATTGAGTAGAAGTTATGAATTGTTTATTTCTGAGGGGTTGAGTATAGCTAAATGGAACTGTGGATATGTTGGGAGGGGCCCACTGTATTCTGATTTATAATGGAAACAAGAAAATCTCATTTTATAACCAAGAATATTTCAAAGATTACAATTAAAATAAAAGTACAAAAGAAAATTTACAATGCAAATACTTACTTAATGTTTTATACCAAGAAATTGAAATCAGCAAATATATGGCATAAAATATAAAACTGCACAAAAACAATTCTTTTCCAAGTGAAGATAATGTTAAAAAGAAAATGTCAATTGTAATGTGTGGAGTCCAAATGCCGATTGTATATAAAAAAAACTTTAAACACAATTAAATTTTAACATTTGGGTTAAAAGCAAGGCATAAAATAAAGCTAACAGATACAACAAGAGGCATCCAATATTCTGAACATATACATAGGATTAATGTTCTAAAGCAAATAAACTGAAAAAATAGCAATAACAAAAAAAAAAAAGAAGAGAAAAGCAAGAAAAAGTTGCAATAAATATAATTGCTTAAATAACAAAAATTTTGAAAAAACTGAAGCCAAAATAAAAAAATTTAAGAAAAAAAATAAAAAAAATAAAAAAGGACAAAAATGAAACTAAAAAAAAAAAAAAACTTCCAAAACTGGATCACAAAATAAATAAAATAAAATCCATAACAATAAAGCATAAAGAAAAACCTTGGCATTTGAAGTGGTTCCAATGGAAAGAAACCTTTTCCAGAAAATTTCCAAGTGATAATATACAATAAAAGAACATGAAATATTACACAAAGTAAAAGAGTTTTTAAAATAAAAAAAAATTAAATAAAATACAATAACTAAAAAATAAGACCCATGACAGTAAGCTAAAAATAAAACCAACTTTGGCATCTAAAATGATTCAAATGAAAAGAAACCTTTTCTAGAAAATTTCCACTTGATAATATGCAATAAAACAAGAAACTAAAAGTTGCTGAAGAAAACATCAGTGCTACATCTTTTCAAAATAAGGAAAAAGAAACCAACAAATTTTAATCACAGTAAATGATCTCTTCTACAATATTAAAACACAATGTAACTTTATATTAGTCTGTCAACCTAAGCTTCTCTTCTCACTAAAAAAAAAATTTCCAATCTTACTACAACAGCAGACATTGATGCCAGTAACAGAAGCAATCATGTTGATAATACAGTGATTTTATTTTGTCTTAAATTTCTTGAGCTATTTCTACTTTAATGATTTAAAAAGTCGAATTTTGATATTTTTTTTTTGCAATGGTTTTCATGCTATATAAGGCCTAAGAGCCACTAAAGATAGGTTACAGAACCAGAGTCACAGTTTATACCAGTGGTTCTCAAATGATGTGGTGTACCTCATAGGTGAGGCGGAAGAGGATAGCAGGTAAGGTAAAATATGATTGAAAGACAATCAAAGATTTACAGTTTCAAAAAATTCCTATGCCAAAAATAAATACGATTTCAAAATTTTTAAAATATTATTATGGATTCCTTGTAATTGCATGCATGAGTCCCAGTACAAATAGTTATAAATAATTACTGACCGATTTTTTCATTGTGATATTTTTGCATTATATCAAGTATTAAGAATATAGTAACTAGGGTCAGCAAATTGGAGGAGAGAGTTATCAATCAATGTTCTGACTTCAAATACACATTTATATCCCTTTAACCCTCTCTCTGTTTCTTATTTTTAAATGTACTTTTTCTCACATAAAATTTAGTGAGGCGTGAGCAAATTTTAATTTCAAAAATGCAGCCTAGAGAAAAAAAAAATGGGAACCACCAGTTTATGCAGATATGCAGGAACGATAACAGTTAACCCTAGACTTGAACAGGTTAAGATTGTAGTGATTGGGGAAGCATCCACTTGGGAGTTGATTCTACAAAGCAACCATTAAAAATCTTTAAAAAAATTTCTCATGCAGAAAATGTAAGCTATGTAACTGCAAAATTACTTAAATATCAATGTTTGGTAAGCTAATTTAAACATTTTTAGGTCATGTGACAGTGGTGAGAGGCTGGTTTTTCAATCTTTCTATTTAACTTCCCAAATTTGTTAACCATTGAAATTTTTTTTGTAATTTTTAAATCCTTGTTTATTCTAATTATGGAGAATATATTAATGCTCACAAAATTCTTTTTAAAAGTATATCCAGAATATGAGGTCAGGTAAGAAAAAGCCATTGATGATAAGGTTTTCAAAAAATATACTTTATTAATGTTACAATACGAAAGGATGAAATGAAACAAAATGCAGTGGGTGTTAAGATGACAACCAATTAATTAATTAATTGAGATAACATTTATATATTTAGATTAGGTAGTATTGTATTTATTCAAGTGTAATCTGTTGTATATCATACAATCTCCTATTTCTGGAGGTAAAAAAAGCCTTCAACATAGTTTTTATATGTAATTCAAAATCCGCCCCTTTTTATTGGCTATCATGTCTCAAATATATATTTTTGTTTTCACATCTAATGCGACCTGTAGTGGCTGGATAGCTAGACATGATTGTAAACATAAAGTAGAATAAATGCAAACAATGAAGTGAAATCAATAGAAAATACAGAAGTTTTATATACACAATAAAATAAAAAGGTTTATATGTCAAGGTGTGTGCATGTAGATCTATAAGGATATGCTTTTTATATCATAACATCTTATTATTTAAAATGTCTACAGAAATTACATGTTTTTGTTAGTGAAAAAGTTTACATGAATTAGAAATACTAACTCAAAGTTTACTTTTATACTATTCATAAAATGGTGAAAAAGAAAATGTGACAGGTTGATAGGAGAGAAAAAGTGCCATGTTGCTGTTTCTGTTGGTGATCGCTTTTGAGTTTGAGCCCACTGGATAAACAGTGGAGGAGGGAGGAAGTTGGTGGTGAGCACAGATTCTTGCAGGAGAGCTAAAATGTTAATGTTACTTGTGGCTGAATTTTCTCTTTAGCTCTGATTTTAGTGCTGCGACTTGGTGTTTTCAAAATATCTAATATATAACTAATATCAATTTTTTTATTTATCATATCAACCCATGCAGGACAGTAAAGTTACTAAGACACAAAAGGTTACTGAGTGTGAAAGAGTAAGAAAAAACAGAAACATTATTAAGGAGTGAAAAAAATAGAAGAGTAATCAAGAATCAATCAAGTAATCAAGAAAAAGGATTTAAATTTTTGAAGATCAAAATTGGCTGGAAAGCATGGAGGTGGAAAAAAAATTCTACAAGTGAAAAGTGTGAAAAAAGAAACTGTTAGCATAGAACTTATGGTTACATCTAGTCAATTGAACTGTAAATTGATGAGACCTTACAGCCAATCTAGTACTGTGCTTAAATTAATAAAGTCTAGTTATCATAGCAAAGAGTTCATCCAACCGTTTTCAATAAAAGTATTTATAGAAGAGACACAGATAGAAATTTATAGAAAAAGGCATAATAGAAATTAGGGCAGTGTGAAAGTGACTGAAGCCAAGATACCAGGTCAGGACCAATAATATTCCTGATTCTTTTTTGGATTTTATCAAAAATCTTCAAATATATAGCAGAAGTACAATATGTGGCAACAATATTCTAAGCATGGATCAATGGTAGATTTATAAATATGCAAGATAGATTCAGGAGAAAAAATTGTCTAGAATGGCACAGGTAACAAAACTTTCTTAGCAACAGACCTAGGAATGAAGTCTATATAATTTTTCCACTTCATGTCAGCTGAGAATGTTAGAGAAGGCACAACAAATCACATTCATGGAGGTCAGTATTAGCCATGCTGATGGGAGGTAGGAAGGGCCCCTTAGAAAATTTAATTTCCATTTCATGTGGTATATTTACTGATACATCTGCCAATTTCTCCACATATGCAAATTAAATTCTATCTAGACAGTTTTTCCTAGCATATATATATATATATATATATATATATATATATATATATGGATGTGTGGGTAGTGTAATGGTTAGTAGCTCGGAATGAGATTTTGGCAACCAAGAGTCTCATTATGAGTTTGTTCTAGAGACAGATTTTTACCCCAAGCTGGCTCCTCCACAAAGGATGAGGCTCTTGTTAACCCAGGCAACAACCGATCTGATATGAGTTTTTGTTTGTAAACATCGAGATATATTTTTTTTTTCCAACATTTTATTCTTAACCACCAGTGAATAATTTTGTTCAAGATACCCCCTCCCAAACAACTCTCTAAAGAGCTCATCCCTGCTGAATGATATTTCTAATCCGCGGAGAGATAATAATAAAATAAAAATGAGGTTAAGTTAAAATTTAGGAAATGTTTTTTGTTTTGCTCTTAAAATTAATACACAAAGCAAAGTTTCATGAAAGGTTGATTTGGACTTTTTCTATATCCTATTATAATTGTACTTGTGCCTCTTTTTGTTAGTTCACATGACCATTTTGCCCTGTCAATACTTCATAACTAATGGGCTATTCCATTTTGATTGAGAGGAAAAAAGACACTACTTGGTTTCAGTAAAAAAAAATGAATGAAAGGATGGAAGGGTAGGGAGAAGTGGAGAGAGAATCAGATTATGCTGATAAGAACAGATACTACACTTTGATCTTAGCCAAAAGGCCGTTTATTTATTTGACTCCCCCACTGAATCAGGTTGTGACACAAAGTCAGTTTTTAACGTGGTGACCTGAGTGTTTTCACTCAGACCGCTGGTCCAAGCTGGTCTTAGCTGGTCTAAGCTAGTCATAGCTGGTCTTGGCTTGTCCTAGCTGGTCCAGACCAGAGCCGGTCCAAGCTAAGCGTAGCCCTGATCGAATCTCAGCCAAAAGGCCGAGAAGCGATTTTATTTATCTGACCTCCCCAGGTTGTCACACAATTTCTTTTTTATGTGGGGTGCCCATACACGTACATATGGGTCAAGGACAAAATTGACCATTCCCTGCAACTACTATTATTCCACCTCTCTTAGTGCAATGAGGAAGGTGCTGCTTCAGGGTTGGCATTCCTGGGATCAAGCCTCTTTTTCCATCTAAAATGAGGAGAGAACAGATACTATGCTTTGATCCCAGCAATATTGCCAAAAAGCAATAATGACTGCAATGAGAGCATCATTTTTTCAGATGCACAGTATCAAATGATGGAAACCATGTAAGGCAATCTCCAAAAATCCAGTTACCATAAATGAAATAACATTGTCTGCTGAATTAATTTTAAATTATTAAGAGAAATGTTTCTAAGATGGAGAATTGGCAAGAAAATGAAGATGAAAGTGTTTAATGTCTCCTGCCAATACCTCATAAATAATGGACTATTCAATTTTGATTGTGTGGAAAGAGAGAAAAAAACACAACTTAGATTGAAAGAAAGAAAGAAGGGACAATAGAAGTAGAAAGAGAGAATCAGATTAAATCGATAAGAACAGATACTACACTTTGATCTCGGCCAAAAGACTAAGAACTGATGGTGACCAAGATAAAAATGACATTTTTCAGAGGCACATTATCAAATAATGAAAACTGAGTAAGGCAATCACCAAAAATCCAATTACCATAAATAAAATAACATTTTCTGCTGAATTATTTTAAAATTATTATTAAGAGAAATGTTTGTAAGACAGGGATTTGGCTAATTTTCTTAAATTGCCATTTTAATCACTGAATCTTTAAAAACTGTTTTGACTTGATATTGCTTTTTCAAAGAAGCTTTATTTTACCTCAATTGCTTTTCATCAATATTTCCTGTTAGATTGCTTAGCTTTAGTTCACCATTTTTCACAATTCATATAAATTACTTTGAAATGAGAAAATACAATCAGAAGAGATTTATTGGAAAACAGGGATTTAGGACAAAGTTGCAACCTTAGATAATAATCAAATTTGCTTTCTTTGTCCTCAAAGTACAGCTTTATATGTGCTGCTTCTTTTAAAGGGGTTCAACCACTGCGGAAAAGTCATGAAGCTCTTTATGAACTGCAAACAAAATTAATTAGAATTTTTTTTTTTTTACTATTCTCATCCCTGAATTATTAGAATAAGAGATGTGGCTATTTACTTGTGCCCAAATATTCCCTCTTTTAAGAATATCTGTCACAAAGCCAAAGAGGTAAAGTATAGTTACTATTTTGGTGACAGAAGAGGTAATCATTGAAATTAATACATTTATAGAGATATTAAACACAGACAGCATATTTATGGTGTTAAGTAATTAAGGAAATGTTTCAGTCAGCTGCATTTGTTTAATAACAAATATTGCAAATACATCTCAGTATAAAAGGTCAGTGGTAGAACAGCCAACTTGAGGCCACTTGGGCTTACAGCAGTATCATGTTGAAGGACTGGTTCCTGTAAAATCACTGAAGTTAAACAACATCGAGCTTGGTCAGAACCTAAATGGGTGACCGCTTGGGAATACTTGGATGTGCAGGTTGTATAATGGATAATAGTTCAGAATTGCTAGAGAAGGTCTGAGTTTCAATTCCAGTTAGGTTCATTAGATCCACTTACACACAAATATCCTTGGAAATGCACCTTTTCTCCCATCCAGCTATAGGTTACTTAGTAAGATTTTTATAACTAAATCCTAATTATTTCCAAAAAATATAGTTCTAAAAATATTTTCTGGCTTTAAATAACCTGTAAAGAGTTGATAAGCCATAGAAAACAAATCAGTCAATCAATGAAATACTGATTAGCTACACAGGTATGTCTTTTAGATTTATTTACATTCTCTGGAATAGAAATGTATAGAAGCTGCCGAGGTCACAAAGTGAGGGATTAGTTTTTATATTAATTCTAATGTAAAATTGATCCCCCACTTTATATCCACATTATAATTTCTTGTTTGTTGATAAGCCATAGAAAACAAATCAATCAATCAATCAATCAATGAAATACTGATTAGCTACACAGGCATATCTTTTAGATTTATTTACATTCTCTGGAATATAAATGTATAGAAACTACAGTGGCTACAAAGTGATGGATTAGTTTATATATTGATTGTAATATAGAATTGATACACCATTTTATATCCACATTATAATTTCTTGTTTGTTTATCAAATTCTTATTAGGTATGAATCCACCTCTTCTCCCTCTAGCTATGGGTTAATTAGTAAGACTTGTATCACTAAATTGTTATTATCTTAAAAAGAAAATATTTTTTACAATCTAAAAATATTTTCTGGCTTAAATAAGCTGCAAATGGTTGCTTATTTATTTATTTTTTTTACAGTGATGCTCACCCAGTAAAAGGCTCAGGAGACACTCAAAGTAGAGGGTTACAGAGTAAGAAAGACAATTTATGTAGATATATGGGGAAGATAATGGTTAATCCTAGAGTATAGTTGAGTGTAGTGGTCAGGAAAACATCATCTTGGGAATTGGTTGCACAGAGCAGTAGTTCCCGGGAAGCTGCTGATTGGATGGAACTAACATCTTCCCAATGATATACAAAGAGAATGGGGGTGGTTCACTACAATGTTCTGGGTGTGGTGGGTCTTAGCTGTGAAGGTTAGAAATGGTCACATTAAGGAATGTAATTCCTCTAAACACTTTCCATGGAAATAGCAACCATTTTTCCAGTATCTTTAGTAATAAATTGTATGTATGAGAAGCTATAGAAAATGAATTGGTCAAAGAATAAAAAGAATTGAGGCCTCTTAGTATGTGGTTGCAGCATATGATGAACTAATGATTTGGTGCATTAATTTGTTTTATTTGTTATATATAATTATATGAAGTATTTATACTATTTACATTGTTCGGACTGTTGTTCTCATCTTTGTTGTGATATTCATGATGTTTAAGCTGTTCAATCTTCCAGTGATATACATTGGAATTTTGAACCAAACCCTTTATTTAGTCTGTGGGGGTAGATTGTTCTATTTCTACATGTCATGCCTTTTCTGGATATCACAGTTTCAGTTATCTCCCTTGAGTAATTCAACTCTCCAAGTCACCAGATATTGAACTCACAACTCTTTGGATCAAGTCACTTATGGATTACTTCAACCAATGCTTTTATCCACTGAACCAAAAAACATTTTACATAAACATTATAGTCTTGTATTTTCTCTCCACTTGTACTTATATTCTAGTCTACACTCTTTACTATTGCTCCAGCTAAAATAGGTGCAGGGTAGTAAGTCAGGAGGCAAATATATAAACTTATTTCACCAATAAGTCAAAGCACTTCCTGACACAGTCTTAAATTTCCTTTTATCGTTATGTCTATTAGTAGTTTTATCTCTTAATTCTTCTGATATTACAGGTTCATTCTTATTATCTTTAACTTTCTCGGCCTAACAGAATGTTATTGTCTCCAGGTGTCACTGTGTGCTTATTTATCAGAAAGAAAAGATAACATTGATTCATTGAGTCAAAACATTTAAAAAAAAATATATTTTTCTGTATTAGATAATATGCTATTGAAGTTTTATGATGGCAGGCAAAGAGTAGGCATCCGTTTTCACAAAATTCAGTCCTTTGGTGGTGAGAGTGGAGTGACCGGCACAGGCCTGGACGATGGTATCTAGAGGCAGTGTGCTACCCAGACCATATGGTCCCTCTCTTGGTCATACCAATAAGATCCAAAAGAATACAGGGCATTACATTTGGGGTTGGCTTGGTTTGTATAAGTGTTTGTCTGTCTTCAGGGCAGCACTCTGGATTTTCTGTTTGTATTTACTTCCATAGCCTTTTCTGTGTTTGGCTATGATCGCAAGGCAGCTGAGGCTTAAAATCAGAGTTTTCCTTCTTCCAGATACACTGCCTTCTCAGGCTAATGAGCATAGACAGACAACACAATAGAAAATCATTTTTTTGACTAGAAAGTTTTACACACATATAATATTATGCCTGTCTATACTTATTTTTATTATCATTTTGTTATGCAAAAAAGAATCTAGACATCTGATATTTATTTATTATTATTATTCTCAAACCTGTAAACACCAGCACCATGCAAAGGGTTGTTGATAAAGTTTCAATAACAAGTAGAGAAAATAATAATTAGAGAGAATCCTCAATATCAGGTGGCTGGAAGTCATCTCCAATGACCAATGGTAGGACAGGACCAGACAAGCCCCAATCGAGATTGACATCAAGAAACGGAAATAGAGATGGATCAGCCACACACTCTGCAAGTCTGCTTTTAGTGTTACCAGTCAGGCCCTTGACTGGAATCCATAAGGGAAGCGAAAAGTGGGTCAACCAAAACAAACTTGATGCAGAAGTGTTGACGCAGAGGTGAAGGCAGCCAGCACGACATGGGCCAAGCTGAAGAGGATTGACCAGAACCACATCCGTTGGAAAGGTATAGTTGTGGCCCTATGTTCCTCAAGGAATTGAAAGGCATAATATATACATATATACATATATATATATATGTGTGTGTGTTGGCATTCTACAGATCAATGAAGTGAAGCATACTAAAATGAAAGAAAAAGTTAAGAGATGTAAAGTGTAAGAGATGTTTCAGACATGTAAGGAAAATTCTTGAAAACAAAACTAAATGGTGGAAATATCATCAAAGGAATTAATACTTGGACAATCTCTCTGCTATGCTATTCTGCAGCATTCTTACATTGGATCTAGAAGAGATGGAGAGAAGAATGCTTAAAAGTTAATGTCTATGCATAAAGCTCTGAATCGAAACAGCAATGATGATAGGCTGTATATTCCAAGAAAAAAACATAATAATAGTAGTAATGATAAATCCTTATCTCAGAAATTCAGACAAAAAAAATTGTGATAAATATTTTGATTTCAAACAATTTATAAACTTCATTATCGAATAAAACATAATTACTCATTTAAGTTTTTATTTGTAATCTTCAAAGTCACAGAATTTCTAAAGACAAAATTTAAACATTTAATAATTTATTTTCATTTGATTGGACTGTTTTTCTGCATTTAGGTATGTATTGTCTTGAATTAGGAATTATTTATTAGAATGAATGAAATAGAATGCTACAGTGGTTCCATTTATCAGTAATGGTAGTATAGTAGAATTTTATAAGGGGATAAAATTCAATCTAGCAGTTGCACATCTCAAGAAATCCTCATTCACAGCGTATAATGATTGTAGTACCAATTCCACATGCGGCACATTTATATCTAGGCCAAGAAGTCAGTGATTGGTTAAGGTATGACCAAAAATTTGCATGACATTCTCATATATAAACAAAAGTCACATGTGCTCTTTCTTTTCTGACATAGGATACACGTGACATGTTGTCATTTGGTTTGACAAGTCACCATTTTCTATGCTAAAGGTAGGTACTGTTTGAAAGTGATTAATAGGCTAAGGAGTTCATTCTTTATTCAAAAAAGAGGAAGCTGAGTGAAGTGTGCAGTTCTCAGCGAGGATCCTATTTCTTTGATCCTCAAAGACTGGCATTATAGAACTACAAACAAAGAACTGTACCAAATAACAGAAACCATATCACTTAAGGAATTTCAACAGCAGTAACAGCTAAAATGGGTAGAACATGTAGCTCAAAGAGAAAATAATGACATAATCAAGATCCTGACATTTCAAGTAAAAAGCAAGGAAGGGAGCCAATAGCAATATTGGAAAGAGCAATAACATCTACTGGATTTGAGAAATTTATTTTTCTGAAAAATTATTTTAAGAGAAAGATTTTATAAATTCCAACCATCAGTCAATTAATTCTGAATGTTTATAAGGAAACAGCTAGTAAGACCATTACCATTTGTGTAGTGATTCAAATAAGAGTGTTGTCCTGGGTATGACGATAAACTACATCCGCGTCCTGGGTATGATGATAAACTATGTTCAACAGCAAGGCCTCTGATCAGGAGGTTTTGAGGAGCATGGAACCACCTCTTATTTGCTGGTATTCACAGGTCCACCCGGACCTGAGGTGGTAGCACCTGTTAGGGTCCCAGCTATGGGCAAATAATTAACACCCAAACTTGTGTAAAAATAGGTTTTAATACCAGAAATACTTTATAATAAAAAAAAAAAAATTATTACCAGCAATAATTTTTGAAGGAAAAATTATTAACAATACTTAAAAAAAAAGTACCAGCAATACAAACAGCTATACATTCTTTGAAAAAAATATTACCAGTTAAAGATTTCTTCAAGGAAAAATATTCCCAGAAATAGATTTTTGAAGAAAAACATATTACCAGCAATAAAAATTGTCAGCATTAAATAACCCATTGAGGTTAATATGCTGTAAAACAAACCAAACCAAATAAGAGTGTTTGAGCTATGAGTCATCAATAAAGGTAGTTTATGCTTCAATGTGACTACGAAGATAAGGAGTTAATTCTTTCTACAAATTTTAAAAAGAAAATTGTTCTTTTTATGGAGATGTAAAAAAAATAATTATAAAACCAATAGAAAATTAGCATGCACAATCAATCAGAACTGTTGCTATTAATTTTTTTTTTTTACTGCTAAAGTCATGTTTCTGCGCGATCACACCTACCATGCAACCCTCAAATTTTCACTTATAAAAAAAATGATTTCATAATGTATCTCAAGTACCATACAAGTTCCTTTTTTGAGAGACTATATTACAATAGACTAACCTCTTTGCCTCTATCGCTTTATCCCATATTTTAGTTAAATATGTTAAAAATGATTTTATCATGTATCTTGTGTACTATACAAGTTCCTTAATTTGAGAGACTAAATTACAATAAACTAACCTCTTTGCCTCTATCGCTTTATATCATCTTCTTAAATAAGTTAAAAATGATTTTATCATGTATCTCATGTACCATACAAGTTCCTTTTTTGAGAGACCAAATTACAATTGACTAACCTCTTTGCCTCTATTGCTTTATCCCATATTTTAGTTAAATAAATTAAAAAGAATGATAAAAGTATCGCTAGTAACACCATACTTATGTAAACGTGTACAACCATAAACAACCAAACAAGAAACACCTAAACATCTTCTAAACAATGAAAAAGATGCATATTTGCTGTATTTGTATTTTATTATATGATACCAATATACGAATATTACATGCATCATTAATGGATACAGTTAAAACATCAGCTTTATCAAAATCATATTTAATCTTAAATACAGCTGTACTTTTTGACTACAGTAAATGGATATATAGTTTGGTTAACGGTGTAGCTAGGATCAGTAGTCTTCTTTTATGTACTGTGTCCATTCAGGACATAGTCGATTATGGCTCTCCACTTCCTCCTATCCCTTGTAGCTCTCAATAAGTTTTATCTTTTTGCTACTTCTCCCAGACACTTTTCTGCCATCCACTTGCTGAAGCCCGCTATGTCAGTCATGCATTGCTTTCCAAATTATCTCTTTCCCTCTATCTGCCCTGTGAGTATCAGATTTTCCAAGCCTTCCTTTCTTATTAAGTGTCCCATAAATTTCAACTGCTTCTTCCTTATGTTAAATATAAGTTTCCTCTTTGTTTGCATCCTCTCCAAAACCTAATCATTGCTCACATGTTTGGTCTATGGCATCCTTAGCATTCTTCTGTAGAACCATACCTCTGTTGCCTTGAACTCTAATTTTATATCTCATGTATAATGCAACCTCCTTAAAATTAACTTCAAAATTAAATCTTCAAAAAGTCTAAACAAATTATCCAGCTTTGTATAGAGGGTTATCATACCATCCTCTTGCTTGAAGACTTTGTGATCTATTTCAAGGATGGCCTCACTTGCTTTTGTAGACAAGGACAAAAATACAGTTGGAGCTTTTTTTGTTTTTTTTCTAGAGTGGTAGCCATCTTCCAGAACTTCATTTCTTTCCTCCAAGAATCATACTTTTCTAGGTTCAATACAGGTGGAGTAAGTATTTTTGAAGCCATATTTTTTTTTTTTGTGGAACTACACTTTGCTACTAAATCTGTGAAATGAGCACTGACACAGAGTTAATCCAGTAGCTCAGACTGTTAGCACCTTCTTAGGCAAATGACTTTTTACAACTGAACAAATGTGTATGTGTCTTAAGTAGTGCCTACTACAATCCCAAGCCTGCCCCTCATTGACTGAAACAGTCTTATTTAAATTAAACCAACCTACAATTTATTATGAGAAGGTCTCAGGTTCAATTCCTGATAAGTCACGAGTTGCATTTCATGGAACAAGGAATAAAGAGACATCTATCAGACTGTGTGAAAGCCAGCCTTTGCAGGGTTTCTATGATTAAGAGGTTATTGCTTATAATAAAAGTGTAACACTTTCTTGTCAGAGATCCTCATAGGGAGGTGATCTTTCAGCTGTTCTTAGTTGAGTCAGTCAGGGTGGAATGCATGTGTGAGAAAGCTGGGGTTCTCCTCAGAGTGGAAACAGATAAGCTGGTAAAGGTTGTAGTGGTGCCATTTAAGTGGCCTAAATAACAAAAAAAGAAAAAAACAACAATCTTTTGAATTTTGAGATAACAAGAGAAAGACCCAGAAATTGTTTAGATTTACTTTTCTTTTCTCTTACTTGCAAAGCAATCTATGAATCACAGTTTATTAAATTTTTTGATTGTTTCTATTAAAAATGATAGCCTGCAGTTTCAATAACATGTTGTGTAAAGAATTTAAAAAAAAAATGAGATATATAGATTTTTTAATTTATATATTTGATGGACGAATAAGTTTTTAGCCTTACACAGCTTATTAACTGATTTCTGATCTGAAATTGTTACTGTATAATTCGTGATGTATGGCGAACCATTGTGTTAAATGCACTGACAATGACAATTGTTTTTTGTTTTTTCCAGTTGATTACTTCTATTATTTTCTTACACACTTTTTTTTTTTAACTAGTAGAGACATGGAAACAAATAGGATGTTTATACTTAGAATTAGAAAGAGACAATTGACATTTTTAGGGGACATAATGAGGAAAGAGGGCCTGGAAAATTTGACACTCACAGAATGTTTGGTTTGGTTTATTTAACGGCATATCAACCTCAATGGGTTATTTAATGCTGACAACATTTTTAGGATAGATTCGTATGAATAGAATATGTATTCTTTGGTTTAGATTGGTTTGGTTAATTTTATTTAACGGCATATCAACCTCAATGGGTTATTTAATGCCGACAATATTTTTAAGATAGATTTGTATGAATAGAGTATGTATTCTTTGGTTTAGATTGGTTTGGTTTATTTTGTTTTACGACATATCAACCTCAATGGGTTATTTAATGCTGGCAAAAATTTTTATTGCTGGTAATATTTTGTTTTGTCAAAAATCTGTTTCTGGTAATATTTTTCCTTCAAAATTCTATTGCTGGTAATAATTTTTTCAAAAAAGTATTGCTGGTAATAGTTATCTATTTGCCCATAGCTAGGACCCTAACAGGTGCTACCACCTGGGTCAGGGTGGACCTGGGAACACCAGCAATTAAGAGGTGGTTCTACGCTTCTCAAAACCTCCTGATCAGAGGCCTTGCTGCTGGACGTTTTTAACATCTTACCCAGGACGCAGATATAGTTGAACGTCTTACTCAGGACGACTCACAGAATGTGTTGGATACAAGAGGGACAAAGGAAAGCAATGACTAACCTACCAAACAAGCTTATATAATTGGTGGGAAGAACATAAAGTAGGGGGGATAGCAAAAAGACAAGAGGAGGAGGAAAAAGAAGAAGAAGGAGGAGGAGGAGTAAGCAGAAGAGAAAGAGGAGGAGGAAGAAGATGCGGCATTTTAATTTAACAATTTTAATTGAAGAAATGCTAATTCAAAATATTATCAAAAATTTCCATTAAAGTCAATACATTGGATAAACCAGAAAATCAGGTTTCAATTACCTTTTTGGCTGAAACACAAGCTTTAAGGGTCATACAACATTTTGCCCCACTCCTGATAAAAGGTAGGATTATTTCTGATGGATTTAAAAACAGAGCAAATAAAAATATGTTCAGAGACATTTTATAATAAATAAAAAAAAATGTAGTCTTACTATGTTAACCAAGCATTTTTTTTATCTATAATGCCTGTAACTTTTTCTCTTCTAGAGTTATATCATTTGTATTGGGGACATAAAGTTGGCAATGTCTTTGTTAACACTAGGATGGCGGAGGTGTCATTTTCAACACCTTCAAATTTTTAACAAATTACTATGGAATAACTAGTTTTCGTTCGATGCTGAAGCTTATGGACAATTATTGAATTTTAGCAAAGATGCTTAACAGACTTAATTCTTTAAAAAATATTCAGTGGAATAGCTGATATTTGAGGTTTTACCTTGAATGGCCGAGAAGTCGTTTTTGACACTTAGGCTAGTTATAAGGTAAATGCATTGAAAAATTTCTCACAAGTAATAATACTTGTGTTTATGTCCCCTATCTATCTATACACACGCACACACATAATTTATATATATATATAATCACTTTCTTTCAGTATGAGGTATACTAATATTTGTGAATTTCTTTTCAGACTTGTTATTCCGGAGTTGAATATTGAATATATTAGAGATGGCTGCTTCACGGCGTAATGTAAATAAAGATGCCAAAGGATCTGGCCATCCTAGTGTTAAGACAATCAGTTTCAAATCTATAATCAAATAGAATGTTGTTGAACACCTGAACAGGAACAACCTCCTGAGCTATAACCAGTATGGATTTTGTTCTGCTACATCAACAGTTTATATTTTAACTGTCATTAATCACAGGATCAGTGAAGTACTAGATGAATTCATTACAAGGACCATTATCTGAGATATATTAAAGGCCTTTGACAAGGTGTGGCATCAGGGTCTGCTACATGAACTCTCCAACTATGGAATCTCTGAAAGGAGCTTTTTCAATTATCAAGTCCTTCATAACAGGTAGGTCCCTGAAAGTCATCGGGAAGCCCTTAAGATCAATGCCAGTGTTGTGCAGAGTTCTCCTCTTGGTTCCTACTCTCTTTCTGCTCTGTTAATAATCTCTTTAAGAACATACTCTGATCTTTAGTAAATATCTATGTGGATGATACAATAGTTTATAGGTGCACCTCCAAAAATCTAGATGACTGGCTTTTAAAATTCAATACAGCCAAAAGGAAAACTAGTAACATACCACCATCAAAGAGCAGACCTTGAACTTTCACCAATCATGAGGAAAGGTTTTTATCCTAAGGAGGCTTCTTGCTTTGAACCTCTATTGAGACAAGATAACCCCAGACCTCAAGTGGAAGTCATATATCTGATCTGTTGCTAGAGATGCTGGAAAAATGGTCAGTTCATTGTACCATTCCAGTAAGTATCTAACTCCCTCTGCTTATACTCTATCTTTACAAGAGCCAGATCACATCACAAATGAAATATTGCCACTATATCCTCCCTTACCTGTCTTGATAGAGTTCTAAGTAACCTTCTGGGTGATTATTTTCCACTCTACAACCAGTTTCCCCACAGATGAAACATCACAAGCCTCTTGCTACTCTATTTCCATGGCACATGTTCTGACAAGCTACATCCTTGATTCCACCAACCCTGACCATTGCAGTTGGGATCATCCATTCCACATATACAAGGATGAATCATCCCCATTCCCTTCATATTCCATTAGTAAGAAAGAAGTTCCACTTGGGTAGACCAGACTCCCAATGGGATGTTTTCATGATCACTACAATCTCAACCTAGGGTTAACTGTTATTCTTCCTACATAACTTCATAAACTACATTTCTTGCCTTTTCTTATACAAAACCATACAGTAACACTCTACTTTGAGGGGCTCTTGGGCCTTATATTGGGTGAACATTAGTATTAAAAAACTGATCTAAAATTTTTATGAAACTCGGAAGTGAAAAGACAAATTCCATGAATGAAGATAAGAATAATAATTGGTAAAAATATATTTAAAACACAATGTGTAAACAAGTTTATCTTAAGTAATTTTTTTTTAACTTATTGTTTGGATAAGTGTTATTTTAACTATAATTTTTTTTTTTAGTTAAATAAAAAAATAAGTAAATTAATAAAAAATTATCAAATTAAAACCAATTTTAATTAATATTTTTTCTTTTATCCTTTTCCAATGACTCCATCTTCAAACTAAAGACAAATATTTTTTCAATATAAAAGAATAAAATTTTTGCATTTTCATGGCAGTAAATGCTTTTTCTATATTTTCTGCTCTTATAACAAAGAATGTATTAATGCATATATTTTATTTTAATTTTCTATGACTTCAAAAATCATTACTTAACTAAAAGTTTCAAAAACATATTTTGTGATATAGAATCTGGGTATTTTTTTTTCAATAAACTTAAATATCATTTCTGATGCTTATCATTACCAAAACAGATTAGATAAACCAGTTCTACAAAAATCTAATAATACCTCTTGAAAAATTTCCAAAGAAAAAAAAAACAAAAAACCAATTAACAATTAGAAATACTTTACAAACAAGCCAGTGCCTTAAAAAAAATCAAACGAAAGAGATTAAAACATATCACTTCTTTCCAATTTGGTTGACAGTCGATGGAAATACTTATTGTACATAAACCTTCCAAGAATGTTTAGGAAAATGACTCTTAAATTCATAATAACTTCAGCTTAGTAAGTCTACCTAAAAAGACAACATAAGGCAGAGAAAAAACAAACTGGAACCTACAGGAAAAAAGTCCTAAAATATTTTAGATTTGCATAAAACGAATATTTTTATAGTTTATAATAATAACTGAAGCAACTTACCCTAATATTTCAAATACCTTTAAAATAAATGAATTTTCTAAAATGTAGACTATACAAATAGTAAAAGCCAGCATTATTTTAACTTCAGAAATAAAAAGATAGAAACATGTATATTTATAATATAGGCATGTGAGAAATTTTAACAAGTAACCTTAAATAATTTTCTTAACGAAATTCAACTCTGTTGTAATCATTTAAAGAATTCTGTTGCCAATTGATGCCATATGTAATTTTAATTGGCAGTAAAACTCTGATAAAATAACAATTTATTGAAACAAGATTATTTATGAAAATAAAAACAAAAATAATTTTTGAAATTTTGTTTTGTACTATTTTCAATAGAATTTTGTTTTAATTTACAGCAAACAAAAGTTAAAAGTGTTTTTATTAGAAGCAAATTAAGAAAAAAAAGCTTTTATTATTGTTTTTTTTTTTATTATTATTAAAAGAAAATAAAGCAGAAGAAGCAGCAACAAGCAGATAAAGTTTTGCCATTTTCACAGTATGGGGAAAGTCAAAAAAATCAAACAAATAAAAAAGAAATTACATGCTCATCCTGAATACAAAAATAAAAAAAATTCTCACATAAAGTTAAAAAAAAAAATGGAACAAGAAATAAAATGTTGGATTTGGAAGGTGTGGATAGAGATAAAATCATGTCAATGGTGTGGATGGAGATAAAAATCATGTCAATGGTGTGGATGGAGTTAAAATCATGCAGAGAAAGAAACAAACTAACGTTTTGGTTTTTCAGGAGCTGGTTTTTGTAAACCTCGAATTGGGATGTCTCCACCACTTTGTACCTTTTTGTACATGCCAAGGGGATCCAAGTTTTCATCTTCATCTTTTGACCCATTTTGCACTGTGTGGCTAAATTTCCCCCGTCCGCCAGTAGTGCTGCAAATTAGAAAATTTATATATATATATAATACTAATACACACAAAGACTATATATATGATAATACAACTGAAAAAAAATATGTAAACATTGAGAAAATTTGATTATTCTGGGCTCGATGAATTACTACATATACATATATATATATGTATGAGAAAGCATATCTCTCACTAAACTGAAATGGAAGATGTGCTTTTCTTCTTAATGATAATCCAACCTTATTTTCTGTGAATCCTTCATGGCAGAATCAGTGTTCTAAGAGCACACTGGGGATATATATATATATATATATATATATATATATATATATATATATATATTGTTAAATGTGGCAGACAAGGGAGATTTAATTGATTAGTGCTGTTTAAGACTTTTCACAGATACTATACTGATCTTCACTAATCCTAGTCAGGGGCATACGGAGGCTGTCAGTTGCCAGAAAATCAGTGGTGCACCTATAGATTGGTAAATTTTTGCACAAACAAGAAATAAACTAATATTTATCAAGAAATCTGTTCTCGGCTGAAGCAGGGTGGGACTTCCAACAATCAACTAATACAAGTTATTCTTCAGGTGTTATTTTAAAATCTATAAGTGACATTCACCTTTCAACTTCTGAAAGATAGTGCATTATTTCTATTTTGTTTGTTGGAGCTTTAATCTCATTGGGGATTGAAATAAACATTTAAATCATAGAATAAGAAATATAATTGATGGACTGAAAGAAATTTTGACAATTTCAGTTCAGGGCTCTAACAGCAGAATTAATTTATCTTTGAACTTATTTTGTTACTTTTTATCACAATGCTTAGACAATCCTTGCATTTTCATTTCTATTCTTAGAGCTTTGACAAACTTAACAAAAGAAATGGCATTTAATCCCCAAATGAAAATTATTTCTTACTAAGTTATTATTTTCTTACTTATTTCTTCGTTATTATTTTCTGTGCAAGTGTTTCCATATTTTTTTTTACTATTTATACAGTTTTTAATTTTCAGAAAAGAGTGCA